>ONZH01002613.1:0-168140 GCA_900303285.1 Rhinella marina | reverse complement strand
GGGGCAGCCACCGCCATGAGATTGCGAAAGGCCTCGGTCTCTACCAGCCTATAGGGCAGCATCTCCAGGCTCAGCAATTTGGAGATGTGGACGTTCAGGGCTTGGGCATGTGGGTGGGTGGAACTGTATTTCCTCTTGCACTCCAGCGTCTGCTGTAAAGACAGCTGAACGCTGCGCTGGGACACATTGGTGGACACTGTGGAGGATCGTGGAGGCGAAAGTGTGGTTTTCCGGCGAAAAGCGCTCGTGCCGGTCTTCTGGGCAGGGGGTTGACTAGTAGAGGCAGCGAGTGACACAGGGGAAGGAGCAGTGGTGTGACCCGCAGGAGGTGGTAAACGGGCTTGGTTCCATTGAGTGGGGTGTTTAGCACTCATATGCCTGCGCATGCTGGGTGTGGTTAGGCTAGTAGTGGTGGCACCCCTGCTCATCCTGGTGTGGCACAGGTTGCACACCACAGTCCGTTGGTCATCCTCACTTTCTTTAAAGAACCTCCAGACTTGCGAACATCTAGGCCTCGCCACGGGAGCTTCACTATGTGAAACAATTACTGTTGATGCTCCAGCTCTGGCCCTGCTTCTCCCTCTGGCCACACCACTGCCTCTTCCAACCTGTTCTGGTGCAGCACTCGCCTCCTCCTCAGAAGCACTGTCTTCAATCGGCTTATCAACCCAGCTTGGGTCAGTCACCTCGTCATCCTCCGATTCCTCAGTCTGCTCCCCGTCGGACTTCCTGCCCTGACAACAACTTCACCACTGTCTGACAACCGTGTCTCCTCATCGTCCGACACCTCTTTACAAACTTCTTCCACTAAGTCAACATTGTCATCATCATCATCATCACCCACAGACTGCGACAGTTGGAAAACTTGGGCATCGGGAACGAGGTCAGCAGCAACCTGAGAAGTGGTTTGTGACTCTGGGAAGGGTCCAGAAAACAGTTCCTGAGAGTATGCCGAATCGCATTCCAAATTTTCCTGGGAAGGGGCAGACTGGGGGGAAGGAGGTTGAGGTGGAGGAGCCAGAGGAGTGCTCCCTTGGGTAATGTGGGTGGACTGCGTGGAAGACTGACTGGTGGACAAATTACTTGAAGCATTGTCCGCAATCCACGATATCAGCTGTTCGCACTGTTGTTGTTTCAACAGTCCTCTACCACGTGTCCCTGTAAGTTGAGACATGAAGCTAGGGAGTGTAGCTCTGCGGCTTACCCCAGCTCCCTCATCAGCAGGTACTGTCTCAACCTGCCCAGGACCATGGCCTCTGCCCCCTGTAGTAATTGAATGCCCACGCCCATGCCCTCGTCCTCGACCCTTAGCCCTGGGGTTCAACATTTTCTTTATATAAGTGTATTATATAAAATAAATGGGCCTGGTGTACTGAAACCCACAAACTTGTTCAGTCTGAACAAGTGAATATATAGGTGGATAAGTTAGATCAAAATTACGTATGTTATTACGTACCGTGCAGTATGGAGCAATTACACGGAAACTATTAGATTAGGCAGACTTGGTCTGCTTAGTTGCAACCCAGACAAATGTCACACAGAGATTTTTGTGATCTAGCTGTATCAGTGAGAGCAAAAGACCTGGTTTAATTAAGTGACGTACAGAATGTGTCAACTGGACCGAAAATACGGATTGTAGTGAGTGGACAGCTGAACTGTGACACACAGAATGATTCCACGCAGCTGTGTGAAATGGATTTGTATCACTGAGATAAAACAACAAAAAACTATTTTTTTTATATATTTTTTTTTATATATTTTTTTTTTAGTTTTTTTTTTTTTTTTAACGTGACATGCAGAAACTATCAGAGACCTAACTCAGCCCCTGCTGATGATGGCTATCTTGACTGCAACCCAGACAAATGTCGCACAGAGATTTTTGTGATCTAGCTGTATACGTGAGAGCAAAAGACCTGGTTTAATTAAGTGACGTACAGAATGTGTCAACTGGACAGAAAATACGGATTGTAGTGAGTGGACAGCTGAACTGTGACACACAGAATGGTTCCACGCAGCTGTGTGAAATGGATTTGTATCACTGAGATAGAACAATAAAAAAAAGGGTTATATAAGGGCACTACTAGTGCCAGCCAGCCAAGCCAGGAGACAAAAAAAAAAAGTCTTGTAGCCCTTAGAAGGGCTGTTGGGTTCTTTGTGGGTGATTCCTGCCTAACAGAGAACTAAATTCAGGCCCAAACTCTCTCCCTGAAAGGCAGCAGCTCTATCCCTAACGACATCCAGACGGCATCTGAGCCGAGCACCGCGGCCAGTCACTAGCATATTCCAGGGTCACCTGATCAGGCCAGCCAACCCCTGCTATCGACATGTAATGGCCCCACGTGATGCTGGGTGTACCGCAGAGTCTCCTGGCTTGTGATTGGCTGAGTTTATAGGCGCCAAAAATGCACAATGTGGAAGTTGCCATTTCCTCGAGCTCGGACGAGTATGCTCGCTCATCTCTAGTTATCAATATCCGATTGGTGGTGGTCCAACACCCTGCACCCCTACTGATCAGCTATTCCTTGCAGGTTACTGCAGCTCAGCTCCTGCCCAGTTGAATGGTAACCAAGCATGGCCATGACACATAGAATGGAGCTGTGCTTTGGGCTAGTTCCAGAGGCTGCAGGGAACAGATGATCCACGGGGTGCACCGATCAGATATTGTTGATACGTCGTCAAGATCAGAAGCCTGGAAAACCCCTTTAGAGATGCTCCAAATGTATCAAACATTGGGTTAGATTTATCATGGGAAGAATTTTTAAAGTCAGTTTTGCAGGAGTCGGTGTTCTCATAATTTGAGCCAAATTTATCAAATGTTGCATGTCTGATAAATTGTAAGTGTAACACTTCTTCTGCGTTGAGATGTTACACCACTATCTGGAGCCAGAACTGAGACAATTTTGGCAATTTTTAAAAAAAAAATTAAAATCTTGCTCAAATCCAGTAGAAAGGCTAACCACACCCACTTTCCCAACCTCTTTTTTACTGGAATGTGTTGTGGAAAAATATAGAAAGTTGCTAAATTTTTGTACAAATAAGTTCAAAGGTCACCTCGTTGTGAAATTTTTTTTTTTTACCTGTGATACAAATTATAGCAGCACAGACTCCTGCAAAACTGACTTTAAAAACCTCCCCACTGTAGCTAGAACTGTCAGCACATCGCTATTCTCGGACTCTCCACCAGATGGCACCAGTCGCGCTCCTGTACATGTTTTCTGTGACGTTCACGCTCTTATTTTTGGCTTTGAACTTACACAATCTGGAACTGACTTTGGGTAAGTGAGATCTTCCTTCTTATCTTCTCTATCGGCAGGGTTTATTTTATTTTAATTTATACGTACTTTACTGCTAAACTGAGGTATCTGATAATTTCTAGTATTAATAATAAAATATAATCTTCATGGAAATCCTCAGGGTGCCCCTCTTATATTACACAGGAGTCAGCTTCAACCTGCCACACCTTAGCTGTTTCAAAACTATAACTCTCAACATGTACAGTAGTTGTCAGTTTTGCACCAGAAGAGCTGCAGGTTTGGGTACCAGAGTTGCACAGTATGCATGTCTAAAGTCTCCTAAGGGTGTAGAAATATTATAAGGGTATAGTACGGGATGATATCAGCAGTTTTGACCATGCTAAGCTGCTGACAGCACTAGGTAGGGGCTGGGTAGAGCAGATCAATCATATTTCGTAAAGCTTTTATCATCAAGAGTGGTGTGACAGTGAAGGTTTGCTCTGCCAGATTCTGCTCCTGCAAGGAGGCGGAGCTTCACAGTGAAGTGCTCTCTGCATTGTTATGCTTCACATCCCCTCCCTATTCTCTGAGTGACAGCTGGAGACCAGAGGGGAGGGGCTATGAAGCAGATCAATGCAGAAAGTGGTTCACAGTGAAGCTCCACCTCCTGGACACTTGCAAGAGCAGAATCTGGCAGGATAAAACTTCATATTTACACTACTACTGATGATAAAATCTACACAAAAGTTATGTTTGTTCTCTTCTCTCCAGCCCCTACCTACTGTAGTGCTGCCAGCAGTTTTTGCTCAAAACTGATAACAGAATCCCTTTAAAGGGGTACTCCTAAAATTGACAGCGAGCCCTGCCCCATACTTACATTTGACACATGGAGCAGGTTCTCCCATTGATGTAATAGGCTAAGTAACTGATGGTTCAGGAGTCTCTGTTGCCATGGAGAGCTGGTCTTGAATTGTCAGTATGGAACCATTGAGAAGCGTCAGTGATGATGGCTCGAGACATGAGCCACGAGATCCGCCACAGGTGAGCCCGGTGCACTTGTACTGTTTGCCTTATGGTTAAAGCAGCCCCGCTTTAGCCCACTAGTATCCAGCATGTCCCCAGGGGACGTGTCTCAGACTTAGGAAGCACACCATCTACAGTGTATTCTGAGATTGTGGAGGCCATCTTGTGAACATGCATATGGAGTCACAGAACTGAGGAACATCGGCACCTGCTTTCAAAAGGAGGCCCCAATGTGCACGTTACCTATGTATAGCCAAATATTTACTTTGGACTGAGCAATTCCTTTAAATTTTTTTTTGAATTTTAGGAAGTTGGGCTTCTAACCATCTCAGATACAACTCATATTACATCTATGTAGTGGCTCTGAGTGTATTAGAAGGCTGAACTGAGCAGGTTGCGTCATTGATTTAATCCTTGATAAAAAAAAAATTAAAAATGTTAATAAACTCTCTATTTAGACGCCATCTTTGTTGATTGTTAGATCCTCTACAGCAGAATTCCTATAATCAGCACAGCGTCAAGATGAGGCTGGAAAGCCTTGAAAGGAACAATTTGTATTTTGCCATTATCATTCTGCCACAGCTCTGGATATTATCCAATATCACATGTCTGTGAGTCGTAACAGTAAGTAAACTTTTCAGTAGATACTTTGAAGGTGAAATAAGAGTCAGGTGTTTTTAATCAATGGGATGACAATTAGGTGTGAGTGGGTGATCTGTTCTATTTGAAGAAAAGGGAGCTATCAACGTCTTCGTAACACATTTGTGGAAGTGTATCATGACATGAAGAAAGGAGATTTCTGAGGACCTCAGGAGAAAAGTTGTTGATGTTTATCAGTAGAGATGAGCGAATCGAAGCTGACAAAGTGGAATTCGATCCGGATTTCAGGAATTATTCTATTCGCACCGAATCCAAATTTCCTGATGATTCATGGTAGCACGTGGAGCAAGAAACTGTGGGAAGGAGGGATCACCCACAATGCCCTGCATGCAGCCAATCAGCAGCCAGCCCTGTGATTCTCTCATTCTCCAGTGAATTTAGTGCAGGGATAGACGTTTGCAGGCACTAGGGAAAGTGATAGAAAACCTCATCAAACGTACATATTGCTGAATAGAAGTGTAGTGAAAGGATAGGGAGAGAAGTATTGAAGCAGAACAGGGTTCAATAGGAGTGTTTAGAGACAGGGTAATTGGAAAAGTTGTATTAGACCTTGGTGCAGTGACTGGGGTTCAAAATTGCCATCATACAGCTGCTCGTTTGCCTCTGTAATTCCGCTTACTGGGGTATTATTAACCCATGTGCACTGTAGTTACATTTAGTAAAGCCTTTTTTTGCTGTTTTAGTGTTGGAAAACAGAAGGGGCTTATTAGCTGTTGTGTGGTGAAGTGGCAAAATTACAGCCCTTTGTAGTGTGTAGTAGTGGCAAAAAAAAAGTTTTATTTGGCGTACAGCGCCAAGGTTATTTATTGTCAAACCTTCTTTTGTTTATTAGTGGGCAAAAAAACGTATTATTCACTCTCTGCTAAAGTGGGAAAATTACAGCCCTTTGTGGCGTGTATTAGTGGCAAAAAAAAGTTTTATTTGGTCTACAGAGCCAAAGTTAAATTTTGTCAAACCTTCTGTCGGTTATTAGTGGTGCAAAAAAAAAAAGTATTAGCCGTTATGTGGTGTAGTGGCAAAATTACAACCCTTTGTAGCGTGTATTATTTGCAAAAAAAAGTTTTATTTGGCCTACAGTGCCGAAGTTAAATCTTTTCAAGCCTTCTGTCAGTTATTAGTGGTGCAAAAAACATATTAGCCGTTGTGTAGTGGAGTGGCAAAATTACAGCCCTATCTATTGAGTATTGGTGGGGGAAAAAAAAGGTGGTTTGGCCTACAGCGCCAAATTTAAATCTTTTCACACCTTTTGTTTGTTAATAGTGGTGGAAAAAAAGTATTAGCTGTTGTGTGGTGGAGTGGCAAAATTTACAGCTCTTTTTAGCATGTATTAGTGACAAAAAAAATGTATTTGGCCTACAGCACCAAAGTTAAAATTTGTTCAACCTTCTGTCGGTTATTAGTGGTGCAAAAAAACGTATTAGCCGTTGTGTGGTGGAGTGGCAAAATTACAGCTCTTTGTAGCGTGTATTCGTGGCAAAAAAAAGTTTTTTTTGGCCTACAGCGCCAAAGTTAAATTTGGTCAAACCTTCTGTCGGTTATTAGTGTTGCAAAAAACCTATTAGCCGTTGTGTGGTGGAGTGTCAAAAATATAGCCCTTTGCAGCGTGTTTTAATTTCCTATTTATTTATTTGATCTAACAGTATGTCAGACAGAGAAGTGACAGATCCTGCACAGGGGAGTGGCAGAGGCCTAAATGTTTCTGCCGCAGGCACAGGTCGCAGCAGAGTAAAGGGGCGTGGCAGCAGGGGTCACTTTGAGAGGCCTGAGCTCTCGGTGTCATCTAGCGGTCGGGTCTTGACCAGCAACCCAGCGGTTCTTGAATAGTTGACTTGGTCTTTGACTTTGTCCCAAATAACTTCAGACACCCCCAGCCAAAAGTCGGTAGGTTCATCAGACACAACCCTTAGCTGGCATGGCCCGAGAGCAGGACCTGTGCCTTCACCTTTCCCCAACCGGCCTCTGTCCTTTTCTGTTCCCTTAGCGAGAGAAGTATTGTATGCTGTGGGCTCAGCTCCACTTTACAGTGGGACGAACTAGAGGACAGTCAGCAGCTACTGGCCAGCCAAGATGTGGATGAGACATCCGCAGCTTCATTAGGAGAGCATGTAGTGAGGAGGAGAGTGGCGTGGGAGCTAGGGTTGCGCGGTCAGTCTCCTTACTCACAGACCATTGAGGAGGACATCAGTGACGTGCAGATAGTACTCGATGATGATCATGATGTAGCCGATCACACTTGGGAGCCGAGTGAATTAGGGGCTTCATCATCATAAGGAGAAGAGGGTGGCAGCTTGTCCGTGAGGCAGCGACGGAGCCAGCAAGTCGCTAGTGTGGCCGGGAGTCAGCAGGGCCAAACGTGCTTGGTGTAGACCACACGCTTCACAGGAGCCTACTCGGCCGGAAAGCAATGGTGCAGGGTTTCACTGAGGCAACGGTGGTAGCAGTCAGTCAGTGCAGAGTGTTGGGGGTAAAATCACGTACTTGGGGGTAAAATCACGTTCACAGCAGCGCCCAAGTGTGGAGCTCTAATTATGGTCAGGGACAGTATATGTCATTTATGGCCTACTAGGTAAATGTGGTTCCTGCACAGCCAAACCAAACTGCAGAAACTACTAGTACCACACAGATAGTGTCCCCTTTCAATAATTATTGGCACACAGTGTGCCCTTAAAAATAACTGCACCCAGGAAACTGTGTCCCCGACACTAATAGAGTAACCATAATGTCCCCCAAAAATAATGATACAACAAATGCACTGTTGTGTGGCAGTAAAAAATACCTCCTCTTAGTGCCCCAGGGAAGCAAATGTTCCTATAGTGCCCTTAGTGTGTGCCCAAAAAATTCTCTTAGTGAACCATAATTTGCTCCATTAAAGAATACTCCTATAAAGTGCCCCTAGTAGATGCCCCCCATAGTGCTCTCCCCCCTTGTGCCCCCATAATGTAAAAAAAGAGGCCCCTATAGTACTCATCACCTCCCCAACATTGCACATATAGTTTGTGCCAGTATAAAATGCCCCTATATAATGCCCTCCAGTAGATGCCCTCATAGTGCTCCTCTCCCTCCATATGTGCCAGTATATAATGCCCCCTAGTAGATGCCCCCATAGTGCTCCCCCATCTGAGCCAGTATATAATGCCCTCTTGTAGATGCCCCCATAGTGCCAGTACATAATGCCCCCTTGTAGATGCCCCAATTGTGTTCCCTCCATCTGTGCCAGTATATAATGCCCCCTTGTAGAAGCCCCCATAGTGCCAGTATATAATGCCCGCTTTCTAGATGCCCCCATAGTGGTCCCTCCCTCTGTGCCAGTATATAATGCCGCCTTGTAGATGCCCCCATTGTGTTCCCTCCATCTTTGCCAGTATATAATGCCCCCTTGTAGATGCCCCCATAGTGCCAGTATATAATGCCCCCTTGTAGATGCCCCCATAGTGCTCCCTCCTTCTGTGCCAGTATATAATGCCCCCTTTTTAGATGCCCCCATAGTGCTCCCTTCTTCTGTGCCAGTATATAATGCCCCCTTGTAGATGCCCCCATAGTACTCCTCTCCCCCATGTGTGCCAGTATATAATGCCCGCTAGTACACTCACCGGCCACTTTATTAGGCACACCTGTCCAACTGCTCGTTAACACTTAATTTCTAATCAGCCAATCACATGGCGGCAACTCAGTGCATTTAGGCATGTAGACATGGTCAAGACAATCTCCTGCAGTTCAAACCGAGCATCAGTATGGGGAAGAAAGGTGATTTGAGTGCCTTTGAACGTGGCATGGTTGTTGGTGCCAGAAGGGCTGGTCTGAGTATTTCAGAAACTGCTGATCTACTGGGATTTTCACGCACAACCATCTCTAGGGGTTTACAGAGAATGGTCCGAAAAAGAAAAAACATCCAGTGAGCGGCAGTTCTGTGGGCGGAAATGCCTTGTTGATGCCAGAGGTCAGAGGAGAATGGGCAGACAGTGACTCAAATTGCCACCCGTTACAACCAAGGTAGGCAGAAGAGCATCTCTGAACGCACAGTACGTCGAACTTTGAGGCAGATGGGCTACAGCAGCAGAAGACCACACCGGGTGCCACTCCTTTCAGCTAAGAACAGGAAACTGAGGCTACAATTTGCACAAGCTCATCGAAATTGGACAGTAGAAGATTGGAAAAACGTTGCCTGGTCTGATGAGTCTCGATTTCTGCTGCGACATTCGGATGGTAGGGTCAGAATTTGGCGTCAACAACATGAAAGCATGGATCCATCCTGCCTTGTATCAACGGTTCAAGCTGGTGGTGGTGGTGTCATGGTGTGGGGAATATTTTCTTGGCACTCTTTGGGCCCCTTGGTACCAATTGAGCATCGTTGCAACGCCACAGCCTACCTGAGTATTGTTGCTGACCATGTCCATCCCTTTATGACCACAATGTACCCAACATCTGATGGCTACTTTCAGCAGGATAATGCGCCATGTCATAAAGCTGGAATCATCTCAGACTGGTTTCTTGAACATGACAATGAGTTCACTGTACTCAAATGGCCTCCACAGTCACCAGATCTCAATCCAATAGAGCATCTTTGGGATGTGGTGGAACGGGAGATTCGCATCATGGATGTGCAGCCGACAAATCTGCGGCAACTGTGTGATGCCATCATGTCAATATGGACCAAAATCTCTGAGGAATGCTTCCAGCACCTTGTTGAATCTATGCCACGAAGAATTGAGGCAGTTCTGAAGGCAAAAGGGGGTCCAACCCGTTACTAGCATGGTGTACCTAATAAAGTGGCCGGTGAGTGTAGATGCCCCCATAGTACTCCTTTTCCCCCGATGTGTGCCATTATAATACCCCCATAGCGCTCCTTTCCCCCATGTGTGCCAGTAAATGCCCCCTAATAGATAAAAATGCCCCCTCCATACCGGGCAAAAGCTTAGCGTTAATAAAAAAAAAAATAAAGTTATACTTACCTCCATGAGCCTGTCAGCGACGCGATGCAGGCCTCTTCCGGCCTGTGTCCCGCGCTGTTCGGCTCAGGCGGCACGATGACGTCATCGCGTCGACTGAGCCGGCCTCTGATAGGCTGTAGGCACTAGGCCTGCAGCCTATCAGAGAAACAGGTAAGGGAAACTCCTCTCCCCTGCCCCGCAATCATCTGTATCGCTGTCTTGAGGACGGAGATACAGATGAATATGGAGATGAGCGCTTCCATTGTGCATCTCCTACTGCCACAGATCTTGCCATGGGCCCCCCTGCCGCACTGGGCCCCTGTGCAGCCGGTTTGCAGCGTATGTCCGCCCCTGAGAACTCACCTGTCTAACCAAAATGTGGAGAGACTCACCTTTGTCAAGATGAATCAGGCATGGATCAGCCAGGATTTCCACCCACCAACTACTAATGCATCAAAGTAGATCATTCATGCTGTCTTGAATAGAAACCTGTTTCTTCTTGATACCTGCCTCAACAAATATTCTGATGCTGCCACCCGCCTGATGCCATACATCTGATGCCAAATGTTCCTTCTTACACCCACCATTGTCATGGGGTAGTGTTATTGTCACCTACCTCCCCACATTGTTACATAGTTACATACATAGTTACATAGTTAATACGGTTGAAAAAAGACACATGTCCATCAAGTTCAACCAAGGGAGGGAGACGGGTAACCTTAAGACATGACTCTACATTTCTTAATATGTGGTGACCTTCTTTTTCTGTTTTGAAGCCCTCAGCTGTCTTTGCTGTGACCAGCTCCTGCGGTAGACTGTTCCACAGATTCACAGTTCTTATAGTAAAGAAGGCTTGTCGCCCCTGGAGTCTGAACCTTTGCTTCTCCAGGCGGAGGCAGTGCCCCCTTGTCTTTTGAGGGGATTTTACCTGGAACAGTTTTTCACCATATTTTTTGTATGGGCCATTTACATACTTATACAGGTTGATCATGTCCCCCCTTATACGTCTCTTCTCAAGACTAAACAAGTTTAACTCCTTCACTCTTTCTTCATAGCTAAGATGCTCTATGCCCCTTATCAGTTTAGTTGCCCGTCTCTACACCCTTTCCAGCTCCAGGACATCCTTCCTATAAACCGGAGCCCAGAACTGAACAGCATATTCCAGATGAGGCTGTACTAATGCTTTATACAGTGGTAATATGACATCCCTGTCCCGCGAGTCCATGCCTCTTTTAATACATGACAATATCCTGCTGGCCTTAGAAGCAGCCGATTGACATTGCATGCTATTCTGCAGTCTATGGTCTACAAGGACACCCAGATCCTTCTCTACAAGTGACTCTCCCAGTGTTACTCCCTCTATATCATTAATAAATAAATTAAATAAAAGTGGACCCAGCACTGAACCTTGGGGTACACCACTTATAACTGGGGACCATTCAGAGTAGGAATCATTCACCACCACTCGCTGAGTACGCTCCTTCAGCCAGTTCTCAATCCAGTTACAGAGTAGATTTTCTAATCCAACCGACCTTAATTTACCCATCAGTCGTGTCAAACGCTTTTGCAAAGTCCAAATACACAATATCCACAGCCGCCCCTCTATCCAGACTTCTACTCACTTCTTCATAAAAACCTATCAGGTTAGTCTGACAGCTTCTGTCCTTAGTAAAACCATGCTGGTTATCACTTATAATACTATTATCTAAAACATATTCCTGTATATAGTCCCTTATTAGACCCTCAAAAAGTTTCCCCACAATGGACGTTAAGCTCACCGGTCTGTAATTCCCCGGGGATGACCTGGAGCCCTTCTTGAAGATGGGCACCACATTTGCTTTACGCCAGTCCCTCGGCACTATGCCAGTCACCAGAGAATCTTTGAATATTATATACAAGGGCAAAGAAATTGCTGAACTAAGTTCCTTAAGAACTCTTGGGTGTAACCCATCCGGTCCTGGAGCCTTATTCACGTTTACTTTGTTTAACTTAGCTTTGACCATATCTATATTGAACCAGTTGAGTATATTACATGAAGTATCACCAGCACTTACTCTACCGACAGCAGCTCCCACCTCTTCATGTGTATATACAGAACTAAAGAACTCATTCAGTAGCTCCGCCTTTTCCTGATCCCCAGTAATCAATTCCCCATTACTATTATTCAGGGGTCCTACATGCTCTGACCTAGGTTTTTTGCATTTATATATTTGAAGATTTTTTTGCGATTGATTTTGCTATCCCTGGCCACCAGCCTTTCATTTTGAACCTTTGCTGCTTTTATAGTCCTTTTACAATCTTTATTAACACTTTTGTAGTTATTAAAGGCTATGGCAGACCCCTCTGATTTGTATATTTTAAATGCCCTTTGTTTTTCATGTATTGCCCTTTAAACATCTGCATTAAGCCACGCAGGGTTTAATTTTAAGCGTTTGTATTTGTTCCCCCTAGGAATAAAGTCTGCAGTATAGTTACCCAGTGTAGATTTGAAGGTCTCCCATTTATCATCTGTGTTACTACTTGACAACAGCTGTTCCCAGTCTATGTCCTGGAGTGCGGCCTGTAACCCTGGGAAATTGGCCTTTTTAAAATTAAATGTTTTTGATCTCCCAGCATGTTTATGCTTTCTACACTTTAGGATAAAAGTAACTATATTGTGGTCACTATTACCAAGGTTTTCCCGAACAATTACCTCCTCAACTATCTCTGCATTGTTAGATATAACCAGATACAACAGTGCATCACTTCTTGTTGGTTCTTCTACAAACTGGCCCAGAAAATTATCCTGCAATAAGTTAAGAAAATTTCTCTCCTTTGCAGTTGAAGCCGATCTAATAAAATCTCCCATAATCACTACTGTACCCGCCTGGGCAGCCCGCTCTATTTGTCTATGCAGCTGATCCTCTATTTCCTCAGTGATGTTAGGGGGTCTATAAATTACACCAAAAATAATTCTTTCATTGTTAGTGTCCCCTTGTAATTCCACCCACACGGATTCTGCATTCACACAATCATCACCCACTATTGTCTCCTTCATACTCGCTTTTATACTACTTCTGACATAAAGACATACTCCTCCTCCTTTCCTAATCTCCCTATCCCTCCGAAACAGAGTATAACCCTGGAGATTGACAGCCCAGTCATGCGAAGAGTCCAGCCATGTCTCAGCAACTCCAACTATATCAATTTCCTCCTCCAGTACCATGACCTCAAGCTCAGCCATTTTGCCTGCTAGACTTCTGGCATTTGTGAACATACACTTTAAATTACCATGTGTTTTTGTACATTTAGGTTTAGAAATATAATTTATTGATGTTTTCTGACTAGACATGTTTTTTTCTGCTGATTTGTAACACATGGATCTCCTTATCCACTGGTTTTATCCTCCCCCCATGGTTCACTACCACTGCATGCTTTGCTTTATTTTCTGCTTGTCCTCCCCCCACATCCCTAGTTTAAAAACTCAGCCACCCCCTCTAGGATTCTCTCCCCCAGCACAGCAGCCCCTCTTCCATTCAGGTGCAATTTATCCGCAGAATACAATTTGTACCCCAATGAAAAATCAGCCCAGTGCTCTAAGAACCCGAACCCTTCTCCCTTACACCAAGACTTGAGCCATGCATTCAACTCCCTCAGCTCCCGCTGTCTGTCCTGCGATGCGCATGGCACAGGCAGTATTCCTGAGAATACAACCTTGGAGGTCCATCCCTTCAGCTTGGCTCCTAGTTCTCTATAATTATTCTTAACAGACCTCCACCTACCATTTATTCTGTCGTTGGTTCCCACATGGACCACGACAGCTGGGTCATCCCCAGCCCCTCCCAGTAATTTGTCCACCCGTTCCACCACATGCCGAACCCTGGCACCAGGGAGACAGCAAACTATTCGGTTGAGGCGGTCTTGGCGACAAATTATTCTATCCGTCTTCCTGATTATGGAATCCCCTACCACTACTAGCTGTCTTGGCCTGCCTGCTTTACCATCCCCCCCACTACTAGATGGACTGTTCCCCCGGCTGTTAGGGAGACCAGTATCCACTAGGGTTGCCATTTCTGAGACTGACACCCTCGTATCATCACCTAACTTGGCAATTTTGCTTAGGTGCACAGAAACAGGACTGGCCTTCCTTTTCCTAGACCCCTTGCCACTCCCTCTATTCGGGTTAGCTCCTTATATGGGCCTCCTGATTTTCCTCTCCACCCTCCATAACAGACCCCATAACTGCCTGTTCTGTGAGAAGCAGGCCCCTCTCAAGATCTCTTGTTTCCCTCAGTGTTGCAATATGCTTCTCCAGATCTCTAATGTGAGCTTCCAGATTGGCAACATGCTCACATCTACCACAGCGGTATTCACCAAGGAACTGCTGCTCCTGTTGCTCATACATGTGGCAGACTGTGCACTGTTGAAAACTTTCAATCTTGCTATCCATCCTAGTTACAAAACAGCAATCAATTAACAAGAATAAAGTATTTACTGCAAACTTTTTACAACTTCTTTACAACTCTTATAACTCTACTGGTCACTTAGCTCAGTCACTTGTCTCAGGAGCACACTCAGTCAAGAGCAAGGCTCAGTCTGAGTTTAACTGATACTTTTATACACCTGAGATTAATTAACCACACCCACAGGCAATCAGCAGACTAGAAAAAAAAAGGCAAAAAAGCAGTTTAAACTTGTGTCTCTTCTGATTCTATTTGCTAATGTATGCTACACCAAACAAAACAGATTTTAGCTGTATATAATCTTTCTACAAACAACAATCTCTTATAACTCTACTAGTCACTTAGCTCAGTCACTTGTCTCAGGAGCAAACTCAGTCAAGAGCATTGTTGTGCCACTCTGTAGTCTGTTGATGTTGCTGCTGCTACTGCCTCCATAATGTCGTCGTATCACTCTGTAGTCTGCTGATGCAGGTGCTACTGCCTCCATAATGTCATCGTACCACTCTGTAGTCTGCTGATGCAAGTGCTACTGACTCCATAATGTCTTTGTACCATTCTGTAGTCTGCTAATGCAGCTGCTGCTACTGCCTCCATAATGTCATTGTACCACTCTGTAGTCTGCTGATGCAGCTGCTACTACTGTCTCCATAATGTCGTCATGCCACTCTGTGACCTACTGATGATGCTGCTCCCACCACTTCCACACTGTTATGTCATTGTGCCATTCTATGGCCTCCTGATGATGCTGCTACTGCTGCTGCCACTTCCGCACTCTGTCGTTGTGCCACTCTATGGCCTCCTAATGACGCTGCTCCCACCACATCAACACTGTTATTGTGCCACTCTGTGGCCTCCTGATGATGCTGTTACTGCTGCTGTCACTTCCACACTCTGTCGTTGTGACGCTCTATAGCCTCCTGATGATGCTGTTCCCACCACTTTAACACTCTGTCATTGTGCCACTCTATGGCCTTCTGATGCTGCTGCTCCCACCACTTCAACACTCTGTCATTGTGTCCCTCTGTGGCCTCCTGATGATGCTGCTACTGCTGCTGCCACTTCCACACTCTGTCGTCGTGCCACTCTGTGGCCTCCTGATGATGCTGTTCCCACCACTTTAACACTCTGTCATTGTGCCACTCTATGGCCTTCTGATGCTGCTGCTCCCACCACTTCAACACTCTGTCATTGTGTCCCTCTGTGGCCTCCTGATGATGCTGCTACTGCTGCTGCCACTTCCACACTCTGTCGTCGTGCCACTCTGTGGTATCCTAATGTTACAGCTGCTGCCCCTGCCACCTCTATACTGTCGTTGTACCACTCTGTGGTCTCTTGATGCTACTGCCACTGCCGCCTACACACTGTCATCGTTGTCAAAGTTGACAACGGTTGACACTTGTTCTACGTCAATTCCTCCAGCACATACATTAGTGGTGATGGGAACTTTTCCCTTGCCATCTCTGTCGTTGTGCCACTCTGTCATCTCCTGATGCTACAGCTGATGCTACTGCCACCTACACACTGTCGTCCTGCCACTCTGTCAGACCTTCTGCAGTCACAGGCAGGTCAAAGTTGTCAACGGTTGACACTTCTTATACGTCAATTCATCCAGCACATACAATAGTGCTGATGAGAACTTTTCCCTTGCCATCTCTGTTATTGTGCCACTCTGTGGTCTCCTGATGCTACAGCTGCTGCCACTGCCATCTCTACACTGTCATTTTACCACTCTGTGGTCTCCTGATGCTACAGCTACTGCCAATTCCGCCTGTTGTGTGCCACTCTGTGGTCTCTTATTGCTGCTGCCACTGCCATCTCCACACTGTCAGGGGGGGGGGGGGGGGTTGGGCTCTGCTTCTATTTTCCATATTTATTTCCATATAATATGCTAGTTGATGTTTTACTACAATATAATTGCAATAACTGATCTCCGGATCTCACATACTGTATGAAAAGGTCAGACATAGTTCAAAGATTGAGTCTTGTTGACACAGTGCATTATTTCTTGTGCACGGTCTAAAATGCCTTGATCTCCACTGATGGAGAAAAGAGTTATATAAAAGGAATAGTCCCAGTTGTAGACAATAATTTCTGTAGTAATACTACTTGTTATGTTTGCAGTAACCCTTCAGTAGCACCACGGTCAGACTGTGGTTCCTTGGGCTCACCAGAGGAAATTATTAGGACCCAACCCCCATATCATCGATACAGTCTAAATTTTCAGTTCAAAGAAATAGTACTGTCTCCAAAGGCAGCTCAGTTCCAAATGATTTTTTCTCCTAGACCTTTGGGGCCCACTAAGGTATCAGAGTCTAGGTCTCGCTGCAGTTGAGGAAATCAATCATTCTGTTAGAGCTGAAGGAAACAAAGTATAAGAATAATTACCTGTATGTTTTGCCTATATAGCAGTTGAAGCTTTATTTTTCTTACATACATTCCCTGCACAGACTTAAAAGATGAAATTCCTGCTGCACTCAGCCACCACTAGGGGGAGACACATTTATACATCTCTTATAGATGTGTCTTCAGCAAGCTCCTAAGCTCCCTCTAGTGGTGGATTCACAGTGATTTTCTGGCAGTATAATATTAATTATATAGCCTCAGGATAGGTCGTCAATATGTGATTGGTGGGGCGTCCAACTCCCGGCATCCCTGAAGATCAGCTGTTTAAAAAGGCCAATTAATTAAAAGGAAGCTGTTATTTGAAGTCTTACATCTCTGCGGCCACAGACTCCACCCAAATCTCATGAAGACAGCATTTTTAAAAAAATTAAGCCGGCCCAGGGCTTAGTTGATCTTCACTGGTATGGTTTTTTAAACTTCTGGATATCAGTTGTTGAAGTTGTCTGCAATTATTCATTACTGTTGATGCTCGGTAATTGTTGTATTAGATGAAGGCCAGTTTTTCAAGTGTGTTTCTAGGGTAAATTCTCAATGTACAATTGGCATGCATATTGATAAGTACCAAAAGAGGCGAAATTCAGAATCACCAAATTCACTAATGCAGGTGGTTCTTCAGTATGTCCTTACAGTGCAGTACCCATCTTTTTCCACCAGGTGGAAGCATGGCTGTTGAGGAGTGACAGCTTCTGAACTGCACCAAGTCCATGCTGCTTTTCTCTCTCTATTACTACAGTATATTGCTTCCAAAAAAGTGATAGAGGTGCATGATGAGTATGGTGTTTTGCAACCTTCTCCTTGTCCATAACTCCCAACATTTGAATCCCAAATTAAATGTTTAACCCCCACTCATAGGAACATCACTAAAATTGTCACAACTAGCCTTTTTTTAGTGCAAATGTGTATAAACCATGAAGCCTCAAGAGAACCATGAAGCCAGGGACAAAAGTGTCTGTGGGAGTCTATACTGTCCCTACCTGTGGGTCCTCCTGTCATTCCTACAGCACGGTGAGCCTAATGAACAGGTTGCGCATCATTTCTCATGCTCAGATGTGGTTTTGTATGGTATGTGTATTTTATATCAGCCTCACATTCCTCAGGACTTCCTATAGGCAGGTGCCTACAAGTAAGTCCAGTCCGGCTGATTATAGTTATATCTCAGTTTAAGTAGTTACATAGAATCCAATGAATATAATGGGATTAAACAGCCGTCTTCACTTGTATTTCAGCGTATTCTGTTTCGGGCTGACTTGAAGCCACTTTGATGGGTTTAGCAGTAAAAGCGAGCGTGGAATAGTGCAGGTCTTCCTGATCCGATGTGACCTCACTTGAGTCCAGCGGTATATTGTTCTCTGTGGCTTCCTATGCAAGAAATACAAAGTTTTACTATAAAATACTTTTACCATTACTTCCCACGTACATGAAGACTCTTAAAATGACTCTTTTGTCTTGCATTTGTAAGATGATCTAAAGTCAACAGGGGAAGGAGGAAGATCCGAGATCCTTTTTCTCTCTTTGTTGGAGCCATTAGTTGTTGATCCCCTTGACTTCATCCAAACAATAATGTTCTTTTCTACTTGAATGAGTGAAGTTTGCGGTTATTAATAAGGGGTGAAAGGTCTATTCTAGATGACTTCATTTCAGTTGTGCCTCAAGCACCTATCATTTACCTATAACTCTGAAACCTGCAGAGGTTCCAGCCCAAACATTGAGTACAAGACATCATTGCATCAATTCATGGCATCATGTATCACTATGATGTAGTAGGTTTGGGTCAGTCGTACCACAATCAGTATGGGAATGGTGGTCATCACACGGACTGTATTTCCCAGACTGCTCATGTGATACTGTCCTTAGGGAGACAACCTACAGTCCATTCCTACAACTGAGAAGAGCATGGACAGAATCTGTTCAATTACTGCAGTACAGTACTCAATAAATGCAAGTGGAAATCCAACAATGGCATGATGGGGCCCTAAAAAGAAGTAGAAAAAGTAGCGAGCGCTCCCTACAGTATTAGAATTTATTGACTCTGATGAGCCAAAGTTATTACTCCCCGAAGTCTCAAGATACTTTGTGTAATAACTTCGGGAAATAATTTTTACTGTAAAAAACCTTACAGAATTTGGGTTCGGTTCCAAGTGGTACCTTGGAACTTAACCTGAGTTTGGTGCACAGGTATTTTACAGTGGAAATTAATTCCCAAAGTTATTACACAAAGTAATGACTTTAGCTCATCGGAACCAATACATTCTAATACGGTACGGAGCGCCTGTACAGCATTAAAGTGAAGTTTTATGTAAATCGACTTCGGATGAAGCATCCAAAGTCGATTCACTCATCCCTAGAAAAAAAGTTTTTATTTTATTAATTTTTTTAAACCTCCTTTCACCAGAATAAAAATAAACAATGAGAAAAATGAGAATGATGGACATCGCCACATTAAAAATTACCATACTATTGCAGTGTAAAAGGAAAAAATCGAAATAGCTGATTTGCCGTTTTTTCTTCATTTCACCTCCCAAAAAAATTTGAATAAAAAGTGATAAAAAAAGGTCATACATACTCAAAAATGATATAGATAAAAACTACTGATCATTCTGCAAAACAATATCCCCCACACAGTTCCAATATAAAACTTTAAGGGGGGGGTTAATATAAAAAGAAAATAAAAAAATTCCAAAGTTTTGATTTTTTCAGCATTGAAGCACACTAACAGCTATATAAATGTAGTATCACTGTAATGGTACTCAAACAGTGAAAGGCACAGGCACTAGACTGAGAGTGCTGGATGACAACTACAGGTGGGCACTTCTTAATTTGTGTGGAGAACCCCTCACAGGTGGAGAGCTCCTGCTCATGAGATATATTGGTTCATTAGAGTAGATTTGCTCATCCCTACCGGAATTTCTCATGAAATAAATTCATTGTTGTCAATGCTAGCCAAATCCTCCACGGGCCGAAGTTCACAACACAACCACTGGGTGGCCTCATACAGATAGCATAGATATGTACATATCTCTTCACACAGTGTCACAAATTAATTATGTTTAAAAAAAAAAAAAAAACTAAAGCAGTGTACCTCAGCTTTCTGTTCAGGTTTGCTGATGTTCATGTATATCTCATCTGTCGGTGGTTCTGCACTGGTAGGCTGTTCTTCCGTTCTCAGATAGGACTTCTTTTTGGTTATTTTTTTCCTAAAAATAATTTGCATAAGTGATGAGAGAATGGCATATTGTTTATGTCTCAGCCATTCCAGAAGAAAATGTAAATTGTTTCTCATATTTCGACCTCTAGGAGTAACGTACTGAAATGAGCACATCTGTGTCGTAACAGCACAACTGGTGGTCAGGCAGGGTATTGCAGGTACATTGAATTTTGATTATTTGCAATTTTAATAGGGACGTCTTTCACTTTCACAATGTAATGTTTTGCCCATGAAGCCTGCATGCTGATACCCGTCTCTCTATACTTTTGTATTATTCAACCACAGGAAGAATGACAACAGACAGTACAAAAAATACAAGATCTTACCTTTGAATCAGTTTGTACAGCAGAAGGATTACCAAGACAATACTCATTCCACATATGAATGCAATAGCTACATCTCGGTATAAAGCTGAACCTGTGGAAGACGATAGAATGAAAGATCTGCCAGTGTGATTTAGGTTCATATTTTTTATGGTACTTAAATATATCCTAACACTGTGTCAGAACTACTGAGATAAAGGCATCGGAGAGATACCCCAAAAACGGTACACGTGTGGACACAGATAAACTCATAGAACAGATACACAAAGTGCTAACTGGGGGCTGCAAATAAAAAGCTTCCTCATTGTGTGGAGTCACATGGAGTATCACATGATCCCTTTCAGCCAATCGGCAAATTTGAAAAAAGATCAGGTGATGCAGTTGGTAACTGCTTTTTGTGAGCAGTAGTGGAGAATACTGCATGGGGGAGGGGGATAACAGAAGAGACAAGGACAAGGCAGAAGAGGAGAAATAGGAAGAGAAGGATGATGGAGGAAATAGAGAAAGATGAACAAAATAATAGGAAAGGTAGCAGGAGGAGATACAAAAGGGGGAAATCCTAAGATAGAAGAAGAAAGATTAAGAGTAGAGGAGGGTGAAAGTAAGGAGAAAGTGGTAGAAGAAGAAGAAAAGAAAGAGGAAAAAAGATACAGAAAGTGGAAAAATGAGGAAGGAAGGAAGAATGAAAAGGAAAAAGTGGAGGAGGAGATAGAGGAGGTCAGATGAAGAGGGAGGAGTAGGAGTAAAAGGAGGAGAAGATGAAAAGAGAAAATGGAAGAGGAACATTTAAAGGAGAAAGAGGAGGAGGAGATGATGAGGAGCAGGATAAAGGGGAGGAGGAAAAATAAGAGAGAAGAAAAATGTGATAAAATTGAATGGACAAACTAAACCAAATAGGATAACAAAAGGAGTAACAGGTAAAGACTCACCACAGGTTGTTGGTTCAGTTAATGTCCCCAAATTAGCTAAAAAAGATAAAGAATAAAATCTCATGATCAACTGTGAATAATATGAATATGAATAACACAGGTCAAAAGCATTTTTTGGAGAACCAGTGACGTCACCGGGCTCTCCATAAGGCTGCTAGGCGAAGGCTTCTGCCCAGCAGTGAGCCTAGTGATGTCACCGGCACTAATGTCTGGGCTTTAGTGCTGCACTAGCCTGTAAAACGGCTTTGTTCTTTCACGATCCCGTGCTGGACTTCCTGTTTGAGCTATTTCTTTTATTTTCGGCTGTTCCCCTTCTGAGGGTTTGTATGTCTAATTCCTGCTTTATGAAATGCCTCATTTTGTCTGGACTTTTCCTATTTTTAAATTCCCTTTTTTCAGAGCTTACTTGTAAATCACAGATAATCATTCTCTTCTTATCTATTATAAGAGTTCTTCTATGAGCAAGTGGAAAACCAAAATCCATGAGAAGGTGAAGAGCTACCAATATCACCTCCAGATCTCCAAACCATAAGGACTCCATCAATAAATATCCACAGCATGACCTCCCGACCACACACACCGACTCACATAGTGACATCTACATAATTGTCATCCAAAACCGGTCGATCTTATTAAATGATACTTGAAGCATTTCAAGGACTGCAATCCGTAAAGGTCCAAAACTCACCCTCAGGGAAGGGGTGGGAGTGGAAACTATGAAAGCATAGCCCAAAGCAGGCTACACCCCACTGAAAGAAACGTTAACATGAAATATCAATAAGACTGTACAATTCAGGGACGTACAAATGTTGTGAAGCAATCTGCTAGAGATGAGTGAAGTTAACAAAAATTCGATTTGACCTCTTCACTAAATTTCACAAAGAAGTTTGATAAGTTCATAGTGTTTCATCACGAGTTGCATTCCATTATGTAGCGGTTGCAATGACGGGGAACGGCAATCAGGGAATGGTGTGTGCATTTGCCTTTAAAGGGGTTGGTCCATCTCACATATTGTTGGCATGTCGCTAGGATAAGCCGCCAATGTCAGATACATCCCACCTATGGGACCTTCCCCAATCTCTAGAATGGGACCCCAAAGAAAAGGAGAGCACGACTGTCATGAGCAGCGTCCTCTTTATTAACTTCTATGGAAGTTCTGAAGAGCTGAGTGAATGCAGAACTCCCCTAAAAGTGAATGGAGAGTGTGCTGTGCAAATGTGGGCACCTGTCCATTCCCCTCTATGGAAGTTCTGGAAATATCAGAGCCGGCATTTGGCTAGTTCTCTCTCCCATAGAAGTGTGTGGAGCATTCTTGTTCACTCTGGAGGTCCCATTCTAGAGATAAGTGAGGGTCCCAGACGTGGGGCCTGCACCTATCTGACATTGGTATCCTAGCATATCCTATCAATAGGTCTCCAAGGTGGGAGATAGGCCAACCACTTTACGGCTTATGGACACGAACGTGTGTTGACCGTTCTGTGCATTGGGGACCGCAATTCGCAGTCCTCAATGCATGGGTACCTACTGAGTGGTTGCTGTAGACGGATCCACACCCATTCAACTTGAATAGGTCAGTGATCAGTCCGCATCGCAAAAAATTCTGACCCTTTCAAGTCAATAGGTCTGCATCCATGAAACTGTGTGCCCATATATTTCAGACCTGTTGTTTGCGGGCTGCCATACGGGTAAGGCCAAGCAACGGCTGTGTGCATGAACCTTTAAAGGGAATCTGTCACCGGGATAATCGCTATTGAAATAAAACCATGGCCTAATAGCACTTAATGCCTTATTTCCTGAAGTGTGTTTGTTTTAGCAATAGATGTTTTCTATGTTCTGAAAATCCAGTTTATTTGGTATGCAAATAGGCCAGTAAGGTGCCCAGAGGGACGTCACTCTTGTAGGAAGGAGCCCACCCACCCCTCCTACATCACATTCAAGCCATAACTCTGCCCCCTTTTCCCTGCTCCCAGCATAAGGACAGGCTTGGGCAGTAGCAGGAGGCGTGCCTGGGCTCCTTCTCGCAAGTGACGCCCCTCTGGGCACTTTACTGCCTCATTTGCATACCAAACAAACTGGATTTTCAAAAGATAGAAAACATCTATTGCTGGAACAAAGGCACATCTGGAAATAAGGTAGTAAGTGTTATTTGGCCATGGCTTTACTTCAATAGCGATTATCCTGGTAACAGATTTCCTTTAACGGGTTTCTCCAGGTTCCTGTCCTGATATTGATGACCTATCTGCAGGTTAGGTCATTATTAATATCCAATCAGTGGGGTTCTACACCCCGGAATTCATCAGTCAGCCGTTCCCTGCAGCTTCTGGCTCAAGAATTAGCACAATTAGCCCAGAAAATCCCTGGAGTTTATTTTGGAAGTTAACATCACAATGATTTCTTAATTTTTCTCATCACCACGTTATTTTACCATCAACAAAAACCATACAAAGGCTTTATTTTATTATTCTTTGTTTTATGCAGGAGAAGTTGTACTTTCTAACCTTTTAATATGGTATACAATGTAGGGGAAAGCTGAAAAAAAAAAATCCAAATGGGGTGTAATTGAAAGAAAAAACAAAATTCCACCACAGTTTTACGGGTTTTGTTTTTACGGCGTTCACTATGCGGTATTACTGACTCATGTTCTTAATTTTCCCGGTCAGAATAATTACAGCAATACTGCACTTGTATAATTTTTCTAGCATTTTAATACTGGAGAAAAAAAAAACCTTCAAAAAATGTATTTTTTCTTGTCATTGCCATATTTTGACTCCCATCAGTTTTTATAGTTAAAGGGGTTGTCCGGGTTCAGAGAAGAACCCGGACATACCTGCAATTTCACCCAGGCAGCCCGCCTGAAGAGGACATCGGAGCATCTCATGCTCCGATGCTGCGCTAGATCGCGCAGGGCAAGGTCTCTTTTGTTTATAAATACTCGCTGCCGGGCGGGTACTTTCCGCCCGGCAGTGAGTTCGGTGACGTCACCGGCCTTAATGGGCCGGCTTTAGCGCTGCCCTAGCCGTTTTACTGGCTAGGGCAGCGCTAAAGCCCGTCCATCAGCGCCGATGACGTCACCGGCTCACTGCCGGGCGGAAGCCTCTGCCCGGCAGGGACCGGTACGTCACCGGAACCTGGCTAAATTCCTTTGCCCTGCGCTAATTAGCGCAGGGCAAAGGAGGGCATCAGAGCATAGGTTGCTCCGATGCCCTCTTCAGGCGGGCTGCCTGGGTGAAATTGCAGGTATGTCCGGGTTCTTCTCTGAACCCGGACAACCCCTTTAAGTCTACAAAGATGTGTGAGGGCTCATTCTTTTGCCTGACGATCATAATTTTTTGATAATACCATTTTGGGGTAAGAATGACTTTTTTATATAAATTTTTATTCAATTTTTTGGGGAAGTGATGAAAAACAGTGAGACTTTTTTTTTTTCTGTTACGTCATTGTATAAAAAAAAAACATATTCTCAACATAATATGGCTGTAGCTTTTTATTATGGGTTAAATGATGAAAAAAGAAATAACTGCAGAAAAAAACTAGTAGTCTCTACTTTTAGGATTTGAACGGGAGACATTCGGAGCCTTCGCATTAACCAGTAATATGTATTAGCTTTCTAAGCATAGAAAACTTCTATTTTCAACATGGTAAGGTTGTAGTATAGTATATGATATGTGTATGCTAGGACACAGCTCTGCCCTCATCATGCTGATGTCTAGCTCTGTCAATCAAGGGGAAGGGGAGTGTTCAGACCACAGAGGTGCTACAAAAGCAGTGCTCCAAGCATTCAGCCCTGCCCCCTGGTCCTCCAATGTTCTCATTAGTATGTGAATTATAATGGTTTGTGTCTTTGAAGGGGTTATCCATGAATAAGATACTGCTGACTTATCCTCACGATAGATTATCAATATCAGATAGTGGACAGCCCGACTCCTGGTAACCCTGTCAATTAGTTGTTTGAAAAGGCTGTTTCACTCACTGGATCTCCGATGAGAGCTGTGACCTTTTCTTACCAAGCACAGCACCATGCAGTGAATAGGGCTGTGCTACATCTAGGCCACATGACCAAAGTATGGTGACGTCACTGGCCTAGGAAGAGGTCTGAGTCTCAGTGCTGCAACTGCCTCCAACAGCTGATGGATGTATTGGGAGACAAACCTCTACTGGTCTTAAAATGTTGACCTATCCTGAGGCTAGATTATCAATATTCTACTCCCGGAAAAGCCGTTTTACAAAACATACATACTTTGTTTTAAAATTTAGGGATTACTCTAAATTAAAATAAAGGGATCTGTCAGCAGATTTGTACCTATGACACTGTATGACCTGTTACATATGCATCTGTTGGTCCCATGTTCATACTGTATGTGCCTGCATTCTTGATAAAAAAAATGATCTTTTAATATATGCAAATGAGCTTCTAGGAGCAATGGGGGCGTTACCATTACACCTACCATATAAGCTCTGCTCTCTATGCTACTGCTGCAATACTTCTATGATAGAGTCAGCAATACCATATTGTGACACATTATAACACCCCAACAGATCCAAATACCACAGTCTCTCACAAAATACATCCCCCAAAACTTCCACTGGCCGCCCATTAGGAGAGCTCAGGCGGTCACATGGGCATCGGCCCACTGGGAAATTTCCCTGTAAGGTCTATGGCCAATCCACCCCTGTAGAAGTCTTCTACACAGCTTAAAGGCCTCCATACACACTAGAGAATGGCAGGTTCTGCCAACTAGTGTGTGAAGAGCCCTCAACTCTCTCTTGGGGGAGAGAAGAATCGAGCAAAGTGAATATTTTCCACTAATTCTTTTGTTCTCCAATCTCCAGGGAGATAAACTGATGCCAGAAGTGTCTGGCAGTGACTTTCTCCTCTCTCCCCATTGAATACGCTTCCACATTTGGACAAGCTGGATGTGTATGGGATAGTCGGCAGACAGGTATTGAATGTGTATGACTACCTTAAAGGGGTTTTCCTAGATGTTTATCCTCTGGATAGATCATCAGTATCTGGGGGCGGAGCCTAACCGCTGAACAAGACGGAGGCTTGAATTGGAGCTCCTGCTTCACCAACCCATGCTTCACAGCTTCTAGTGCCGAGACCCAGCTGAAAATGGTTAAAATAGGAAGAGACAGGCCCAGGGAGACTCCGGAGACTCCTAAAATGAAGAAAAACCAATCCGAAATGGACAAATTTCTCCGGAGAAAGCTCGCATCTTCACCTGCCCGAGCTCCCAAGATGGCGCCGCCTGTATTCCCACGAGACTCCGAAGCGGAGGAGGACGGGGAAGAACCCTGCACAACAGAGGCAAGTGACTTAACTCAGACGGAAGATTCCTCTACACTCACTAAGTCCTTCTTTAAAGCCACACTGTCGCAGGCCTTAGCACCGCTTATACAGGAGATCAGAGATCTCAGAGCTGATTTCAAAGCTCTTGGCCATCGAGTCGACAAAATGGAGCAGGACCACAGCCTTGTTGTTGCGCACAGCTCTGCGGTTGCCCAGCAGTTGGACTCACAAGTGGAGTCCCTCAATAATGCATATCTCCTGATAGAAGATCAGGAGAACAGGAGTCGCAGAAAAAATATCCGTATTAAGGGCTTACCTGAATCGGTGACAGCAAACAACTTAGAAATTACTGCCAGACTGCTGTTTACCACCTTACTGGGTGACGAGAGAGCAGACGCCATAGTCATTGAAAGGATACACCGCTCTCTCCGTCCTCCTCCAAAACAAGGCGAGTTTACCTAGAGACGTTATTTGCGGCCTTCTAAGTTTTCAAGACACGGCAGCCATTTTACAAGCAGCACGGGACAAGAAAGAAATGCAATATGAAGACACTCCTATAGCTCTCTACCAAGATATTGCTCCATCCACTTTATTCAAGCGACGGATCCTGAAGCCCCTCACGGATCATCTGAGGAACCTAAAGATAGCGTACAGATGGCTCTACCCCTTTGGGGTTACCTTCGCTAAAAATGGCCGCAGATGTGTTATACGACAACCGCGAGATCTACAGATGGCCTGGAACGTTTTGGACATATCACCTATACCAGTGGATTCCTGGATGCCGGTGGACTTCAAGTCATCTGCCTTGCCTCCTCTCCCCGCTTTGGAGCCATGGGAGACAGTCACCAGGCAAAAAATCCCGAAGAGTAAAAGACGTCTGGACTGAGAGATATTTATAGGCTTTTCTGTCTTATTTTTCATAAGTAGAAATCTGTGGATATTATTGGATGGGAATCCAGTTGCCAGAGGTCATTTGGCTCTGAATTCCTTGTCTTGAGGTTTTACCTGCATGCCCATACTACCAACAAACGGGCAGCAGACTAACCCTCTGGTATACTTATGTTGTATTTTACTTCTTCCCTTCATAGTTTACTATACCTAATTTTTTTATTCCTTTCTTGGCATTGGTCAACTCCAGCCACTACAATTTAACTCTGTTAGAGTTAATACTATATAGAAGCATGGAGGTGAAGACTCGGGTTGGGATGTTTTTGTTCCACCTCCTGCCCCCAGATACTGTTGGCCCCTGGCTCTCCTCGGAGACCAGATTTGGGCTTATGCTCTTGGTGTTGTGGTCTCACAACATTAACAGCATCCTGACATCATTCACTGAGATTATACTCGGTATTACTATGTTTTTCAGGTTTCTTGTTGCTTGTTCTCTTTTGCAGTTGTGGATGGTCTCTGTAGTGATACTCAGCAGGGCAGGGTACCTATGATATGGCGTCCATCTCCGTAACGACGTTTAATATCAGAGGTTTCAACACTCCGCAGAAGCGTTCCCAAGTTTTGACACTTCTTAAAAAAGGTAAAACTGATATATGTTTCCTTCAGGAAACTCACATTAAACATGGCAAGATACCTAAGATCTCTAATCCATATTACTCGCAATGGTTTCATTGTACATTTTCCTCAGCTGCTAGGGGAGTCAGTGTGGCCATTGCGAAGCATATACCCTTCCAAACTACACTAGTTCAAACTGACACAGAAGGCAGATTTATTTTTGTTAAGGGCTAAATTGGACAGGTGATAGTCTCATTGGCTGGGCTATATGCCCCGAATACTCGTCAACACAGTTGGCTCAAGACCACCTTAGCTAAGTTCAATGAATTTGCAGAAGGTGTCCAAATTATAGAAGGTGATTTAAATGTCTCCCTGAATCCTCCATTGGATGCTTCTTCAGGGACGTCTACTAAGTCACAGAGAACCCTTGGAGGTATTCAAAAATTGCTTAGAGAAAGTGGTCTGGTAGACTCCTGGAGGGTACTGAACCCCACTGTAAAGGACTACTCCTTCTACTCAGCAGTGCACAAGTCCTTTCAGAGACTTGATTATATTTGTTCATCAGAGTCACATGTGGATATCTTATTAAGTTCCAGCATTGGATCAATTACTGTCTCTGATCATGCTCCCGTCACCACGGTTTTCTCATTTGCCAATCTCACCCAAAGGGAATGGAATTGGTGTCTTAATGAGACCCTGTTAGACAACAACAAAAACGTGACTGATTTAGCTAATAAACTGACCCTGTACTTCCATGATAATAAGCCCTCAGATACTTCCCAGACTATTGTTTGGGAGGCCCACAAGGCCTTTATTCGTGGAGAGCTTATTGCCCTAGGTTCCCGAGTGAAAAAGAGAGACAGAAGAAGCTTAACTCATTGTTGCAACAGATTGCCTCACTAGAGTCTATCCAGAAAAAAGCTAAAGCCCAGATTGCACAAGAAGACCTTCTTTCTCTCAGATTGCAATTGAAAGAACTTTTAAATGTGAAGAGCGCTAAAGCCTATCAATATGCCAAATTCCGGCAATATATGCATGGAGACAAGGGCAATAAGCTAATGACCTACCTTATTAAGAAAAGAATAGACACTCAACATATAACGGCCATTAAGACACACACAGGAGGTTTAGTTACCTCTACCAAAGACATTGCAGAACAATTCTGCTCCTACTATACAACGCTTTATAATCTACAAAACTTAGACCCGTCACAGGAACCCCCTCTAGATACTATTGATGGGTTCCTGAATAAGCTTACCCTTCCTAAAACTATCCTCTGATAATCAGCTAAAACTTTTAGCCCCCATTAATGAAGATGAGGTAATAAAAACCATTAAGAGTATGCCACAGGGAAAAGCCCCAGGCCCTGATGGCCTTCCTGTTGGGTACTATAAAAAATTCATTCAGCTCCTCTCCCCAAAGCTAACAGCCTGGTGCCAAGCCCTTATGAATGGCACAACTCTTCCACGTCAAACACTAGAAGCGATTATTACAATTATTCCTAAAGAAAGCAAGGACCCCACCGAGTGTGGTAATTATAGGCCGATATCCTTACTAAATATCGATGTAAAAATTTGGGCCAAATTATTAGCAGCTAGATTAAGCGCCTTTATTCCTGACCTAGTAAGACCCGAACAAGCGGGCTTTGTAACTGGCCGAGAGGAGAACTCCCAATCATGTAGGCTCATAAATGCGATCACGTGGGCCAAAAGAAAACAGGTACCATTGGTGCTTGTTAGCACAGACGCCGAAAAGGCATTTGATAGAGTAGATTGGACTTTTATGCAGCGTACCTTACACAGATTCGGCCTTCCACAACCCTTTATACATGCCATCATGTCACTCTATCATCAGCCTAGTGCCCGAGTTCGTGTCAATGGGATCTTATCCAAACCTTTTAAGATCTCCAATGGTACGAGACAGGGGTGTCCATTATCCCCCACTTTATTTATTTTGGTCATGGAGACTCTGTTACAGGCCCTCAGGGAGGATCCACTAATTAGAGGTCTCATGGTTAGATCGACAGAACACAAATGTGCTGCATTTGCAGATGATCTCCTCTTACTGATTACCAACCCAGTTATGTGGTCTAGGCACAGCACAGTCATCCGGCAGTTGCATCACCAGTGAGCCCCTACAAAGTTGATTCTGCATGCCCTACACAGCCATTTTGTCTGACACAACAGACAAAAGTGAATATCTTATGCACAACAGTATCAACCCTTGTCTTCAAAGATACTATCCTAGTGTGTCTACTATTAGAGGGTTATTCCGGCTTTACAAATAGAAATGTAATTTTATAATAATGATAATAAATCATTCCACTATTTTGTAATATACTGTTTGTGTTGATTTCTCTCAGTATTTAAGATCTCTGCCTCCAGATGCTAGCACAGGTACTTGGCTCCAACAGCAGGCACATCAGATGTGGAGTATTTCCAACTACACAGGGGCCCTGGGACCCAACCCAGTAGTAAAGCCTACCCCCCGCCCCTATGTATAATCATGTTTAAGAAGCTTATAGCGAGGAGGCACAAATTTGTCCGGTCTTGGTCTGAAGAAGAATAGGCTCACTCACAGTTGACTTCTACTGTTTGTATTCACCCTGCTTGGCTCATTATAAAGGAGATCTCTGATTACTGTGACCTCGTAATAACCAGGACGGATATTCACCCCAGCTAGACAATATCTGTATGAAAGTATGGTGCTGTACAAAGACACGGAGCATCTATAGTTTAGTTCTAAGGATAAAACTATTTTTACCAGGTTTTTCTCCAACTTGAATCCGTCGTTCTATCAACCCAATTGCATTCCACGCCAGGCATCGGTAGACATCAGAGGTTGATAATGTCACGTTTATCATTGCTGACGATACACTGTTATTCGTTTTGGGTGATTCCATATCAACTTCCCCCTTTACCCAGACCACAGAAGCATTCGGGTTAGCATCAATATTGCAGACAAGGGTCAGCGTCTCACTTGCATCAATAACCACTGGTTGACCAGACGGACGTTCTCCACCTGCAAACATTTTAAATGTGACAAATTAAAATGGATGTATTGGTTGGCTTGGTTGGTTTCTTCCAAAAACTATACCAAATCTGTCCACAGGTGAGAGGTATTGCAGCTTAGCTCCATTAACTTCAATCAAGTTGTACAGCAATACCAGACATGACCAATGGACTAGTAGCAGCTAGTGTTGATCGAGCACCCAGGTACTCGGGTGCTCAAGTGCTCGGCCGAGCACCCGAGCATAATTGAAGTCTATGGGACTAAACCTGGCACCCCCGTTCTTCCGAGCCTGGTTTACACAAGTCCCCCAAATAAAATAAAAAAGGACACAGACACTGACACTACTTACCTTTCCCTGTAGCTCCCAACCTGTTCCAGCAGGAAAGACGGCGCGCAGAGTGGTAAGTTTTACCACAGCGCCACCTGCTGGAGGGAGCTGCTGGGAAAGGCAAGGACAGATCCGTCATGAACTCCATTGAAAGTCAATGGAGGACGGATCCGTTTACTATTGTGTCACACAAAACTGATCCGTCCCCATTGACTTGCATTGGGGTCATGACGGATCCGTGTTGGTGAGGGGAGGGCACTTGAGCTTTGCGCTCGAGTATACTCGGTGTTCGGCCACATGCTCGCCCATCACTAGTAGAAGCCCCCCAAAAATTGTATTGTTTGACCTGTTAGAAAGGTAGATGATGTAAACTGTGAAGGTAATTTCCTTACCAGTGACTGTATTTGTTACCCTGTACCTTTTGATCCTCAGTTATGTCATGTGACCAGGACTCGCCAAATAACACAGCATCTTATGTGCAGACAGGAAGTCAGTCTCTCTGTGTATTCCTATGGGAGCCCCAATGTCAGTCTCATACAAATGAATAGAGAAGTAACCGACTTCCTGTCCTGTGTCAGTTGGAGATCAGAGAGATGGTCACATGACACAGCTGAGGATCAGAGGGGAGGTTATAACTCATAAATACAGTCATTTACTACAGTTTATATTATGCAGCTTTTTAACAGGTCATAAAATAAAAAAATTGTGGGAGTGGACAGCCTTTTAAAGTGATTGGTCCATCTCACACATTGGTGGCATATCTCTAGGATATGTCACCAATGTCTGATAGGTGTCAAACCTACAGGTATGGATCCGTACTCTATAACGGAGCCCACAAAATGAAGTGAAATGGACCACACATGAACGGCCACTGTCCATTTATTTCTATGGAACTTGCAAAAATAGCTGGCTTGGTTATTTCACTATTCACCCCCATAAAAGTAAATAGATTAGTGGTTGCGTTGATGCAGTGTGCTTCCCATTAATTTCTATGGGACATCTGAAAAAAGAGCAGAGTACGCCTCTTCGCTACTGTATTTTCAGCTGTTCCATAGAGCTGCCCTGCATGCTCTCCTTCACTTTGCAGGCTTCATTTTGGCTTCCTGCACCTATCAAACATTGGTGGCATATATTAGTGATTTGCCACCAATGTGTGAGATGACCCAACCTTTTTAAGGGATTGTCCCAAGAAAAATATATATCACCACTTTACATGATAGTTGGTAAATGTTGCATTGTTGAGGGTTCAACTGCTGGGACCCTCATTAATCCTAAAAATAGCGATCACTGAGTTCCCTTCTTAGAATGGAGTATCGATACCCCTGTAGGTCTGCCTCTCCATTCATGTCTATGGGACTTAAAATAGACAGTGCTCCATCAGTCCTACAGAAGTGGTGGACCAACATGCATACTGCCACTCCATTCAGAGAAGGAGAATCCTGTTCTCAGGATTGCTCAGGGACCCAGCAGTTGGACCTTACAAAAAATCTATGGATACTTTTTCTAGGATATTCTCATGATAAGTGCAAAGCAAAATTAAAGACGGTGGACACCTTTGGGGGCAATTGTTTTTGATTATTATTGAGCTAAAATATTATTTTGATTGGCCTTTGTTAAAAAAAATAATTGGCATCCACTTTCTTTGTACAGCCTTTAGATTCTCTAGTACCAAACTCTGTGTTTATATTGTTCTCCTTCAAACCTGGGGTCCTCCAGGCGCAGCACTCCCCCCTCCGATCTCGATATACTGTAGGTGCGGGTCCCAGCAATAAAATGTATGAATAGGTAGATCAAAAGTGATGATACAGTAACAGTAACAATCAGTCCAAGGAGTAATGTAGGTAAATGGTAAAACTGGGGATAAGGTGGATGAGGGTACATATGGTGGGAGGGTTGAAATAAAAAGAGGGGCTAATACCCCGAGGACCACAGACTTACAGTCAGATAGAGGTCTTTAATAGAGATGAGCGAGCACTAAAATGCTCGGGTGCTCGTTATTCGAGACAAATTTTTCCCGATACTCGGGTGCTCGTTTCGAGTAACGAACCCCATTGAAGTCAATGGGAGACTCGAGCATTTTTGCGGGGGACCAAGGCTCTGCCTAGGGAAGGCTGGGTGAAAACCTGGAAACCTCAGAAAATGATGGAAACACCACGGAAATGGACAGGAAACAGCAGGGGCAGCATGCATGGATGCCTCTGAGGCTGCCTAATCCCACCATTACCCCAAATCCTCAGGCAACAGCCTGGTGGTTACCCTCATGGCAATTGTGCTCACCCAGACCAAGAAAGGCGAGGCAAATACCCATCACATGTTAGGGAAGCACCCAACTAGGTGCAACGAAGGTCCATCACTGCCTGCAGGTGACACCACTGCTCATGCTGGCAATGCAGCTGACATCAAGTTTAGTATCTGTTCTTATCAGTTGCTGTGCCTGCTGGTGGTATAGTGGTGAGCATAGCTACTTCCCAAGCAGTTGATCCGGGTTCGATTCCCGTCTATCGCAGGAGACAACTCAGAATCAGTACAATATCTAATACGTCCCCCTACCCGGGAAAATTGTTTGGAGAGAGGGCATGTAGGTGGGGGGGAAGGAGGTTTTGCTGGAAGAGCCAGAGGAGTGCCCCCTGGGCTAGCGTGTGTGGTGGTGACAACAGCCGGACTGGATTTGGGAAAACTGTTGCTTTAACCCGTATGGTATCGATTCTTCTCAGTTTAATACCGTATACGTCCCCTAAATTGGGACCCTATGTTTAATGGATTTTTCAAACACGGAAAACGCTGCAGCTAAGGGGACGTGTCCATGCTCTGCCTATCACAGGTCAGGAGGCAGATAAAAGAACAAAAACAAACATGAGTACAACTTCTGATACGTCCCCTATCCGGCTAAATTGTTTGTAGAGTGGGCCTGTAGGTGGGGGGGCAGGCTGGGGGGGGGAGGAGGTTTCGCTGGAAGAGCCAGAGGAGTGCCCCCTGGGCTAGCGTGTGTGGTGGTGACAACAGCCAGAATGGATTTTTGAAAACTTTTGCATCAACCGGTACAGTTGTAAATTATGAACTTGATCAAGTGTAGCATGTGTTCTCTGTATTCTTCTCAGTTTAATACCGTATATGGCAGCTATCCGGGAAAATAGTTTGGAGAGAGAGAAAGATAGGACAAAGACGTCAATTGTTTGGAGAGAGGGCCTGTAGGTGGACCTCCGGAAAAATTGTTTGGAGAGAGGGCCTGTAGGTGGACCTCCGGAAAAATTGTTTGGACAGAGGGCCTGTAGGTGGACCTCTGGAAAAATTGTTTGGAGAAAGGGCCTGTAGGTGGACCTCTGGAAAAATTGCTTGATTAAAGGGCCTGAAGGGGCCCTCCTGAAAAATTGTGCTAAAAGAGTGCCAGTTGGATCTCTAAAAAATGGCGTTTTTTGGGTCAGCGTTAGGCAAAGACGATATGTAGGAGGAGTAGGAGGAGGAGTAGAGAAGAGGAATCGGATACATAAGTTATTTAAATCTTTAGCTGCTTTCCCCCGGAGGAGATTTGAATTCCAGTGAAATCCAGGCTTTGTTCATTTTAATAAGCGTCAGCCTGTCAGCGCTGTCAGTTGACAGGCGTGTACGCTTATTGGTGATGACGCCACCAGCTGCACTGAATACCCGCTCTGACAGCACGCTAGCGGCAGGGCAGGCCAGCACCTCCAAGGTGTACAGCGCCAGTTCAGGCCACGTGTCCAGCTTTGAAACCCAGTAGTTGTATGGAGCAGAGTGATCGCTACGGACGTTGGTATGGTCAGCTAGATACTCCCTCACCATCTTTCTGTACAGCTCCCCCCTACTCTGCCTAGACTGGGGACAGGTAACAGTGTCTTGCTGGGGTGACATAAAAGTGGCAAAGGCCTTGGAGAGCGTTCCCCTGCCAGTGCTGGACAAGCTGCCTGCTCGCCTCCTCTCCCCCGCTACTTGGCTCACAGAACTGTGCCCTCTGCCGCTAGCGGCGTCAGATGGGAAGAATTGTTTCAGCTTGTGCACCAGGGCCTGTTGATATCTATTCACTCTCATACTCCTTTCCTCTGCAGGGATGAGAGTGGAAAGGTTCTGCTTGTACCGTGGGTCCAGGAGAGTGAACACCCAGTAATCGGTGTTTGAAAAAATACTTCTAACGCCAGGGTCACGGGATAGGCAGCCTAACATGAAGTCTGCCATGTGCGCCAGAGTCCCAACACGTAAGAATTCCCTCTCCTCACTAGCCTGACTCTCCATTTCCTCCTCCTCTTCAGCCCATACACGCTCAAGAGTTAAGGACTGAGCACTGGTACCCTCTTCTGTCTCGCCGACATTCTCCTCCTCTTCCTCCTCATCCCCCTCCTCCGATACGCGCTGAGAAACAGACCGGAGGGTGCTCTGGCTATCAAGCGACGTATCTTCCTCCACCATCTCTTGTGACAAGCGCAAAGCATCCGACTTGATGCTGAGCAGTGATTTTTTCAACAGGCAAAGCAGCGGGATGGTGAGGCTGATAATGGCGGCATCGCCGCTGACCATCAGTGTTGACTCCTCAAAGTTGCTCAACACCTGGCAGATATCAGACATCCACGTCCACTCCTCATTGTAGACTTGAGGAATCTGAGAGACCTGACTACCAGTTCTGGTGGAAGATGACATCTGGCAGTCTACAATTGCTCTTTGCTGCTGGTAAACTCTGGATAACATGTTTAATGTGGAATTCCATCGCATGGGCACGTCGCACAACAGTCGGTGAGAGGGCAGTTGTAGGCGGCGCCGCGCTTCCCTGAGAGTGGCAGCATCTGTGGTGGACTTGCGGAAATGCGCACAGATGCGGCGCACCTTGGTGAGCAAATCAGACAGATTGTGGTATGTCTTGAGGAACCGCTGAACTATGAGATTGAACACGTGGGCCAGGCATGGCACATGTGTCAGTCTGCCTAGTTGCAGAGCCGCCACCAGGTTACGCCCGTTGTCACACACAACCATGCCTGGCTTAAGGTTCAGCGGTGCCAGCCACAAATCGGTCTGCGCCGTGATGCCCTGTAACAGCTCTTGGGCGGTGTGCCTTTTGTCACCTAAGCTCAGCAGTTTGAGCACCGCCTGCTGGCGCTTACCCACGGCACTGCTGCTGCTCCTAGAGCTACCGACTGAAGGCGCCGTGCCCACGGATGGTAATTCGGTGGAGGAGGAGGGGTCGGAGGAGGAGGAGGCATAGTAGGTCTGAGAGACCGTGACCGAGGTAGGCCCCGCAATCCTCGGTGTGGGCAGTACATGAGCGGCCCCAGGGTCATTCTCGGTCCCAGCCTCCACCAAGTTAACCCAATGTGCCGTCAGTGAGATATAGTGTCCCTGCCCGGCAGCACTTGTCCATGTGTCCGTGGTTAGGTGGACCTTCTCAGAAACAGCGTTGGTCAGGGCACGGATGATGTTCTCCGACACGTGCTGGTGTAGGGCTGGGACGGCACATCGTGAAAAATAGTGGCGGCTGGGGACGGAATACCGAGGGGCAGCCACCGTCATGAGATTGCGAAAGGCCTCGGTCTCTACCAGCCTATAGGGCAGCATCTCCAGGCTAAGCAATTTGGAGATGTGGACGTTGAGGGCTTGGGCATGTGGGTGGGTGGAACTGTATTTCCTCTTGCGCTCCAGCATCTGCTGTAAAGACAGCTGAACGCTGCGCTGGGACATGTTGGTGGACACTGTGGAGGATCGTTGAGGCGAAGGTGTGGTTTTCCGGCGTGAGGCGCTCAAGCCGGGGTCCTGGGCAGGGGGTTGACTAGCAGAGGCAGCAAGTGACGCGGGGGGTTGACTAGCAGAGGCAGTGATTGACACAGGGGAAGGAGCAGTGGTGTGACCCGCAGGAGGTGGTAAACGGCCTTGGTTCCATTGAGTGGGGTATTTAGCACTCATATGCCTGCGCATGCTGGTGGTGGTTAGGCTAGTAGTGGTGGCACCCCTGCTGATCCTGGTGTGGCACAGGTTGCACACCACAGTCCGTCGGTCATCCTCACTTTCTTTAAAGAACCTCCAGACTTGCGAACATCTAGGCCTCGCCACGGGAGCTTCACTACGTGAAACAGTTGCTGCTGATGCACCAGCTCTTGCCCTGCTTCTCCCTCTGGCCACACCACTGCCTCTTACAACCTGTTCTGGTGCAGCACTCGCCTCCGCCTCAGAAGCACTGTCTTCACTCGGCATATCAACCCAGCTCGGGTCAGTCACCTCATCATCCTCCGATTCCTCAGTCTGCTCCCCCCTCGGAATTCCTCCCCTAACAACAACTTCACCACTGTCTGACAACCGTGTTTCCTCATCGTCTGACACCTCTTTACAAACTTCTTCCACTAACTCAACATTGTCATCATCATCACCCACAGACTGCGACAGTTGGAAAACTGATTGACACCCTGTTAACGGTGGCTATTTAGTCTTTGACCCAGACAAATGTCACACAGAGAATTTTCTGGATCAAGTGGTAGATGATATTGGTAGCAAATGACTTGGTTGTATTGTGTGACGTACACAAAGTGTCACCTGGACAGTATATATGGATTGGAGTGAGTTAGTGCTGAACTGTAACACACAGAAAGGTTCCACACTGCTGTGTGAAATGGATTTGTATCACTGAGATAGAACAAAAAAAAAACAGGGTTAGATATGGCGATAGCTGCACTACTAGTGCCAGCCAGCCAAGTGACAAAAAAATAAATAAATAAAATGTCTTCTAGCCCTTAGAAGGGCTGTTGGGTTCTTTGTCGGTGATTCCTGCCTAACTGAGAACTAAATTCAGGCCCTAACACTGTCCCTGAAAGGCAGCAGCTCTATCCCTAACGACATCCAGACGGCATCTGAGCCGAGCACCGCGACCAGTCGGTAGTATTTTCCAGGGTCACCTGATCAGGCCAGCCAACCCCTGCTATCGACATGTAAGGGCCCCACGTGATGCTGGGTGGTACGCAGAGTCTCCTGGCTTGTGATTGGCTGTGTTTTTAGGCGCCAAAAAAGCACGATGCGGAAGTTGCCATTTCCTCGAGCATGGCGAGATACTGAGCAGCGAGCAGTTACGAGTACCTTAATGCTCGAACGAGCACCAAGTTCGGACGAGCATGTTCGCTCATCTCTAGTCTTTAATTCAGAAGTTTTGATAAATCAACTCGTGGGAGGCATACACATACTGTACCAGGGTTCCAAGATTTTCCTAAACAATGGCAGATGGTGCCCTACTGCTGTAACCATGGCAATCAATTGTAATCTGCAAACCCAGTTGCCAGACATCAATTTCCCCTGCACACCCACCATGGGAGAAATGAAGCATTACATTGTTCTCATTGACACCAGTAACATAGTTTATAAGGCCAAAAAAAGACATCTGTCCATCCAGTTCTTCCTGTTTTCTTACAAGTTGATCCAGAGGAAGGCAAAAAAACACCTGTGAGGTAGAAGCCAATTTTCCCCGCTTTAGGGAAAAAATTCTTTCCCGACTCCAATCAGGCATCAGAATAACTCCCTGGATCAATGACCCTTGTCAAATGGGTATTTTAAGGACGTGATGGATCCTCCTGAGAGAGAGTTAAAATAGATTGATAAAACAGTTTTTCCTTCTGGCTAGAATGGGGCATACATTCAATATTTAGTTTAGAAGACCCTCTTATGGGTTTGTGTCTAGATTTTAACCAGCAGTGTAGATTAAGTTAAAGATCCTGAAACAGAAACCATATTATGACAATGCCAGCCAAGACTGAAGATCTGGTCCTTCACCAGGGGGCATAACTACCATAGTGGCAGACCATGCAACTGCTATGAGGCCCAGGGCAGGAGGAGACCCAGTTGGGATCATATCCTCTTCTACTAGGGGTGATAACTTGGTCAGGAATCTACCCTCTAAAGGAACAACAAAGCAAATGAAGCAGTGGAAAAATGGCCCAAGGGTCATCGAAAGGTATTTAGGCAGAAACCCGTCTGTCTTGTGTGGGGGGCCTGGTTTGATTCTTGCTATCTCTATGTATGCCACTGTCCTTCACCTATAGTGGTCACTTTTCCTGAATACTAACTGTATCTCTCGTTACTTAGATGTCTCCAGGACTTACAGTAGGGCCAAAATACAGTATATACCAACCAGATGGTTGCAGGAAAAATATATGAAGCATGTATGAACAATGGCAGGCAACCAAGTTACAGAAATAAACTCGCTAAAAGACAAAAGGAGACAAGTGACGATGGCAATGGATGAAGGAGATGGTAGTCCATCAATAAAATAGATGGAAGAAGACACTGAGATTCAGGTAGAAAGCCGTAAATGGAAGTGAACAAAAATGAAGACACTACTATACTGACCCTGCACTGTAATACAACGCAGTAAGACAGCCAAGACAAATCAAAAACAAACTCAGCAAACATACAACAACATTGAGCTGTAGCAATGAATGGAAGCAGAACCACAGGTGACAAACTGACACAACACAAATAGAACATGATATTAAAAATCTGGAAACCAGGGCACAGATGCTATACTATCACCAGCACAGAAGAGCAGAAACATTTAAAGGAAGGATAACCAATCAAAAGCTTCTCTATAAATTAACCACAATGAGCAAGAGGATAACCTGACCCAGATTCAGGTTTAAGACAGTTGTATAGCAATGTAAGGAATATGAGTATAGAAGAGAAGAGGCAGCCCAGAATTCTCTGTTGCTCGTAGCACAGAGGTCATGTCTACCAAGAGTGCTCCATATTGGAAATGATTAGGAGAGCATTCTGGGGCACTCTAGTTATAGCTTCATGTTCTAATGGTTGAAAAGTTTGGGTTGCAATCAATTCTCTCTCTTTACTTTACAAGGACAGTAAATTGATGTTAATAATTAGTGTGTAACGCTTCGTGTCTCCTGTAGAGGTGCTGCAGAGAACTGCAACAGTGACCCTTCTAACACAGAGGGATTGTCTAAAAGTCAGACTGTTACCTGCCCTCCAATGTGAAATCACATTTAAAGCAGATCTGTCCACATGCTACCTCACACTATGTGAGGGGAAGATATTATGGGCGTGGCAGCTGCTTGGCTAACAGAGTCTGACATGGAATAAAATCCACAGTCCGCTCCATTCATGAACTGCCCCTCATACATCAAACTCAATTGTATTGTATAAGGCTCTATCTGCTTCATTACATAGACATATATAACTATAAGATACATATTAAAATATATAACACTACCTTTGGATGACATAATGGTGATTTTCATGTTTCGAGGTGAATCTGTAAAAAAACATTTTTTTTTTCACATTTTGTGTTAATGTTTTCATGATATATGTTATTAATTGCTAAAAACTTGTACATGAAATAAATCCGACTTGTCAAAGGGTTTTCTTATGAAAACGATTCCTGTCCATATAACAAATAGTAAGAAAATGGATTCCCCACATCTGCGCTTTAAATTCCATTTTTCTATTTCATGATTGAAGCAGCAGAAACAAAAATACTGGCAGCGCTGAATCCATGATATGAGAAGAAAGGGCTGTAAATGAGCTCTTAACAAGCTCTGCCACTAGATGTAAGGGAGCTCTCCTATAAGTCAATGATCGACCCTTGAGATATGGATCAGATATTAAATAAGCCAGCATCTCATCTGCAGACAGCTCTTTCCGAGTAAGTGTCCTTATCAGTGCAGAGCAGAGAGTACTGGCTTAATTGGGTGAGAGGCCTAAGTCAGGATTAGGGGGGGGTACTATCTCTGGTTGGTGGGAGAGAGCGCCTTAATCAGCATGAGGAGATTGATAGGCTATTCATGCTCCTCGTGAATTCTGGGAAGAAAGGGATGCAAATGAGCTCTTAACAAGCTCTGCCTCTAATGAAACCAGATGTAAAGCAGCTGTCCGATAAGTCAATGTTCGAGCCTTTAACTAGGCCTTGAGATATGACTCAGATATTAAGTAAGCCAGCGTCCCATCTGCAGACAGCTTCCCAGCATTCCAGAGGAGCATCTATGGCCTATAAATCTTCTCACGCTGATTAAGCCGCTCTCTCCCCAAGGAGAGATATTACCCCCCAAACCCTGACAGGCCTCTCACCGAGTTAAGCCAGTGCTTTCTGCTCTGAGGCATGTATAAAGGCCTAGTTAAAGGGTTGAACATTGATTTATAGGATAACTGTCCACCCTGATGTGCTTTTTGACTTCAACCTTCGAACATTATATTTAATAGTGATACTTACATTGTACAGTTATGTTGATATTTGCACTTTTTTTCACATATTCATTCTTGGCTGTGCAAGTGTAGATACCGGCCTGGGTCATCATGATGTTTTGTAGTTTTAGTTCTAACTCCTTTCCAGTTCCATTCTGGAGAATGTTGTTCTTCTCATCCGCCCAGATCACATTAAGTGTTAGGGTACTTTCCACTGAGCAGGTCAATGTAATTGATGAACCTTCATCCACTTTTATAGGATCTGGTTTATTTTTCTTCTTTCCTAGGAGAAAAAGGTCAAACGACCCTCTGTAAACTACAGATGGAGATGATCTACCACCAAATAAGCACCATAGAACTCATAGAAAGGACCAAATCCAGGCTGCCCATAGAAGATACAACTTTTGCAAATAAGTCACTTAGGAATTTACCCGAGAATCATGGAAAGTTGATGAGGCAATGAAACCCAAGTCCTTCTATCCCAGTTGATAAACATCAAAATGGGAGATTTCAATCATTACAGGTGGACTTACTTTTAAAACTGTACATTATGGCAAAGATGTCATATACATAGATGTAGATCCCACCTCTGGGACACATGACTTTCTCTAGAATGAGGGTAGTCCTACTCCATCCTGCACGAGGCGCTGAAGATAAAGGGAACAGTCAAGCTCAATGTGCTACACTCATTCTCCGATTTATTTCCATAGGAGTGAATTGATGTTACCAAAACATTGTAGCACAGTGAGCATTGCTATTTCCGTAGACATGGCCACCCGTCACAGGCTTCATGAAGAAGCTGGGCTGTGGTTCCACCTCTTCACTGGAGCTTTGAGGTTGTCTAGAATCTAGTAATCAACAAGGGTGTATTCCTCCTGTCTGACTAACCGTGTATCAAACCTTTCTTGCCTTTTGATTATGCTCCTTGCTGTCTGCCCCAAACTTGGAAGTGCTTTCTGGATTACGTATGTACTCAGTCTGCCCAACCTTGGAATAGGCACATACTCAGCTTGCTCAGGCCTTGGATTGTATTTAGACTTCTTCTTCTACCTGATTCAATAGTGCCTCATACCGGTGTGTCTGAACCCCGTGGGTCAGTGCCCAAAAGACCAGAACTACTCCAGGAGGTAGCGACCTGGTTTGTTTCCTGTGTCAATGTCCCTATCCTTGTACAGGGTTTAAAGGGTGAAGACCAGGAAACTACCAGGACAACACACTTAGTTTTAGTCTAAAGTCAAACTGGTTAATTGGCAAAGTCGGTCAACATCCACTGCCTGTTACAAGGTATAGGTAATGGTTGTCTAAGCCGTAGTCCCTAACCTGCAGCAGAGTCTTTAAAGCAGTGATTTTGCTGATCACCCTGTTGTCTCGGCAAGCTGAGTTCTTGATTTTGTCTACAGTATCTTCTTGGAGTGAGAGTATCAAAGGAGAACTGAATGCGGTCTCATGAAGTAGGAGCTCTGATGTGCTTCCTACCTCCACTCTGTCTGGACTCAAACTCCCCACTCCTACCAAGAGGGGTGGAACAGGGTGGTTAGCCCTGATCCTGCCGACCATTGCCAACCATACCTACAGTGTTTATAAACATTGGAAAAATATATGATAATACACAATATTGATGCATAATATAGCCATACAATGGATAACAAAATTTTAGATGCCTCCAGGTCTGGGTTACGGCAAACCCTATTAAAAAAGGTATACTGCTTGGTACCTTGATACCTGTCTTTATGCAACAGAGGGCTTCAATACATGGAGAGGTGGGACATAAAGCCCAGTGCACCTCAATGTCTCAGCTTTCCAACACTGGGCCCTCAGTGCACTAAAGCTCTCACTGACATAAAGAATGAAAATATATATATATATTTTTGTAAACGCCACCAATGCTCACAAGACAGGTGTCATTGTAACAGCAGGATAAGCCCTATCATGCAGTAAATCTAGTTTAATAGAGTTGATCCTGCTGGCAGGTGCTGTAGGTTTACTGAGGTAGTAGCGCTACCTCATTATTTTACATTGTCTGCTCTGGTAGTCTTGGAGGCCAACACGCATGAATTCTAAGGTTGAGTTTTAACACAGCTGGTTTAGCATGAGGTGTCAGCTATGGATTGGGTAAGGACAAAATGAAAATCACCAACATCATGACATTTCAGTGAGTTATTCAAGTATAGAAAACAGACAGTAACTCAGCAAATTCTCCTCCACATGAATCTGTTCTTACCAGGAACGTTCCATGTGATTGTAAGGTTAAGGGGATCTGTAATAGAGAAGATATAAATGAAAATCCACATTGTTATTCCATTGGCTTAATGATACAGTGACACATTCTCTAATTTGTTACATGGGATCTCTTCATTAACTATGTTCATTGTCTCTGTCCGTCTTATTATGTGCTCTTTTCCTCCACACTTACTGCCTTGTTACCCATTCATTGCTTTCTATACACATCAGCCCCTCTCTCTTTTCTTCCCCCATGTACAGCTCACATTTCTGAATCATTCTAAACCCATCATGTCCCAGGGTGAAGCTCAATAAACAATCTTACAAATTTCAGAACCATTTGCTATTTCTCGTTGTACTTTTTCTTCTAACTTCAGGGGACATCTCACCTAAACCCGGCCCACCCTTTTTGCAATTCAATCCCTATCCTATATCACATAGAAACCCTGCTAATCTCATAAACATTTATTGTGTTTCCTCTCTTCCCTCTGTTAACTATGTGCTCTAGAATCCAATGTCAGTGTGCAGCAAACTCCCCTACATTTACGACTTCTTTCTTATTAATTCTCTTAACCTGCTGGCCCTCACCAAAACTTGGATTCAGCAATCTGACACAGTTTCTCCTGCTGCTCTTTCTAATAGTGGTTTACATTTTTCTCATACCCCCAGACCTGGCAACAGACATAGAGGTGGTAGAGTCGGCATACTTCTTTCCCCACAATGCACTTTCCTAGTCATTCCCCCAGTACCATCATTCTCATTATTTTGATATTAACACTGTCAGATTCTTCTATCCTCTCTCCCTCACAGCGGTGGTTATTTATTTAAAGGGAACCTGTCATCTCCAAAACACCCCCTGAACTAGAGTAAGCGTTGTATAGTGTAAGTGGTGCTGAATCCAAATATGTAAGTTTTATCTTCATACTTACTTCCGTTCCGACGCTGTGCTCCCACAAACCAGCAGTAAAGTGTACTCAGTGGACTCCGGTGCTCACTCACATAATGGAGAGGACTCAAAGAAGAGTCCAGTGAGTGCATTTTACTGCAGGTTTGTCAGAGCACAGCGTCAGAATGGAAGTGAGTATGAAGATAAAGCTTACATATTCGGATTCAGCATCACTTACACTATACAACGCTTACTCTAGTTCAGGGGGTGTTTCGGAGTTGACAGGTTCCCTTTAAGGCTGTTATGGTCCAGTGGTGGATGCACCTAAGTTATGTACCATAGAGCTGCGCCTCTACATAGCTTTTCTTTTCTTATGTTTCTCTCTATTTATTCACCCAAAACAGGAACAAATGTTTAAACAAAGAAAGAACAAGCTTCATGGGGTCGCTGACTGCTATTTGAAACAATGTGCAAAACCTGGCTCTATATGCAATTTACTAGTATATAATTGTACTTGTACTTACTGTCAACATGAAGGGGAATGGTTTTTTGAGTTGTCGTTCCCTGAATATTTGTTATCTGACATGTGATGTTTCTCTGGTCGTCATCTGTAGATGGGGTAAATGTTATTGTAGATGAATCCTTCCAGATACCATCCACATTACTCTTCTTCCATTCTAAACGTAAGGATGTGGCAGAGCAGTTCCCAGGAGGAGTGCAGGTCAAAGTCTTCCTTACACCAGCAATCAGTGTCCCAACATCTGAGATGACCGGTTCTTCTGTGAGCTCTACACGAGGAACAATAAGTGATATAAAATGTATAATAATTCCTCTCATCTACTACAATGTATCCAGCAGGAATAATTGTGACTCCACATAAAGTGTTTAATCACAGATCACGTCATAGCTGTAACACAATTAACCCTTAGAAGATCTTGCGATTTAGCATTTTTTTCACTTTCTTTTTTCACTTCCCACCTTCAATTCCCTGGAGAGGCATAACTTTTTTTATCTTCACATACAGCTAGCCTTATGAGGGCTTATTTTTTGTAGGATATGTTGTACTGTTGAATGGCACTATTTAATATTGCATATGATGTAGTGGGGAGGTGGAAAAAAAATCCAAATGGGGTGTAATTGGAAAAATGCAACAGTTCTGTTACAGTTTTATGTTGTTTTTTTTTATCGTGTTCCCAATGTAGTAAATTTGACCTGTTACCTTCATTCTCCAGGTTACATTACAATGATACACTTTTATAGTTTATCTTGCGTTTTAGTACTGTGGTATATTCTTTTCATTGCATATTGGGACCTCTATAACTTTTTGTGTAGTTATGTGTACAACGCTGTATGAGGGCTTGATTTTTACAGGGTGATCTGTACTTTTCAGTTATACCAGTGTGTGACTTTTTGATCACTTTTTCCATTTATTTTTTATTTTTTTTGGGGGGGGGGTTGAAGAATCTAGTTTCCATTACACTGTATGGGATGAATAGTGTTATATTTTAATAGTATGAGGGGTTTTGAATGCAACGCTACCCATGATGTATTTTTATTTTGAGTTTGGGGTAAGGGGGTGATTTGACTTTTATATAACTTTTTTTTTTTAAGTCAACCTGGGTGAATATAACTGGCAATCATTAGATTGCACATTGTTTTTAGAGATGAGCGAGTAGTGAAATATTCGAAAGTTCGAAATTCGATTAGAATAGACCGCGAAATTCGACTATTCGACCGAATATCGAATCCCATTAAAGTCTATGGGAAAAAAATGCTCGCCACTTGGAAATCTCAATTCGACCACTTGGAGGTCACCAAGTCCACCCTGAAACCTCAGAAAAGGATGCCAACACTGCTGGAATGCAACTGGGACAGCAGGGGAAGCATGTCTGGGTGCATATAACGCGCCCAAGTCGCACTATTACGCCACTATCACAGCCTCTCAACAATACACTCCAAAGACAATATAACCTCTCTGTAAAGTGAGACCATACAAGGAAACCTTCTTTCCTCTACATTGCCATGGACCCCAAGCCATACTAGACAAAAAAGAAGATAAAATTCTGCACCCCTTAAAATCACGTTGCCTATGACAACCACAGATGGCATAGGCAAGGGGGAAAGCAAATAGACCCCACCCCTAATTGTCATTGTGTGTGTGTGTGAGATGTGGTCAGACATGTCTTCTTTAAAATGTAAAAACAACTCAAACACATGCAGAAGCCTTAAAATGCCCAAATTGTTGGCGCTTGAGATGTCAGTGACCCGACCTGGCCCAGTGTCATGTCTAGCAGGTAAAGCAGTGGGGATGTTGAGGGATGCGTAGGACCGCAAAAGGCAGGAAGAGGCCGTGGGCTGGCCAGAGGCTCATGGAGAAGGCAGGCTAGAGCCCGCAGGGCCGCATCTCTTCCCTATAACAGGCCCCCACACAAAGCTCTCCCATCGAGGGCTCTTAGGTCCTTGTTGTGAAAATATTTTAATGAGTGCGCAAAGTTAGCTTGAGGTGAGCCCTCGAAAAAATTATATGGAGGCCCAAGAGGTGAGCCCTCGAAAAAATTAAGTGGAGGCCAAAGAGGTGAGACCTCTTAAAAATTGTATTAAGGCCCAAGAGGTGAGCCATAATAAAAATTGTTTGTAGGCCCAAGAGGTGAGACCTCTTAAAAATTGTTTGTAGGCCCAAGAGGTGAGACCTCTTAACAATTGTATTAAGGCCCAAGAGGTGAGCCATAATAAAAATTGTTTGTAGGCCCAAGAGGTGAGACCTCTTAAAAATTGTTTGTAGGCCCAAGAGGTGAGACCTCAAAAATTATGTGGAGGCCAAAGAGGTGAGACCTCTTAAAATTGTTTGTAGGCCTAAGAGGTGAGACCTCTTAACAATTGTATTAAGGCCCAAGAGGTGAGCCATAATAAAAATTGTTTGTAGGCCCAAGAGGTGAGACCTCTTAAAAATTGTTTGTAGGCCCAAGAGGTGAGACCTCTTAAAAAATTATGTGGAGGCCCAAAGGTGAAACCTCTTAAAAATTATGGGAGGCCCAAGAGGTGAGACCTCTTAAAAATTGTTTGTAGGCCCAAGAGGTGAGGCATGAGAAAAATTGTTTGTAGGCCCAAGAGGTGAGACCTCTTAAAAATTATGTGGAGGCCCAAGAGGTGAGACCTCTTAAAAATTGTTTGTAGGCCCAAGAGGTGAGGCATGAGAAAAATTGTTTGTAGGCCCAAGAGGTGAGACCTCTTAAAAATTATGTGGAGGCCCAAGAGGTGAGACCTCTTAAAAATTATGTGGAGGCCAAAGAGGTGAGACCTCTTAAAAATTATGTGGAGGCCCAAGAGGTGAGACCTCTTAAAAATTGTTTGTAGGCCCAAGAGGTGAGCCATAAATATATATATTTTTTTAATTTAAGGAGCAATTCTAAGGCGGTTAAGGAGGAGGAGGAGGAGGTGGAGGAGGAAATGGCACTTCATACAGATGGCACTTCACTTTTGGCTGCTTTCCACTTTTGGAGAAGCAAAGTCCGGGTCAATCCACTTGCTGTTCATTTTGATTAGCGTCAGCCTGTCGGCACTGTCGGTTGACAGGCGGCTGCGCTGAACACCCTTTCTGATAGCACGCTGGCGGCAGGGCAGGCAAGCACCTCCAAGGCGTACAGGGACAGTTCCAGCCACGTGTCCAACTTGGAGACCCAGTAAGTGTAGGACGCAGAGGGATCGGGGAGGACAGGGGTACTGTCTGCCAGGTACTCCCGCAACATCCGCCGATACTTGTCCCTCCTGCTGATAGCGGGCCCCGCAGTGATGGAAGTTGCACGAGGGGGTGCCATGAACGTGTCCCACACCTTGGAGAGTGTTCCCCTGGTGGCTGTGGGCCTGATCGATGTTGTGGGACTCTGGGAGACCCTCTCCTCTCTGCCGCCAGCGATGGTGGGTGGGAAAATCTCCATCATGTTCTGCACGAGTTCCCTCTGGTATTCCAGCAATCGATTCGTCCTCTCCTCTACCGGAATAAAAGAGGAGACGTTATCTTTATACCGGGGGTCCAGGATTGCGAAGACCCAGTACAGTTTGTTCTCCACTATCCGGACAACACGTGTGTCCCGGGAAAAGCAGCCCAGCATGAAGTCAGCCATGTGTGCCAGACTCTGAATAGGCATGACGTCACTGCCCCCACCAGAAGGATCACTTGCCATTTCCTCCTCTTCCTCTTCCGCCTCCTCTCCGCCCCATCCGCGCTGAACCAATGGGACGCACACAACCTGACTGCTACCCTCGCCGCCAGCATCCTCCTCCTCTTCCACAGCCACCTCCACGTCGTCCTCCTCCTCATCCTCCTCCTCCTGCAACTGCCACCGTGAAGCAGACAAAAGTGTGGTCTGACTGTGTAGCTCCGTTGCGTCTCCTCCTACCCCCGTCTCCTCTGCGTGCAATGCGTTCTCCCTTATTGCGATGAGTGATTCTTTAAGGACGCCTAGGAGCGGGATGGTTACGCTCACTATAGCGTCCTCGCTGCTGACCTTCTTGGTGGATTCCTCAAAGATACGCAGTACATCGCATATGTCTGCCATCCATGGCCACTCGTGGTTTGCAAACTGAGGGAGCTGAGTTGGAGGCACGCGTGGATTCATAATCTGGTACTCCATCAATGCTCTCTGCTGCTCACACACCCTGGCCAACATGGAATAGGTGGAATTCCAGCGAGTCGGCAGGTCGCACAACAGCCGATGTTCAGGCAAATGGAGGCGTTGCTGGAGTTTTTTTAAGCTAGCAGCAGCTACAGTTGACTTACGAAAGTGAGCGCACAAGCGCCGCACTTTCACCAGTAGCTCTGCCAGGTTGGGGTAAGTCTTTAGAAATTTTTGGACTACCAGATTAAAAACGTGGGCCAGGCATGGTACGTGATTGAGTTCGGCAAGCTCCAAAGCCGCCACCAGGTTACGGCCGTTATCGCACACGACCATGCCTGGTCCTAGCTGCAGCGGCGACAGCCACATCTCCGTCTGCTGCAATATGGCGTCCCTCACCTCTGGGGCGCTGTGCTTCCTGTCGCCCAAGCTGATGAGCTTAAGCACCGCCTGCTGACGTCTCCCCGCGCCAGTGCTGCAACGCTTCCAGCTAGCGGCTGAGGGCGATGTTAAGGCAGAGGAGGAGGAGGAGGAGTAGGAAGAGGAGGGGGGTTTATCAGAACCCGTGCTGGCAATCTTGGGCGGGGGTGGTAGGTAGGCCGTCTCTCCTTGCGACCCCGTCCCCGCTTCCACAACATTCACCTAGTGTGCCGTCAATGAGATGTATCGTCCCTGGCCGCAAGCGCTTGTCCACGAGTCGGTGGTCAAGTGGACCTTTGCGCTGACTGCGTACCTCAGGGCCTGCCTGATGTTACGCGACACGTGCTGGTGCAGGGCGGGGACGGCACTCCGGGAAAAGTAGTGGTGGCTGGAGACGGAATAGCGAGGTGCGGCAGCCGCCATCAGGTCGCGGAAGGCCTGCGTCTCCACAAGCCTAAACGGCAACATCTCCAGGGCCAGCAGTTTGGAGATGTGGCAGTTTAAGGCTTGGGCTTGGGGGTGACTCGAGGCGTACTTCCGCCTGCGGTCGAACACCTGCGAGATGGACAGTTGATGGGACGAGGAGTGTGAAGGTGCAGGCGAAGATGCGGGGGAAGGGGAGGCAGCAGGAGAAGGCCCCAAAGTAGTCGAGGCAGAGGCAGATGTGGAGGTGTCCTGGCTGGAAGTCTGGACCGCAGTGGCAGCACACAACAAAGGGGAAGTGGCAGGAAGACCTGGCGCAGCTTGTATTGCATTTGCTCTCTCCCACTCAGCCCAGTGCTTGACTTCCAAGTGACGCCGCATGCCTGAGGTGGTCATATTGCTCTTCTCAGAGCCCCTACTCAGTTTTGAGTGGCAGAGTGTGCAAACCGCGCTCAGTTTGTCATCCGCACAAACATTAAAAAATCTCCACACCACAGAAGTACGAGGCCTCGATGGGGGAGCTTCGCGCGACTGCCTGCTGGCGGGAACAGCTTCGGCCCTGCTGGCTGTGGCCTCACTTCTCTGTCTGGACTGTCCTCTGCCCGTGGACATCCCTCTGCCTCTGGACATCCCTCTGCCTCTGGACATCCCTCTGCCTCTGGACATCCCTCTGCCTCTTGCTGCCTTTTTCGGTGCTGCGCAGACCACCACCTCTCCACTGCTTTCCCCGCTGGACATCACCCCTGGCCAAGTGGGGTCGGTCATTTCGTCATCCACCACCTCCTCTTCCACTTCCTCACTCTGCTCCTCCTCCTGCCCACTGGACATTCCAACAGCCTCCCTTGATGGCAACTGCGTCTCATCATCATCATCGCTCATGATAACAGATGCTGGTTCAGGGTCCACATCAGCAGGAGATGGCGAATACTCAAGTGGTTGGGCATCACTACAAACAAATTCCTCTGCTAGCTCCTGGGATTCTTCCGGCACATCTGAAAAAGGACCCGAAAAGAGCTCCTGGGAGGGGTCAATGGTGGGATGACTCTGTTGGCCAGGTGTGGAGGAAGGAGGGTCAGAGTGAGACTGTGTGGATGACTGGCTGGTGGACAACTGTGTGGAAGCGCTATCGGCTATCCATTGCACCACCTGTTCAACCTGCTCAGGCCTCAACAGCGGTGTAACCCGCCCCCTGCTTAACTGTCCCATAAAGGCAGGGATTCTGGATGAGTGGGATCCTGGCTGACCCTCACCAGCACGCATTGTATCCCCACTGGCTTCAACAAGGCCACCAACAGCATTTCCGCGCCCCCGTCCTCGTCCACGTCCGATTCCGCTAGCCCCCCTCCGCATTTTATTTTTTTTTTTGTTACAATATTTTGCCTTCACAGCCGTGTACTAACAGATCAGACGGTGTGTATGAACACTACGTATATAAAATTATTTTGCAAGAGAACGCACAGTACAGGTGCCAATGAAAAGGCTTTTTTTTTTATATATTTCTAGGTACACAGCCGTGTACTAACAGATCAGACGGTGTGTATGAACACTACGTATATAAAATTATTTTGCAAGAGAACGCAAAGTACAGGTGCCAATGAAAAGGCTTTTTTTTTTTTATATTTCTAGGTGCACAGCTGTGTACAAACAGATCAGACGGTGTGTATGAACACTACGTATATACAATTATTTTGCAAGAGAACGCAAAGTACAGGTGCCAATGAAAAGGCTTTTTTTTTTTTATATTTCTAGGTGCACAGCTGTGTACAAACAGATCAGACGGTGTGTATGAACACTACGTATATACAATTATTTTGCAAGAGAACGCAAAGTACAGGTGCCAATGAAAAGGCTTTTTTTTTTTTATATTTCTAGGTACACAGCCGTGTACTAACAGATGAGATGGTGTGTATGAACACCACGTATATAAAATTATTTTGCAAGAGAACGCACAGTACAGGTGCCAATGAAAAGGCCTATTTTTTTATATTTCTAGGTAAACAGCCGTGTACTAACAGATCAGACGGTGTGTATGAACACTACGTATATAAAATTATTTTGCAAGAGAACGCAAAGTACAGGTGCCAATGAAAAGGCTTTTTTTTTTTTAATATTTCTAGGTACACAGCCGTGTACTAACAGATCAGACGGTGGGTATTAACACCAGGTATATAAAATTATTTTGCAAGAGAACGCACAGTACAGGTGCCAAAGAAAAGGCCATTTTTTTTAAATATTTCTAGGTACACAGCCGTGTACTAACAGATCAGATAGTGTGTATGAACACTACGTATATAAAATTATTTTGCAAGAGAACGCAAAGTACAGGTGCCAATGAAAAGGCTTTTTTTTTTTTATATTTCTAGGTACACAGCCGTGTACTAACAGATCAGACGGTGGGTATTAACACCACGTATATAAAATTATTTTGCAAGAGAACGCACAGTACAGGTGCCAATGAAAAGGCCTTTTTTTTTTATTTCTAGGTACACAGCCGTGTACTAACAGATCAGACGGTGTGTATGAACACTACGTATATAAAATTATTTTGCAAGAGAACGCAAAGTACAGGTGCCAATGAAAAGGCCTATTTTTTTTATATTTCTAGGTACACAGCCGTGTACTAACAGATCAGACGGTGGGTATTAACACCAGGTATATAAAATTATTTTGCAAGAGAACGCACAGTACAGGTGCCAAAGAAAAGGCCATTTTTTTAAAATATTTCTAGGTACACAGCCGTGTACTAACAGATCAGATAGTGTGTATGAACACTACGTATATAAAATTATTTTGCAAGAGAACGCAAAGTACAGGTGCCAATGAAAAGGCTTTTTTTTTTTTTTATATTTCTAGGTACACAGCCGTGTACTAACAGATCAGACGGTGGGTATTAACACCACGTATATAAAATTATTTTGCAAGAGAACGCAAAGTACAGGTGCCAAAGAAAAGGCCTTTTTTTTTTATTTCTAGGTACACAGCCGTGTACTAACAGATCAGACGGTGGGTATTAACACCACGTATATAAAATTATTTTGCAAGAGAACGCAAAGTACAGGTGCCAAAGAAAAGGCCTTTTTTTTTTATTTCTAGGTACACAGCCGTGTACTAACAGGTCAGACGGTGGGTATTTACACCTGGTATACAAAAAGGGTATTGCAGGCACACAGAACCCAGAACACTAGAGCCAAATAAACTGTATTTAAAAAAAAAATAAAAAATTCACAGCCGTATACTGCCAGATCAGATGGTGCATATACACATACACACTAGTTATATAACAGGGTTTTGCAGCCAAAAAGAACGCAGAACAGTAGTGCCAAATATAGTTTTGTATGTAGCAGAGCACCTAATACACCACTAATGCCTCTCTCTGTCCCTATTCCAGCAGCTACCCCTGAATACAGCAGCCGTTCTCTGCAGAGTGTATATTGTAGTAAAGCTATCACTGTACTGCACTATAGTAGCCCTGATAAGGGCTTTTAATCACGCTCCTGCCTGTCCAACAGCTAAAACCTATCTGTCCCTTCTCCAGCCTCTGTCCCTGACTAAGTTCACGCAGCATATGCGAACGAGCAGGAAGAGCTGAGTTTTTAATATTCGAGGTCACATGGTTTTTCCAGCCAATCCATGTAGACGCCGTTTTCGCGCTGCCAGCGTGCTCCGCGTGCCTGTCATACCCCCCCTGTATGTTGATTGGTGGAAAAAGAGCGCCAGGGAAGGTGGGAGGGGAAACGAATTCTAAGTGCGCCATCGCCGTTATACTCGATTGAAATCGAGTATGCCGAATAGCGTAGTATTCGATCGAATACCGGCTCGATCGAACACTACTCGCTCATCTCTAATTGTTTTCTGTGATAGAACACTCCATTTACAACATACCAATGTAGTTCTGCCACCTGCTGGCCTGTATTGATATATTCTAGTACAGGCATGCTCAACCTGCGGCCCTCCAGCTGTTGCAAAACTACAACTCCCAGAATTCCCGGACAACCTACAGCGATCAGCCTACTGCAGGGCATGGTGAGAGTTGTAGTTTTACAACAGCTGGAGAGCCGCAGGTTGAGCATCCCTGTTCTAGTATTTGGTATTGGAGCCTCCTTGAGGCTTCCGGCTATTACTATAATGTCACAGGTTCCCCAATCTTAGCGGGGGAATGCTGTTACAGGCGCGAGTGGGCGCCATCTTTAAAATAGCAACTTATGCCGTACATGTACACCGGAGGTGTAAATGGAGAAAAACAGTTCTGGGTAGGACTTAGAACACAAGCATAGCAACTAGCATCAGACAGCTGCTGCCAAGCCAAATAACATTATAGCAGGTCCATGACCTCCAGGTGGGGCGGTTAGCCCAGTCGCCAAACTTCAGGGGGTGCCAGGCAGCAGAGTATATTCCTGTCTCCCCTGCAGTTCAGCTCCATAGTTCAGGTCAGTTCAGGTCACTAGGCCAGAAACCTATGAGGCAGTAGAAGGGCATAGATAGGGTAAAGGTTAAACCTCATGCACAGTAGGGACTCACAATATTACGTGACATTCCTACGTGGGTCACGTGGGTCAAAACCTGGCATGCAGCACAGGCAGGCTGTAAACAGACAAGGAGGTAGGGTCATGGATGGCTGCTGAGGAGTGTCAGCGAAGAGAGGGAGAAAAAAAAAACAGCGTCTGTCAGTGTAGGAGATTCTGAGGAGGAGGCACATGTGTGTACTGTGGATGTGCTAAGGACAGGGGGGCACTGTGAATGAAGGGGGTTTCTGTGTAAGATTTGAGGGAGGTCTCTCAGATTGTATGGAGGGAGGCAGTGTAGGATTGTATGAAAGGGGGGGCTGTGTAGGATTGTATGGAGGGAGGCTATGTGGGATTGTATGGAAGGGGGGCTGTGTAGGATTGTATGGAGGGAGGCAGTGTAGGATTGAATGGAGGGGGGGCTGTGTAGGATTGTATGGAGGGAGGCTATGTGGGATTTTATGGAGGGAGGCTATGTGGGATTGTATGGAGGGGGGCAGTGTAAGATTGTATGGAGGGAGGCAGTGTAAGATTGTATGGAAGGGGGACTGTGTAGGATTGTATGGAGGGAGGCTGTGTAAGATTGTATGGAGGGATGCTATGTGGGATTGTATGGAAGGGGGGCTGTGTAGGATTGTATGGAGTGGGGCAGTGTAGGATTGTATGGAAGGGGGCAGTGTAAGATTGTATGGAGGGAGGCAGTGTAGGATTGTATGGAGGGGGGCAGTGTAAGATTGTATGGAGGGAGGCAGTGTAAGATTGTATGGAAGGGGGACTGTGTAGGATTGTATGGAGGGAGGCTGTGTAAGATTGTATGGAGGGATGCTATGTGGGATTGTATGGAAGGGGGGCTGTGTAGGATTGTATGGAGGAGGCAGTGTAGTATTGTATGGAGGGAGGCTGTGTAAGATTGTATGCTGAGGGGGGACCTCACATGACCTCCTGCACTCGGTCTTGCGTGATGACGTGGTGCAGGAGGGCACCGTGTCATTGCCTGCGCCAGGACGCCAGAGCTCAGGCCATAGGCAAAGACAAAGAGAGGATTATAGGTATTATTTTTATTAAATGTATGTATATTCTGATGTATGCAGTATTGGGGGCACAACAGAAATGGGGGAGAGCTTTTTATATACTATGGAGAAAGAATTATATATATATTAATAAACAGGAGGCCATTATCTACTAATAAGACAGAGGGGGGACTATATATACTAATAATACAGAGGGGCAATATATATATTATCAATACAGAGGGCATTATACACATAGTCACTATGGAGTGAGGGGGCGTTATAATACAGGGGGCACTACAGGGGGCATTATAACTACTGGGGGCACTATAGGGGTACCTTATAGATCAGCCTTATTACTTCCATGGGCTTTGTAGGGGCCTTATTTCTTCTAAGGTCCCCATGGGGGCATTATTAATATTATGGGTGCTCTGGGTGCAGTATTATTTAGCACAATATGGAGGGCATTGCTAATGTTGTTGCTATTGCGGGTACTGTAGGGACACTATTACTATTGAGGACAGTATGGAAGCACTATGGATTACTGTTGGGAGGGATATCTGCATGGCACTGTTGTCTGCAGTATAGTTTTGGGGAGCACAGCGGGCACAGTATTGGGGGTAGCAGCAGGATGACAATGTTGGGGCACAAGAAGGGGGAGGATGATAGAAATGTGAGGAAACTAAGATGTATGTGTGTTAAACTCTGCAGAAACGAGACACTGCTGGAAGAAATCATCATGGCGGTCTGATCTCTGAAAGGAGAAGATGAGGAAAGAGAATATCTACATCAGACATCACTGTATGTAAGAGGTATGAGGTGCTGTATTCTCCTGCATGCTTTGTAGAGATGTATGTAATGTCAATCCAAATATCTATTTAACAGTAGGGCTAGGAGAGTTGTTGGACTGAGAATTTTCTACAGCGGAGGCAGCAGAAAGGCTAGAATCGGACCTTCTTTAAGACACTGAAGGCCTCTGTAGGCCCACACTACCACAGCCTGACCCAAGGCCACACTGTGCCTGGTCTGAATTCTACGGTCTCTCACCATGACAATGCAGACAATTTGCACTATGTGCATTGCCGGGGTGGGCAGAACTCATAATGGACATAAGCCACGGTATGCACAATGCCCTTGTCTTAACATCCTGAGTCTAGCCAGCATCATGACGTTCTGTGTGGGGGGGGCTCAAAGCTGGTTCTGCTTGAAGAGGAGAAGGACAATTCAGGGGACATCCCTTCATTATCTGTATTCAGAGCGCTATCACTGTGTTACACATAATTAAACTTTAGACTTTTCAAAAAGTGATTTTATAGGATGAGGAGAATTGTCTGTATTTCTCTTGACTTCTAAGCATTCGTCTTGAATGACCACCAATATATTGATAATATCCAAAAAAAATTAGAAATGGAAGCAAAACTTATTTTGATTTGATTATTAAATCGAGACTTTCCCTCGATGCTCGGGTGCTCGTTTCGAATAACGAACCCCATTGAAGTCAATGGGAGACTCGAGCATTTTTTGCAGGGGACCAAGGCTCTGCCTAGGGAAGGCTGGGTGAAAACCTGGAAACCTCAGAAAATGATAGAAACACCACGGAAATGGACAGGAAACAGCAGGGGCAGCATGCATGGATGCCTCTGAGGCTGCCTAATCCCACCATTAAACCAAATTCTCAGGCAACAGCCTGGTGGTTACCCTCATCGCAATTGTGCTCACCCAGACCAAGAAAGGCGAGGCAAATACCCATCACATGTTAGGGAAGCACCCAACTAGGTGCAACGAAGGTCCATCACTGCCTGCAGGTGACACCACTGCTCATGCTGGCACTGCAGCTGACATCAAGTTTAGTATCTGTTCTTATCAGTTGCTGTGCCTGCTGGTGGTATAGTGGTGAGCATAGCTACTTCCCAAGCAGTTGATCTGGGTTCGATTCCTGTCTATCGCAGGAGACAACTCAGAATCAGTACAATATCTAATACGTCCCCCTACCCGGGAAAATTGTTTGGAGAGAGGGCCTGTAGGTGGGGGGGAAGGAGGTTTCGCTGGAAGAGCCAGAGGAGTGCCCCCTGGGCTAGCGTGTGTGGTGGTGACAACAGCCGGATGGATTTGGAAAAACTGTTGCTTTAACCCGTATGGTATCGATTCTTCTCAGTTTAATACAGTATACGTCCCCTATCTTGGGACTCTATATTTAATGGATATTTCGAACACGGAAAACGGAAAAAGAGCTTGCTCTGGCCAGGGGAGTGTCTTTCCCACTGCAGCTAAGGGGGACGTGTCCATGCTCTGCCTATCACAGGTCAGGAGGCAGATAAAAGAAGAAAAACAAAAAACATCAGTACAATATCTAATACGTCCCCTATCCGGGTAAATAGTATGGAGAGAGGGCCTGTAGGTGGGGGGAAGGAGGTTTCGCTGGAAGAGCCAGAGGAGTGCCCCCTGGGCTAGCGTGTGTGGTGGTGACAACAGCCGGATGTATTTAGAATGACGACGCAGGACCCCAACTTAAAAATTTAGCATCAACCGGTACAGTCGTAAATTATGAGATTGATCAACTGTGGTATGTATACTACTCAGTTTAAAACCATATAAGGCAGCCATCCGGAAAAATGGTTTGGAGAGAGAGAAAGATAGGACAAAGACGTAAATTGTTTGGAGAGAGGGCCTGTAGGTGGGGGGGGGGCAGGCTGGGGGGAAGGAGGTTTCGCTGGAAGAGCCAGAGGAGTGCCCCCTGGGCTAGCGTGTGTGGTGGTGACAACAGCCGGATAGAGTTAGAATGACGACACAGGACCCCAACTTAACCCCTTCACGCCCAGCGCCGTACATGTACGGCGCTGGGGCGATGCGGGCACATGGCGCCCGCTCGCGGGTGCGGCGGGCGTCATGGCCGGCAAGTCTCTGCTGTTTCTAACAGCAGAGACTTGCCGCTACTTACCGCCATCGGCGGTGTCTTCCTGCTTGATTAGATGCCGTGATCACACGTGATCACGGCATCTAGTTGCGTTTCAACCCGGAAGCATTCGCTTCCGGTTGGTGTACAGACACCCCGTGTGGCCAATCGGGGTGTCTGTACACCATATGAAAACTGTAATCCTCGCTGGTGAGGATTACAGTTTTCAAACTGCAATTCTTATTCTGGCCACTAGATGGCAGGCCAGGATAAGAAATGAGCAACTCATGGCTTTCTGAGTCTATAAAACCCAGAATTGCTCATAAAGAAAAAAAAAAAGCCACAATATATAAGCCCATATTTGAGCTTTCTAATAGTAAAAAAAAATTAAAAAAAATGTTAAAAAATATATAAAAAATAAAAAAGATGTAAAAGTTCAAATCACCCCCCTTTCCGTATAAGTAAAAAATAAATACCTAAATAACAATAAATATAGACATCATGGGTATCACCGTGACCGAAAACGCCCGTACTTTTAAAATATAAAAAAAAAATTCCAATACGGCGAATTGTGTGGCGGAAAAAAGCGTCCAAATGGCGATTTGCCGTTTTTTGTCGCTTTTTTTTTCTAAAAAAAATTAAATAAAAAGTGATCAAAAAGTCATACACACCCCAGAATGGTATCAATAAAAACTTCAGATCGTCCCGCAAAAAATGAGCCCCCATACAGCTCTGTACACATAAATACCAAAAAGTTATAGGGGTCAAGATTTGACAAGGAAAAAAAAAAAAAAAAGGACAACTTTCTAATTATTTTATCACTATGAAAATGCAGGAAAAACTATACATATTAGGTATTGCCGGATTCGTACTGAACAGTAGAATGAAAGTAATGGATCAGTTTTAATGCACATCGAATGCTGTAAATAAGAAACCCGTAGAACTGTAGCGGAATAGCGTTTTCTTTGCAATTTCACCTGGTTTGGATTTTTTTCCCGCTTCCCACTACACCGTATGCAATATTAAATGGTGGCGTTGGAAAGTACAACTTGTCCCGCAAAAAACAAGCCCTCATGCAGCTATGTGAACAGAAAAATAAAAGCGTTATTGCTGTTTGAAGGCAGGGAGCGCAAAACGAAAATGCAGAACCGAAAAAAGCTCCGGGGGTGAAGGGGTTAAAAATTTAGCATCAACCGGTACAGTCGTAAATTATGAGATTGATCAAGTGTGGCATGACTTTTTAGATGGAGATTGCATGTGGTCACGTACTCCCTGGAACCCCATAGTCACCCCTTCTCTGATGTGCTAGCCCAGAACATTCTCTGCCCCAATTCGCAAGACCTTTTGCTGTTTCCGTGTGCGGACAGTGTGGATTTACCAGTGTGGTCTGAGGAGGTGGTGGACAATGGCGAGACACAGGTGTCGGGGGGTGAGGTAGTTGTATGGGAAGCAAGTTACAGTGGGGACTCCTTGGGGGGGACTTTCTCATGATGGGACAGATTCAACTTGGGTGGATCAGGCACAGGAACAGATGAATTTTTGGGGGGGTTTAGTAAACTTTTATTTAGCAAAAATAACCACAGAGATATTTATTCGTTATCTTCTCTGCGCAGTCTGGCGTTGGGGTTCCTCACTTTGATGGCGAGCTGTGCCGCTCTCTCCACAATGGTCTGTAGCTTCTTAGATAGAGACTTTGTCGGCGATTTCAGTACAGAAGGACTTGTTGCTCATCAACAGAACCTCTACCTCCTTGACATTGTGCACAAGGAATTTGCGGGTGGACCAGGAATTTGCGGAACCCTGTGAGCAGCATGTGTATGGTCTTCTACTTGCTACCGTATCCAATGTTGGGCAATATAGATTCGCAAGTAATATTATTTTTCACACCTATCCCAAAAATAAAAATGTATGCAGTATGCGCAAATAAAGCTTGGAACTGGAATTGGAGAGAGGGCCTGTAGGTGGACCTCCGGAAAAATTGTTTGAACAGAGGGCCTGTAGGTGGACCTCTGGAAAAATTGTTTGAATAGAGGGCCTGTAGGGGGCCCTCCTGAAAAATTGTTTGACGAGAGGGCCTGTAGGTGGACCTCTGGAAAAATTGTTTGAATAGAGGGCCTGTAGGTGGACCTCTGGAAAAATTGTTTGAATAGAGGGCCTGTAGGTGGACCTCTGGAAAAATTGTTTGAATAGAGGGCCAGTAGGGGGCCTCCTGAAAAATTGTTTGAAGATAGGGCCTGTAGGTGGACCTCTGGAAAAATTGTTTGAATAGAGGGCCTGTAGGTGGACCTCTGGAAAAATTGTTTGAATAGAGGGCCTGTAGGTGGACCTCTGGAAAAATTGTTTGAATAGAGGGCCTGTAGGGGGCCCTCCTGAAAAACTGTTTGAAGAGAGGGCCTTAAGGGTCCCTCCTGAAAAATTGTGCTAAAAGAGTGCCAGTTGGACCTCTAAAAAATGGCGTTTTTTGGGTCAGCGTTAGGCAAAGACGATATGGAGGAGGAGGAGGAGTAGAGAAGAGGAGTAGAGAAGAGGAATCGGATACATAAGTTATTTAAATCTTTAGCTGCTTTCCCCCGGAGGAGATTTGAATTCCGGTGAAATTCAGGCTTTGTTCATTTTAATAAGCGTCAGCCTGTCAGCGCTGTCAGTTGACAGGCGTGTACGCTTATCGGTGATGACGCCACCAGCTGCACTGAGTACCCGCTCTGACAGCACGCTAGCGGCAGGGCAGGCCAGCACCTCCAAGGCGTACAGCGCCAGTTCAGCCCACGTGTCCAGCTTTGAAACCCAGTAGTTGTATGGAGCAGAGTGATCGCTACTGACGTTGGTATGGTCAGCTAGGTACTCCCTCATCATCTTTCTGTACAGCTCCCCCCTACTCTGCCTAGACTGGGGACAGGTGACAGTGTCTTGCTGGGTTGACATAAAACTGGCAAAGGCCTTGGAGAGCGTTCCCCTGCCAGTGCTGGGCAAGCTGCCTGCTCGCCTCCTCTCCCCCGCTACTTGGCCCACAGAACCATGCCCTCTGCCGCTAGCGGCGTCAGATGGGAAGAATTGTTTCAGCTTGTGCACCAGGGCCTGTTGATACCTATTCACTCTCATACTCCTTTCCTCTGCAGGGATGAGAGTGGAAAGGTTCTGCTTGTACCGTGGGTCCAGGAGAGTGAACACCCAGTAATCGGTGTTGGAAAAAATTCTTCTAACGCGAGGGTCACGGGATAGGCAGCCTAACATGAAGTCTGCCATGTGCGCCAGAGTCCCAACACGCAAGAATTCCATCTCCTCACTGGCCTGACTCTCCATTTCCTCCTCCTCCTCCTACTCCAAGTCCTCCTCTTCAGCCCATACACGCTGAAGAGTTAAGGACTGAGCACTGGTACCCTCTACATTCTCCTCCTCTTCCTCCTCATTCTCATCCCCCTCCTCCGATATGCGCTGAGAAACAGACCGGAGGGTGCTCTGGCTATCAAGCGACGTATCTTCCTCCACCATCTCTTGTGACAAGCGCAAAGCATCCGACTTGATGCTGAGCAGTGAGTTTTTCAACAGGCAAAGCAGCGGGATGGTGAGGCTGATAATGGCGGCATCGCCGCTGACCATCTGTGTTGACTCCTCAAAGTTGCTCAACACCTGGCAGATATCAGACATCCACGTCCACTCCTCATTGTAGACTTGAGGAATCTGACTGACCTGACTACCAGTTCTGGTGGAAGTTGACATCTGGCAGTCTACAATCGGTCTGCGCTGCTGTTAAACTATGGATAACATGTTTAATGTGGAATTCCATCTCGTGGGCACGTCGCACAACAGTCGGTGAGCGGGCAGTTGTAGGCGGCGCCGCGCTGCCCTGAGAGTGGCAGCATCTGTGCTCGACTTGCGGAAATGCGCACAGATGCGGCGCACCTTGGTGAGCAAATCAGACAGATTGGGGTATGTCTTGAGGAACCGCTGAACTATTAGATTGAACACGTGGGCCAGGCATGGCACATGTGTCAGTCTGCCGAGTTGCAGAGCCGCCACCAGGTTACGCCCGTTGTCACACACAACCATGCCTGGCTTGAGGTTCAGCGGTGCCAGCCACACATCGGTCTGCGCCGTGATGCCCTGTAACAGCTCTTGGGCAGTGTGCCTTTTGTCACCTAAGCTCAGCAGTTTGAGCACCGCCTGCTGACGCTTACCCACGGCACTGCTGCTTTGCCTAGAGCTACCGACTGAAGGCGCCGTGCCCACGGATGGTAATTCGGTGGAGGAGGAGGAGGGGTCGGAGGAGGAGGAGGCATAGTACTTCTGAGAGACTGTGACCGAGGTAGGCCCCGCAATCCTTGGTGTGGGCAGTACATGAGCGGCCCCAGGGTCATTCTCGGTCCCAGCCTCCACCAAGTTAACCCAATGTGCCGTCAGTGAGATATAGTGTCCCTGCCCGGCAGCACTTGTCCACGTGTCCGTGGTTAGGTGGACCTTCTCAGAAACAGCGTTGGTCAGGGCACGGATGATGTTCTGTGACACGTGCTGGTGTAGGGCTGGGACGGCACATCGGGAAAAATAGTGGCGGCTGGGGACGGAATACCGAGGGGCAGCCACCGCCATGAGATTTTGAAAGGCCTCGGTCTCTACCAGCCTATAGGGCGGCATCTCCAGGCTAAGCAATTTGGAGATGTGGACGTTGAGGGCTTGGGCATGTGGGTGGGTGGAACTGTATTTCCTCTTGCGCTCCAGCGTCTGCTGTAAAGACAGCTGAACGCTGCGCTGGGACACGTTGGTGGACGCTGTGGAGGATCGTGGAGGCGAAGGTGTGGTTTTCCGGTGGGAGGCGCTCGTGCCGGGGTCATGGGCAGGGGGTTGACTAGCAGAGGCAGCGAGTGACGCAGGGGGTTGACTAGCAGAGGCAGCGAGTGACACAGGGGAAGGAGCAGTGGTGTGACCCGCAGGAGGTGGTGAACGGCCTTGGTTCCATTGAGTGGGGTGTTTAGCACTCATATGCCTGCGCATGCTGGTGGTGGTTAGGCTAGTAGTGGTGGCACCCCTGCTGATCCTGGTGTGGCACAGGTTGCACACCACAGTCCGTCGGTCATCCTCAGTTTCTTTAAAGAACCTCCAGACTTGAGAACATCTAGGCCTCGCCACGGGAGCTTCACTACGTGAAACAGTTGCTGCTGATGCACCAGCTCTGGCCCTGCTTCTCCCTCTTGCCACACCACTGCCTCTTACAACCTGTTCTGGTGCAGCACTCGCCTCCGCCTCAGAAGCACTGTCTTCACTCGGCATATCAACCCAGCTTGGGTCAGTCACCTCGTCATCCTCTGATTCCTCAGTCTGCTCCCTCCTCGGAATTCCTCCCCTAACAACAACTTCACCACTGTCTGACAACCGTGTCTCCTCATCGTCCGACACCTCTTTACAAACTTCTTCCACTAAGTCAACATTGTCATCATCATCATCACCCACAGACTGCGACAGTTGGAAAACTTGGGCATCGGGAACGAGGTCAGCAGCAACCTGAGAAGTGGTTTGTGACTCTGGGAAGGGTCCAGAAAACAGTTCCTGAGAGTATGCCGGATCACATTCCAAATTTTCCTGGGAGGGGGCAGACTGGGGGGAAGGAGGTTGAGGTGGAGGAGCCATAAGAGTGCTCCATTGGGTAACGTGGGTGGACTGCGTGGAAGACTGACTGGTGGACAAATTACTTGAAGCATTGTCCGCAATCCACGAGATCAGCTGTTCGCACTGTTGTGGTTTCAACAGTCCTCTTCCACGTGTCCCTGTAAGTTGAGACATGAAAAAAAGCGAGTGTGCTGAAATGTGACACACAGAAAGGTTACACGCAGCTGAGTAAAAAGTATTTGTATCACTGAGCTAAAACAACTGAAAAACTGAATTTTTTTTTTATATTTGTTTTTTTATATTTTTTAAAAAATTTTGTTTTTTTGGGAACGTGACGTGCAGGAAATATGGTAGAACTCACTGACACCCTGTTAACGGTGGCTATTTAGTCTGCGACCCAGACAAATGTCGCACAGAGAATTTTCTGGATCAAGCGGTAGATGATATTGGTAGCAAATGACTTGGTTGTATTGTGTGACGTACAGAAAGTGTCACCTGGACAGTATATATGGATTGGAGTGAGTCAGTGCTGAACTGTGACACACAGAAAGGTTCCACACTGCTGTGTGCAATGGATTTGTATCACTGAGATAGAACAATAAAAAAAAAACAGGGTTAGATATGGCGATAGCTGCACTACTAGTGCCAGCCAGCCAAGTGACAAAAAAATAAAAAATAAAATTTCTTCTAGCCCTTAGAAGGGCTGTTGGGTTCTTTGTGGGTGATTCCTGCCTAACAGAGAACTAAATGCAGGCCCTAACACTGTCCCTGAAAGGCAGCAGCTCTATCCCTAACGACATCCAGACGGCATCTGAGCCGAGCGCCGCGGCCAGTCGGTAGTATATTCCAGGGTCACCTGATCAGGCCAGCCAACCCCTGCTATCGACATGTAAGGGCCCCACGTGATGCTGGGTGTACCGTAGAGTCTCCTGGCTTGTGATTGGCTGTGTTTATAGGCGCCAAAAAAGCATGATGCGGAAGTTGCCATTTCCTCGAGCATGGCGAGATACTCGTCTGAGCAGCGAGCAGTTACGAGTACCCTAATACTCGAACGAGCACCAAGCTCAGACGAGTATGCTCGCTCATCTCTAGTCATAACTATATAAGACATAAAACAACTTGATCCGTTCATGACGGATGCATGCAGAAGTGTTTTTGCATATCCATGACGGATCCGCAAAAAATGCTAGTGTGAAAGTAGCCTTTAAGATTCCTATTTCTCATTAAACCAATTCAAAAAAATAGAAAACAATGTAAATAAAACCCTTGACTGTCTGCAATCTCCATCACAACCACTGGGTGGCTGCAGATAGACATCTTGTGACAGAGTATCAAAATATCATTTTTTTTTAAAGAAACACTGGTCAACTCGTGCCATATATCTCAGGATATGTGAAACCAAGAAGAAAAGTAAGGATGGAAGGACGGACATCGGTCCTTCATAGGTTAGGGTATTATACAAATATGACCAAAATGGACATTTGGGGTGTTCATGAGAAATTGGGATTAAAAGTTGAGCTAATGGGGAGTGCTAGAGTGTACCACATGGAGCCCCATAACATACCTTGGAAAGGGACTCTAATTTTTAATAACCACTATGAGCAACAAGTGAGAGAACATAAACTTTATATGAGGGTTTAGGGTCCATGTTATTTTCCTCTCTGGCTGTTTTTACAAAGTTATATCCCCTCCTCACCTACGATAAACCCCTCATAAAGCTGATGGTCCTTATAAGAAGTACCATGACTATAGTGCTGGTCTTTACACCTTCTTCTACTGTATGACCAGTGTGAGCTTATATATGGTTGTCTACAGTCTGAATCCATGGAGACTTATAGATCTGCAGAGGAGCTGTAGACACAAAACGGTATTTATTTATTTATTTGTTTGTTTCTAGACTTTTGGCAAATCTGCTTCATTTTTGTTTTTATTTGAGATGTTCTGGATCAATATAGTTTGTAAATGGACATAGCCTGTAAATGTCATTTGACATGTGAAATACGTTAGACTGCATCATACATACTGCAGAGGGTCACATCTACTTCATGAGGTGCAGAGTATTCTTCTTATAACACATTCATTTTTCATGAAATGCACAGGTTACATAGGGTGAAGACATATAGATCCTGGCTGTATCGGGTGATATGATATAGTCACTTACCTGTCACAGTGATAGTGGGTGTTATTTCCTTATAACTCCATCTTGGACCGTTGCCTCTGTTGCCTTCAAATCTAAAGTAATATTCTCCCACATCGCCTTCTGCGGCATTAGATAATGTCAGGCTGCAGTCACCAGAATCTGGGTTTCCCGCCAGATGGAAGTTTGTTTGCACACTATCTGGATTATTATTAGTGGCTACAATAGAGTCTGAACTGGAACGTTTCCAGTAAACAAAGGGATCTCTGAATGTACTTTTACCGGCAGCAGTGAAGTTACAAGGAATGGTGACACAGAGACCTTCCTGTACACTGACACTGGAAGCCACATTAATATTATAGCCAGGCAACTGGCCTGTGATACCTGTAGAAGGATAAAGTATGACATTATTACATATCAGCTATTACATATATCACATCATTCACAGAGATACTGACTGAGCTTCTATTTCTTAATTAGTAAAACTCTGATTACACGAAGTAGAGTATAATGTATATAGGGACAGGGGCACAGAGCGGGGGCGGCCCGTGATGCCATTCTGTGTGGCCTCCAACCATCTGGACATGCTTCTCTGTGTCTGATCCCATGTAGTCAGAATGAAGAAGTGGCAGCAAGGTTGGAGTAGAGCCGGGCAAATACAAATGGTCCGAAAGTGGGACACTGGAACACGGTGAAGTGATAAGATGGCGATCTATCGATACAGCTCTACCTATTATTTATGAGAATTGTGACATTTTTGGCCACTTCTCCAGCTCCACATTATGCCCTCATGGTCTCCTCCTCTCTAGATTGCCAAATGAGGAGTAGGAGAACGCCCGTTCCTCTGATAGGTAGAACTAAACAATCCCCAATCTTTCCAATATTTATGGCATATTCTTTTTTCAGATGGTAAGTTCTATTGAGGTCCATGAGACTAGTTCTTTCTGACAGCGTTCTGCACCTCATGGGGTCCTGGGAGAAGGGGCCCAGCCAATAAGGTTCCTATTCTTTTTGGTACTAAGTAGAGAAAACATGTTCTGGACTCTTGTCTGCAGATAAACTGTCTGGTTGGAGAATGGGCCCATAGAAAGGGGGTACATGGCATGTATGATCACTCACTGTCCTCAGTGGGGCTCACAATCTAAATTCCCTATCATATCAGTATGTTTTTGAAGTTTGGGAAGAAACCTATGCAAACATGGGAAGAACATGCAAACTCCATGAAGATGTTATACTTGATCAGATTCAAACCTAGGACCCCCAAGCGCCTCACACACCAGTGCTAACCACTGAGCCACCGTGCTGCCCTTAGGAATACATTTGTAACCACTCTGATCATAAGAACGGGGGTGCTGGGCCCCTGTATGAAACGAGCAACAGGTAGAGCAGGCACACCCTACACCATTTATAGCTGAGTGCTGTACTCAACTGGGTTCCTCAACTCCAGTCCTCAGGGCCCAGCAGCCGATCATGTTTTCAGGATTTTCTTAGTACTCAGCAGGTGATATAATTAGCGTCCATCCATCAGGACTTACCACAGGTCTTCATTCTGTGGGATATTCCCAAATCCTGACCGGTAGGTGGGCCCTGAGGACTGGAGTTGAGGAACACTCCCATAGAATGAATGGAGCAGAAGTAAATATGATCAGCTTGCCACTCCATTCACATGGGGGCACTTGGAGCATTCTGGCGATACTTGGGGGTCCCAGTCGTCAGACCCCCACCAATCAGATACTTTCCTGCAGATAAGTTGATGTAGTAGCTAGAGATAAGCAAAATTTTTGCCAATTTTTTTTTTTTAAATTAGCTTTGTGATGAATAACTTCACGAAGAGCATTTATTTGTAAGTAGCAGGAACAACGATGGGGAGCAGCGATTGTGCCTCCCCCGTCATTGGACCTCTCAAATGTCATGATCATACATGATCGCGGCATCTGATATAAATAAAGGAGTGTAAAATTGAAGAAAGATGGCGGCAGCTGGCCAGTCGCGAGTAAATGGAGGAGGTAAGTATGATTGTTTTTTTTACACTATTTCAGGTTTAAATCTATTTGCTACCACGAAGCACGGGGAAATTCAAATCAAATTTATCCTGAAATTCGGATGGAAGTCCACTTTGAAAACTTCGATTCGCTCACCCCTAGTGGTAGCATAACCCTTTAAGAGCAAATACCACCATAGGTGTCCCATTTTGATCTTTGCTGTGGAGTCCCCTTTTCAATGTCTGGGATGAGACTGGATTACTGAAAATTGATCACATCCTGAGCGAGGTTTAACGTGTTCTTAACAAATGTTACTGGAGGTTTGACCTATCAAAACATAGTAGAGGTTCAGGAAGCTATGATCTATGGTGCGGTTTGGCGGGGAGCTCAAATATCTGGTACAGATCTGGAATACAGCTACATGCATGCCTTACTCTATAGGATTTCAGCTCCGGAGATCTCAGCTTCCTGCAATAAGACAACTATATCTAATAATGAATGTGTCACATCACCCAGATATCGGTGTGATGCACTTACCTTTCCAGAAAAGAGGAAGGAGAACCACAAGACTGACCCACATGCTGCTGAGCTTTACCTGCCTCCTCTTGATACTGAGATGACTCCTTGGTTGAGCTCATGTAAGGACTATAGATTCTATGGAAGGAAATCAGAGAAATATAATGTTACTGTCAGGGCTGGGATAAACAGATAAGGGGTAAGTGATCCCTGAGCTTAATCCCAACCCCTTTCCCTGCCTATTGCCCGCTCAGGCTAACCCCTGAGTCGACAACCTGAAGACTGGAAATACACTAGGAAAGTGCAGGGGATGGGAAGACAAACAAGACAGACAAACAAGAACCAAATGGGTAGTCAGGTAGCCGCGTCAAAACCAGGAGAGTATGTCAGGAACAAGATCAGCAAGCAAAGAGTAGTCAAAAACACGCCAAGGGTCAAAGAACAACAAGAGTCTAAATAGCAGAGCACAAATGTCAAACCAGGTAGTAGCAAGGAAACTCCAAACACTGGCAGCTAGGTAAAAGTTAGAGGGCCTTAAATACCTGGCAGACCCCACCCAACCAGCTGACTGGGAGGAGAAGCAAGGAACAAAAACTTAACTCATGAGATACCAAATGAACAGAAAATAAATAGACACTATATTGCTCGCGTTTTCCGGCGACCAGTAACAGGCCGCGAGCGAGAGTGCGCACCAGCCACGTCCCTGGCACTTATGACCGTCGCGCGCGTCCCCTGCCTGGGACGCGCATCCACAGCCAGAGACCGCTGGCTGGAGGAGGAGCCTGCCGAAATAGCGGACGAAGCCTGACCATGGGCAACCACCTCGCCACCAGAGTCAGGGGCAGGACCAGCAGAACGGGTGCAATGACTGCTGGTCCTGACAGTTACTATTGCTTTATCATCACCATGGTTACTGGACAGTATTAATTGTTACTTTGTTTTTCCGGAACGGACAGATCTCTATATTCTTATGTGGGTTCTTGCATCCTGGTGAAAGGTACTTTTTTCACGTTTACCCTTAAAACAGGCCACAACTGGTCACATATAGGATGTTGGCTCCTTTTTTTGTTCTGTTGAAGGTTATTAAGACAGATCCTGTTTGACTAATTGTAACCTTTACATTTTAGATGACATTTCTATTCTGTAGCAGCTAGTGTCAGGCAGCTGCAGCACCGGCTAATAGACATAAATGTACATGAATGTACACTAGTCAGACACATCGGGAGGGATTTATCAAAACCGAGGCAAAGAAAAACTGATTTAACTGCCCATAGAAACCAATAAGATTCCACCTTTCAATTTCTAATGGAGCTGTGAAAAATGAAAGGTGGAAACTGATTGGTTGCTGTGGTTGACCTTTGCACAGGATTTGATAAATCTCTTCCATATAGTATTGAATACAATTCTGGTCTCCTGTGCACAAGACAGACATAGCAGAGCTGGAGAGGGTTCAGAGACTTATTTAAATGGTTTAGAAAATCGAAGAGTGATCTACAATACCTACTGTAGTTATCCCCTAGGACAATATCTGACTATGACTCTACATTCCCCTAAATATTTTTACTGTCATCTGTCCTTAAACATTGAAAGCAATCACTTCTGACTCTGTGTCCCCAAAAGATATCCTAATCTGCAATACTGACCCTAACATCCACAACAGGAGGGCATTAGGACCCAGAGATAGGAAACCCACAGTGAGAAAAGTGAACTGGATACAAGACTACATAAATTAAAATTCAAAGAAGCAAAGGCTGAACTGGAGCACCTACAAGAACAAACTACGCCATGACAAGAAGCAAACAAGGCAAAGGACATGATACAAGAACTATACAAGGATTACTGCACACCAGGCCTGTGATATAACCTGCACCCCACCGCAGAAGCCAGAAACATTTAACCCCTCCCAATAGGATCAGCTTTGAGACAGTTGCATAAAACCCAATAACACAGAAACTAATAATATATACACTGTGTGCAGAATTATTAGACAATTTGTATTTGAGAGGATTCTTTTTATTATTGAACAACAACTATGTTCTCAATCAACCCAAAAGACTATATATTTTTGGAAGTTTGAGTGTTTTTTTTTTAGATTTGGCTATCTTAAGAGGATATCTGTTTGTGTAGGTAACTATTACTGTGCAGAATTATTAGGCAACTTAATAAAAACCAAATATATACCCATCTCACTTGTTTATTTTCACCAGGTAAACCAATATAACAACACAAAATTTAGAAATAAACATTTCTGACATTCAAAAACAAAAAAAATCAGTGACCAATATAGCCACCTTTCTTTACGATGACACTCAAAAGCCTTCCATCCCTAGATTCTGTCAAGTTGCTTGATCTTTTTAAGATCAACATTGCGTGCAGCAGCCACCACAGCCTCCCAGACACTGTTCCGAGAGGTGGACTGTTTTCCCTCCCTGTAGATCTCACATTTTATGAGGGGCCATGTCCCTGAGTATCACACACCTTGTGCTTTTTGATACTCCAGTAACGTTGCAGCTCTGAAATACGGCAAAACTGGTGGCAAATGGCATCTTGGCAGCTTGATTTTCCTCAATTCATGGGCAGTTATTTTGCGCCTTTTCGCTTCTTGTGACCCTGTTGGCTATTTGCCATGAAACGCTTGATTGTTCGGTGATCACGCTTCAACAGTTTGGCAATTTCAAGACTGCTGCATCCCTCTGCAAGACATCTCACAATTTTTGACTTTTTAGAGTCCATCAAATCTCTCTTCTGACCCATTTTGCCAAAGGAAAGGAAGTTGCCTAATAATTAAGCACACCTTATATAGGGTGATGATGTCATTAGACCACACCCCTCCTCATTACAGAGATGCACATCACCTGATTTACTTCATTGGTAGTTGGCTTTCAAGCCTATACAGCATGGAGTAGGACAACATGTATAAAAAGGATGGTGTGATCAAAATACTCATTTGCCTAATAATTCTGCACGCAGTGTATAATAAACTAAAAGATGATGAAACAGCAGAAATAAGGAAGTAATGATGGAGAACTCACTAGAGAGATCATGGGGCCTGGATGTCTGAAGTGTAGTGATATTACCAGATGTTTACAGAATAGTCTTTCATGAAAGAAGTTTCTGTGGAATTTTCTGCCTCTAAGAAGTAGACAAATGGTTATATCTTGAAGGGTTTTTTGCTTTTCTCTGGAAAAACCTTGCAGGATAATAGGCTGCACTATTAATCTAATATATAAAGCTGAGTGTATGTGTGTATGTGTGTGTGTGTGTGTGTGTGTGTGTGTGTGTATGTCCGCTAAAAGGAATACGCATCATCGCAGCTACAATCACGAAATTTGGCACACAGGTACATCAGGTGTCCAGGAAGGTTTTAGAACGAGTCTCAGATCTCCAGGACGTATCGTTCCTGAGATATTCCCAAAAAATGCATTAGCCAATAGCCTGGTCACATGACCTTTATCAGCCAATAGAAGCTCACAGGCAGTTAGTATCCACACACCAGGTTTCCATAGCAACCTAGCCAGTTCACTGCTGTAGGTCTGCTTTAAAGGGGCAGAGCGCTGTGAATGACACTGTTAAAGGGGGTATTCCGGTTACCATAAATATAACTTATGTTTTAGACTAACTCATCATCAATCATTACCTCATATAATGTAAATTTCATATATTTACCGATCAGTAATAATAAAAGATGTTTTCTTTCCTCTTTCCTCTGAAATTACTATGGCATCGGCCTGTAATTCAGGCAACCTTCAAAAGAAGTACTTAAAAGCCCCACCCCCACGTCCCACTAAGGCACACCCCTGACTCAGTCAGGCCATGCCCCTTCCATTCCGCATCTCACCGGGATTGAAAAAATGAAGGTAAAAATCAACTTCTGTCAGCTGCAGGGGTGGGAGGGAGGATGATTTTCTCCCAGCAGCTCATGATCAGACTGCACAGTGCTGCTGCTGTCTGAGAGTGAGCTGTTCAAAAGGACATCCCTGTGTCCAATCCAGACCCTGCACATGACAGAGGACAGGGAATCTGAAAGCCAGAATGTCCAGCCTTTTCCCAACGTGAAGCCGTGCCACTGGTCCCCATGAAGCCACACCCCTAAACAAGAGGCCACACCACCTGTGTCCATCCAGGCCCTGCTCATGACAGAGGACAGGGAGTCTGAAAGCCAGAATGTCCAGCCTTCCCCCAATGTGAAACCATGCCACCGGTCCCCATGAAGCCACACCCCTAAACAAGAGGCCACGCCCCCTGTGTCCATCCAGGCCCTGCTCAAGACAGAGGACATGGAGTCTGAAAGCCAGAATGTCCAGCCTTCCCCCAACATGAAGCCGTGCCACCGGTACCCATGAAGCCACACCCCTAAACACGAGGCCACGCCCCTTGTTCCATTAAGACATGGAGGAGAAGCTGTCTGAGTGTGAGCTACTGAAAGGGTGGACATCCCTGTGTCTGTCCAGGCACTGCGCCGGACAGTGGACACCCTAGGGGCAGGATGATGTTAGGGTGGCCAGATGTCCGGCTTTAGGCTGGACAGTCCAGTTTTCTGACTGCCTGTCTTCTGTCCGGTGCAGTGCCTGGATGGACGTAGGGATGTCCACCCTTTCAGTAGTTCACGCTCAGACAGCTTCTCCTCCATGTCTTCACAGAGCCAGGGGGGTGGCTTCACATTTAGCGTTGTGGCTTCATGGGAACCTGGGGTGCTGCTTCATGTTTGGGGGAATGGCTGGTGAAGTCCGGCTTTCTGGGGTGAAGACAGTGGCCACCCTAGCTGCTGTGGAGGTCACAATTAAAGGGGAGGGCGCTGTGAATATTACTGTTAAGGGGCGGGCTTCTGTGGAGGTCACTGTTAAGGGGGAGGTTACTGTAGAGGTCACTCTTGATATCTTTTAACGACACACACACAAACATTAAATGAAATAGATTAAATATACCCGGGCGAAGCCAGGTCCTTCAGCTAGGCTAATATATAAAGCTGAGTGTATGTATGTATGTCCGCTAAAGGAATCTGCACTGTCACAGCTACAATCATGGAATTTGGCACAATGGTACATCAGGTGTCCGGGAAGATTTTAGAATGGGTCTCAGCTCTCTAGGACGTACCGTTCCTGAGATATTCCCAAAAAATGCATTAGCCAATAGAAGCCTGGTCACATGAGCCAATAGAAGCTCACAGGCTGTTAGTCTCCACACACACACTGTTTCACTACAGGTTTCCATAACAACCCAGCAATTTTCCTTCACTGCTGTAGGTCTGCTTTAAAAGAGCAGAGCACCGTGGATGACACTGTAAAAGGGGTATTCCGGTAACCATAAATATAATTTATGTTTTAGACTAATTCATCATCAATCATTACCTCATATAATGTAAATGTCACATATTTACCGTTCAGTAATAATAAAAGATGTTTTCTTCAACTGCTACCCAGTGTGTTTCCTCATAAATTACCATGGCATCGACCTGTAATTCAGGCCACTGTCAAAAGAAGAACTTACAAACCATGCCAACAGTCCCACTAAGCCACCCCCCCCCACTACGCAGCCAACAGGTATTGAAAAAATGGCCATCCTAGGCGCAGGCAGTTAAAGGGGAGGGTGCTGTGGATGTTACTGTTAAGGGGCAGGCTGCTGAGGAGGTCACTGTTAAAGGGGTGGGCACTGTGCAGGTCACTGTTAAGGGAGAAGGGGACTGTTGAGGCCACTATTAAAGGTGCAGTGGGGTACTGTGAGGTCACTGTTAAGGCAGCGGGATACTGTGAGGTCACTGTATCTGATACTGTGATACTGTGGCAGTCACTGTTAAAGGGGCAGTCACTGTGGTGGTCACTGTTAAGGGGGCCTGGAATGGTGGAGGTCAGTTAAGGGGACTGTAAAATATGGTCAGTGTTAAGGGGCTGGTTCTGTAGTGGTCACTGTTAAGGGGGCAGCCCCTGTGGAGGTCACTGTCAAGGAGATAGGGTGCTGTGGAACTCCCTGTTAAAGGGCTGTTGTGAAGGTCAAAGTTAAGGGGGTGGGTTGCTGTGGAGGTCCCATTTTAAGGAAAAAGGGGGGGGGGGCAGTGTTAAGGGGTGGGGGCTGTGGAGGTCACTGTTAAGGGGGCGGGGTACTGTAGATGTCACTGTTATAGTGGAAACTGTCAATATCTTTTAATGACACACAATCATTAAATGAAATAGATGAAATATAATATGTGAAGCGGGGTTCTTCCGCTATTGTATATATATATTGTTTTTCAAAATATGTTACTATGTCAAGATTAATCTCTATTCTTTCTTTCTTTCTTTCTTTCTTTCTTTCTTTCTTTCTTTCTTTCTTTCTTTCTTTCTTTCTTTCTTTCTTTCTTTTTCTCTCTTTCTCACAGATAAATTCTTCTCTCACCTCACACGGAATATAAAACAATGTCCCGGTCACTGCTCCCCTTCCCTATTCTGTCAGATCTTCTACTGAAGTTCCCCGTACACCCTGTCTTACAGTTCTGGTTACCCGCTACCTCTGCTCGCCCTCATTGCCTCACATCCCTCTGCGTTGCAGTTTCCTCCCGGCCGCTCGTCCTTCACTTCCTCTTTTTTCACGTTATCTTCTCATAATTTGCTTCATGAAGCGGGAGATTTCATTTTTGCATAGTGATATTAGTCATATTTTAAGTGTATGATATTATTCTGCTTATCTGCTTACGTAGATTATAATACGGTCCTCGCACTGCACCGGGTCTCTTCTATTCACCAGTGTGTACAGCGCTTGTCATATACACCAGGAAAACTGATGTAGCAGAGCTAACTCTGTAAGCAGCTTCTTCTTTGCTCTGCACTAGCTCTCACAGATAAAATATCTTGACATCTTTATGACTCAGGTGTAATAATTGTAATAACTGTAATAATACCTATATTGTTAATTACTTAATGATTTTATGTTTGTCAAATTTCTAATTAAATAATTGGACTAAAATGAATACAAATGTGTATACACTGGTTTGCAGAAATTTCGGCCCCATTAAAAAATATATATATATTTTTTTTTAAATTCCGTTTACAAATCAATTCACTCTCAAACTCTCATTTATTATTTGTCATAGATTTGTGTAAAAATTTGAATTTATACTGAACTCGTGTGACTAGTCAGTATAAGTCCTCATATACAAAGCAATGGTAAAGCAGTAGTAATAAATAATAATAATAATAATAATAATAATAATAATAATAATAATAATAAAGTCCCTGTTGTACTACAAATGGGTTTCCAGAGAAAGCTGGGAGGAGATTTCAGGAATTTACTTTCTGTCGTCTATTTTTTGTGTTATTTTTCTGTGTGGGAATAAAAAAAAATTATTTTTTGTTTCTATTTTTACTATTTGTATTTATTTATGCCATTTAATGAGTGGTATAATGTTCTTTTTATGAAACAGGTGGACATGTTGACGGAAATACTAATGTTTGTATTTTATTTAATTTTTTTAAAAATGTTTTATTGCTTTTGCACAATAACTTCACATTCTTAAAAAATTATGTGCATAAAATTTGGTGAATATTTTCTAGTTTGGATGATACCATTTTTTTCACGTGATATACAGTACGGGAAGAAAGAGGGTTATTTAAGTTTTTTCTTTTCTCTATATTTTTAAAAAATTTTCTTTGACTCTCATTTCAGTCCCACTAAGGACTCAAGCACATGACCGTATGTATTTTGAGGTCCGCAAAAAAAAAAAAAAAAGATCTGCCTGTGTGCATTCTGTATTTTGCAGAATGATACGGACATGTGGAAATGGAATTCACACGGACTAACTTCCGTGTTTTTTGCGGACCCATTGTAATGAATGGTTCCTCATGCGGTCTGCAAAAAAGTGGAACAGACATAGAAAGAAAATAAGTTTTTGTGCATGAGTCCTTACACTGTTTATGAGAATGATGGGAGTCCTTTGAAGGTTCGGCTGTGGTCGGAGAGCACTGAGATATAGATAACATTTTCCTCTGCCGTCCAAGACTTAAAATCAATCAGTGACTCTGCAAAAATCTCAGTGCAGCTGCAGACTAGGGGCTCATACACACAGCTGTAGTTTTGTTCTTTTGCGGATCTGATGCAGAACCATTCATCAAAACGGACGTCCGTTCTGCGGCCCCGCGAAAAATATAGATCATGTCCTATTCTTGCCCATTTTGCAGACAACGATACGACATTTTTATAGAAGTTAAAGAAAAAATGGCGGAGTGCACTTGGCCAGGATCCGTGTTTTGTATATCCACGATTTGTGGTCAGCAGACACTTACGACCGGGTGCATGAGCCCTAATCCTGTCATTGTGCTGAGACTTGGAGATGATAAAGTTCCCAGCAACAATAATCTTAATAGTCTTTGAGTTATCGCAGGGTCCGTTGCAGGGTTGCCAACCCGAATTTTTCTTTTTTCTGGACAACCTATCCCAAAATCACGGACGGCTAACATTTTTTACGGACAAATTGGAAAAACATAATAAAAGGATAAATATTATAAGTAATACAGCTCTATAGCTCTATATACTGATTAGAACTCATTACCACCATTTACTGTGAGCTGTAAAATGATGATAATTACCACCAAAATAATCTAGTCAGGTACCACCAGACTCAAAAAAATCATGGACACCTCTATTTTTTTCACGGACAGAGGAAAAAAGTTGCCTATTTTTACGGACTGTCCAGAAATTTCTGGACGGTTGGCAACCCTGGTCCGTTGTGATGACTATTTGCACATTACGATTCTTCTGTCCATTCTCACAATATTAAGTATCATTAATGGTCACTTATATAATTCTGTGTTTATTCATATCCTAACATCAGTTATCATTACACACAGCTCCTGATCCTCTGCATAGATATACAATATAAAATGCTGCCTATCTGTGGCCACCACTAGTGGGAGCATAGGGACTTCTGTAACCAGATATAAAGGGGTTGTCTCACTTAAGCAAATGCCATTTATCACGTAGAGAAAGTTAAAGAAGAACTCCCACCAAAAATGTTATTCCATGTCCTGCTAGAAATGTACATGATGTAATCTGTAGTGAATGTCATTTTCTTACCAGTGGCTGTATTTGTGAGTTATATCTCCCTGATGTTTCTCATCTGTGTCATGTGACCAGCAATCAGAGTCACCAACTCACACAGCATCTTATGTGTGGACAGGAAGTCTATTTCTCTATGTATTCCTATGGGAGCCTCACTTTCAGTTTCATATGAATGAATAGAGCAGTTACTGGCTTCCTGTCCTGGGTCAGTTGGAGGTCAGGGAGTTGGTCACATGACCCAGCTACAATAAGAAGAGAGGTTTTTACTCACAGAAACAGTCACTGATAAGAAAATTTCACAAAATCACTACAGATTACATCATGCACCTTTCTAACAGGTCAGAGAATAAATTTTTTTTGCGGGAGTTCTTCTTTAATATAAGCCACTTGCTAATGGACTACTATTATCCATTCTACTTCCTATGCTGACTGGATTCATTTTTCCATCACATTATACACTGCTCATTTCAAAGGGTTAAAGGGGTTACCATATAATGCCCCCACAAATTCTCAGGCACCACATGCAGGTTATACTTACACCGTTCCCTGGTATCTGCGTTGCTCCTGATGCCTACACGGCCGCCTCTACATCTCCCCGTTGCGCAGATCAAAACATCTGGCGACAAGAAGGGGGGAAGCCAATAGCAGGCTGTGAGGGGAATGAGCCTCCCTAACATCGCGGATAATGCTAGGGAGGCGGGGTCCCTTTGTGGTCTGCTATTGGCTGCCACTTCCCATCGCCGGATGTTTTCATCCGCACGATGGGGAGATGCAGCAACGGCCATGTGGGCATCAGGTGCCCGGTAGTAGGAATAAGTATAATCTATATGAGGTGCCCAGGCATTTTGGGGGGTATTATGGAGGTTGGATAACTACATTAAGGTCAATGCTGCTGCCCACGTACAATCTGGTGGGAGCTGCTGCACATACATGACTATGCATCCTCCCATGTTCTCGGCTACCAGAGAAGCTGGCGCTTTTTCCTATAGTCCACAAGCACGTCCACCACTGCTGGATTGAGGGGTGGTTGGATACAAGCAGTGTACGATGTAAAGGAAAAATGAATCCAGCCGGCAAAGGAGGCAAAATGGTCAGTCACAATACATTACTAAGTGCCTTATTTTAACTTCCTCTACATGAGAATTGCCATTTGCTGACGTGAGACAACCCTGTTAAAGCTGCTCTCAATGGTATTTTCATGCAGAGGCACTTAAACTCCCTCTAGTGGTGGCTGCAGGCAGAAAAGTGTTATCATTGGCAGAAGTAGGAGATTTGGCTCAATATTTTGGAAAAATGGAGCTCCACCCCCTATTTAGTTATATCTAGTGATGAGCGAAGCATTGACACATTTGATTCTGCTGCTTAGCCGAATTTTCCCAAAACAATTTGCTTAGAAAGTGCATTTCTTTTTAAGTAGTGGTTTCAATGACAGGGAGCTGCGATAGTGCAGCTGCCCATCAATGTATCCTCAGATGCCTCGTTCATCGATGATCACGGCATCTCACATTGATATTACAGTGTAAAATAAAAAATACATTAAAAAAACCAAAAAACTTAACTTTTGATTGTGAAGAGCCAGCCGCCATCTTGATTTAATATCCAGCGGCCCGTGATGATGTCACAACGTCGGCCACTGTGGTGACATCATACGTCCCCGTGCATGGGATTTGGTGCAGGATCTTCAATCAAGATGGCGGTGGCGGGCTCTTCATGCTGAAACGGATAAGGTAAGTATGATTATTTTTTTTTTTACCCCATTTCAGGGAAAATCGTTTTGTTACCACGAACCACGAGGAAATTCAGCTTCACAGAGAATCAAATTTTCACTGAAATTTGGATCGAAGTTCTCTTTGTGGACTTTGATTCGCTCAACACTAATTATATCATGAAAAAAACTAAATGCTGTTCAGTGGTGGACATTGAAGTTAAAGATATTACACAAAATATCAAATGATCTATAAAGGAAGAGTAATATCCAGGGAATACTTATGGACTTATAGACGCAGCTCCACTCCTTCTCCTTCATGACAAGCCGTTCTAGATGGACCAGGTGGTCTTTTTCTGCCGTCAGTCTTCTAGGTTTCTATTCTAGGCTCCATCTCTACCAACTTTATCTGATATTTCATTAGAACTAAAACCACCTTCCAGAATAAATTAATAAAGGACAGGAGACCAGTGTGGTGTCTGAGGGGCCACATCACAGAGGAGCCCGGAGGAGCTTCATCCTTCCGTTCTCAATGATTTCTCCTCTGGATCCTGCTGCTGCCTGATCCCAATCGCCCCTGCAGTATCTACAGGAGCTGCAGACGTAGCCCAGGTTCTGGTGTCTCAGGGTGAGGAAGGGCTGCTCTTTCTACCCAAGTATTAGGACCCCAGTATAAATTTTGCATTGAAGCTTCAATTAGAACCTCTGATAATATAATTAATCATAAATAACCAAAGCTAGATGTCTCCTATGATCCAGCATGATACTCACCGACTCTCTTCGCTTCTGTTTGTGTTCTTTAGTCCGGTCGTCCAAATCATCTTATCTCTCTCATTAACTTCTCCTTTCCATCATTTCCCTATTCTATATACAGAAAACTGTATTGTCACATAGCTTATCTGCTCATATCTGCAATGACTAAAAGAGACCCAAATCTAATTTCTCATAAGAAGCTGCAACAACAAGAAGTTATTATACTATAGTAAGACGTTATGTCCTACAGATGTAGACGTTTTTGAGGAAATTTGTAATGTAAAGGGGTTTTCTGATTTAGTTTTTAGACAATGCTGAGTCAATAAATTTTCACAGAATTTTCACAGAGGCGGACTGGGGCGGTCACTCCTCTGCTCACACCTTGTGGTCTGAACCACTTCTCGTTCTCCTCTTCTCCGCAGCCAGTCTGCCCTTAGAGGTTGCTATGTTACTCCACACAAGCTGTGACCTGCTTTTTACCAACAAATCCTCGCCTCCTCCTCTGGCCATAGGGCACGAGTACTCCGGCTCTTAGAAGGTCAGCATGTGCAACCTGATCTGCATCAGCCAACGGCTTCCCACATTGGTGTACATAAGGCACTTCCCCTGTGGGAGAGGAATAGTATCCTGCTCTAGTGTGCTGTATTCGTTGTATGCCCATGTACCAACTTCTGTCCGTTTCTTTAGTGACCCTTTGCTGCCTGACCTGACCGGTGCGTGATCTCGGTATTGACTCTTGGCTGCTCGTTCTGATCTTGGACTGTTTGCCATATGCCATGTGCTCTATCTGCCTTGACCTTGGCGTTTTCCTGACTACGGTTCTTGCCTGATTCTTCTGTGCTTTCTGTCAGTGTCTTCCATGGGTCAGATGTCAATTATACTGAGACTACCCCAAGAGCCTTTGGCCTGGTTCTTCCCATGCAGTGAAGTCCACATCCCTCTATAGGGGGTTAAAGGGTGAGTACCAAGGGGCTGTTAGGATAAATCCCCTAGGAGTAGCCCAAAGTGAAATCTATTGGTTGAAAAATTGGTTCCACATCGTAAGAGGGATAACTTGTTCAGGAACCTCATATATCAGTTGAAGCAGAGATCACTTATTCATGGAGGACCCAGGAAGTCCATGTATTACACAGATGGTCCATTGTTTTCAAAAGCCACCATCTAATGCTTCATTTTCCCTGTGGTTGAGCTGTAGGACAGTTCAACACTTGAGGTTCTCAGTAGCTATGTTTCTCGCTTTGTACAATGGTCCGGCCATCATTTATATGGTAGTATGCATATAGCTGCACGAGCCAGTCATCGCACGAGCCAGTCATTGATCTGATTTCCAGGGTAGCTCATTCCAGAGAACTGGTGCATCTCAAGAAAAGTCTTATAGTCAAGAGTGGGAGGTTCTGATTATGAAGAATATTAATCACAGATTATTGACAGAATGTAGAAAATAAGTAGGGGGTGTGGTGTGTAGTAATGTGAGGTGTGGGGTGTGTATCTCGCCGGTTTGTCAGTTTAGCCAGGTGAGAACTGAAATCCAGAAGTGGTATAGGTTCAGCAAGCATAGTTGCTGGAGATGGTTTTTGTGTAATGTTGCTTGGGCTGGATTTCTTGGACTGGAAGACAGGTTGGAAGTGGGAGTCTTCCAATCCACACACCCTAATCCGTCACAGGTTTTCCCTGGCCCCAAGGTGAGGCCAGCTGGATTAATCAGGCAAGGATAAGTTAACCTGCACTGTGTGTTAGAGAGAGAGGGCCCCAGGCAACAGACCTGGAGAGGGCTCGTGTGGTCCCAGCCAGCAGGGCTGGGGGGCCACAAGGCTGAGGAAGCCTGAGGGAGGAGAAAGGCTGAGGAGGCCTGAGAGGTTAGAGCCTGCGGAGGCTCTGTGTGTGTGGTCTCAGCTAGGAGGGCTGAGGGGCCACAAGGCTCTGTGTAGCCTGGAAGTTTGGGGGGCCCAGTGACCCTAGGAGAAGAGAGTCACACAGTCATAGTCGGGAGGACTATTGGACCATCTCCCCCCAAAGGATACGGTTGGAGTCACAGCCTGGAGGCTGCTGGACTGAACGGCTGAGGAAGCCGCACTTAAAAGCTGTGTGTGAACAGCGTATGTATTTAGCTGAACTATGTTTAGTCAGAGCCCAGCCGGGCAGGTGTTGTTTTTATGATTTGTTTTGGTGTGCTGGTGCCAATAAAACTGAGTTGGACCTGAAAATCCCTGTGTTGTGAAGATATTGTGTGATGTCGACCCCCTGAGAGGATACGATCCCTTACTATATGGTGGAGGATGCGGGCATGTTGATTCAAAGAGGGCACAATGTTGTTGCTGGGGGCAACAGAAAAGTGAAAAGAAAGTGTTGCTAGGAGCAACGGCGTGGAAAAGAGCAGGTGCTGCTGAGTGTTGCTGTGTTCCTGTGTTAACCCTTACACTCCCAGCGCTGTACATGTACGGCGCAAAAATGACTGCCGCAAGTCCCAGCGCCGTACATGTACGGCGCTCTGATCGGGCAGGCGCAGGAGCTGCTCCCGCCCGATCAGCGGCGGGGGTCCGGCTGTGCCCAAGTGCCGGACCCGTGCTGAATGCGCCAGCATCGATGAAAACACCGATGCCGGCGCATTAAACCCTTCATGTGCCGCGGTCAGCGCTGACTGCGGCACATGCGGTGTGCGGGAGTGAAAGGACTTCAGGATGGCGAGCGGGGGGGGGGGGGGCATCGGGTCCCCGCACTGCTGTGACGGGGACCCGATGGCTCGGATAGCAGCCCGATGCCTTCCTTAGGCATCGTGGCTGCTATCCCTGCGAGCCTGGGAAGCCTGGGAAGCAGGCTGTAAGTGTATTACATTGAGTAATACACTTACAGCCAATGCATTACAATACAAAAGTATTGTACTGCATTGTAAAGGGGATCAGACCCCCAAAAGTTAAATAAAGTAAAAAAAAAAGTTAAAAAATAAAGTTTCCTAAAAAAAAATAAAATAAAAATTTCAAGTAAAAAAAAAAAACGCCATTTTCCAAAAAAAAAGCTAAAAAAAATTGTAAAAAAAAGGTAAAAAGAGAGAGATAAACATATTAGGTATCGCCACGTCCGTATCGACCGGCTCTATAAAAATATCATGTCATCCACCCCGCCAGGTGAAAGCAGTAAAAAAAAAAAAAAAAGTGCCAAAACAGACATTTTTTGGTCACCTTCTCTTACAAAAAGTGTAATAGCAGGCGATCAAAAAGGCATATTTATCCCAAAATGGTACCAATCAAACCGTCATCTTGTCCCGCAAAAATGATACCCTACCTGAGACAATCGCCTGAAAACTTAAAAAAATATGACTCTTTGAAAATGGCAACACAAAAAAAGATTTTATTCTGTTCTAAAATGCATCTAATGTGTAAAACTTTCGAAAAATAAAAAAGTTACACATATTGGGTATCGCCGCATCCGTAACAACCTGCTCTATAAAAATATTACATGAGATGGCCCCCCAGGCGAATGCTGAAAAAAAAAAAAAAAAAAACGTGCCAAAACAGACATTTTTTGGTCACCTTCCCTTACAAAAAGTGTAATAGCAGGCGATCGAAAAGGCGTATTTACCCCAAAATGGTACCAATCAAACTGTCATCTTGTCCTGCAAAAACGATACCCTACCTGAGACAATCGCCCGAAAAATAAAAAAAATATGGCTCTCTGAAAATGGCAACACAAAAAACAGATTTTATTCTGTTCAAAAATGCATCTAATGTGTAAAACTTTCCAAAAATAAAAAAGTTACACATATTGGGTATCGCCGCGTCCGCAACAACCTGCTCTATAAAAATATTACATGAGATGGCCCCCCAGGCGAATGCTGAAAAAAAAAAAAAAAAAAGTGCCAAAACAGACATTTTTTGGTCACCTTCCCTTACAAAAAGTGTAATAGCAGGCGATAAAAAAGGCGTATTTACCCCAAAATGGTACCAATCAAACCGTCATCTTGTCCCGCAAAAATGATACCCTACCTGAGACAATCGCCTGAAAACTTTAAAAAATATGGCTCTTTGAAAATGGCAACACAAAAAAAGATTTTATTCTGTTCTAAAATGCATCTAATGTGTAAAACTTTCGAAAAATAAAAAAGTTACACATATTGGGTATCGCCGCATCCGTAACAACCTGCTCTATAAAAATATTACATGAGATGGCCCCCCAGGCGAATGCTGAAAAAAAAAAAAAAAAAACATGCCAAAACAGACATTTTTTGGTCACCTTCCCTTACAAAAAGTGTAATAGCAGGCGATCGAAAAGGCGTATTTACCCCAAAATGGTACCAATCAAACTGTCATCTTGTCCTGTAAAAACGATACCCTACCTGAGACAATCGCCCGAAAAATAAAAAAAATATGGCTCTCTGAAAATGGCAACACAAAAAAACAGATTTTATTCTGTTCAAAAATGCATCTAATGTGTAAAACTTTCCAAAAATAAAAAAGTTACACATATTGGGTATCGCCGCGTCCGCAACAACCTGCTCTATAAAAATATTACATGAGATGGCCCCCCAGGCGAATGCTGAAAAAAAAAAAAAACGTGCCAAAACAGACATTTTTTGGTCACCTTCCCTTACAAAAAGTGTAATAGCAGGCGATCGAAAAGGCGTATTTACCCCAAAATGGTACCAATCAAACTGTCATCTTGTCCTGCAAAAACGATACCCTACCTGAGACAATCGCCTGAAAAATAAAAAAAATATGGCTCTCTGAAAATGGCAACACAAAAAACAGATTTTATTCTGTTCAAAAATGCATCTAATGTGTAAAACTTTCCAAAAATAAAAAAGTTACACATATTGGGTATCGCCGCGTCCGCAACAACCTGCTCTATAAAAATATTACATGAGATGGCCCCCCAGGCGAATGCTGAAAAAAAAAAAAAAAAAAAGTGCCAAAACAGACATTTTTTGGTCACCTTCCCTTACAAAAAGTGTAATAGCAGGCGATAAAAAAGGCGTATTTATCCCAAAATGGTACCAATCAAACCGTCATCTTGTCCCACAAAAATGATACCCTACCTGAGACAATCACCTGAAAAATAAAAAAAATATGGCTCTCTGAAAATGGCAACACAAAAACAGATTTTATTCTGTTCAAAAATGCATCTAATGTGTAAAACTTTCCAAAAATAAAAAAGTTACACATATTGGGTATCGCTGTGTCCGTAACAACCTGCTCTATAAAAATATTACATGAGATGGCCCCCCAGGCGAATTCTGTAAATTTATTTTTTTAAAAACTATGCCAAAATAGCCATTTTTTTCACCTTGCCTCACAAAAAGTGTAATAGCAGGCGATCAAAAGTCTTATGTACCCCAAAATGGTACCAATGAAAACGTCACCTCGTCCCGCAAAAAATGAGCCCCCACATAAGACAATAACTCAAAAAAATAAAAATCAATGGCTCCCGCAAACCAATCCATCAAAATCTGTGCTGCAAAATCCATATGGCGCTTCTTCTGTTCTGAGTCCTGCCATGTACCCCCATAGTAGTTTACCACCACATATGGGGTGTTGCCGTATTTAGGAGAAAATGGGGAACAAATTATGGGGTGCTTTTCTCCTGTTACCCCTTGTGAATATGAAAAATTTGGGGCTAAAGCAACATTTTTATTGGAAGAAATGAAACTTTTCATTTTCACAGCCAAGTGTTTCCAAATTCCATAAAACGCTTAGGGGGTCAAAGTGGCCAGTACCCCCCTTAATATATTCTTTGAAGGGTGTAGTTTCCAAAATGGGGTCACTTTTTGAGGGTTTCCACTGTAGGGGTACGTCAGGGTCTCTCAATTACCAAATGGTGCCTAAAAAGCATTCTAGCAAAATCTGCCTTCAAAATCCATATGGCGCTCCTTTCCTTCTGACCACTGCCACAAACCCATAGAGACGTTTACCACCACATATGGGGTATTTCTGTAAACTGCAGAATCAGAGTAATGTATATTGAGGTTTAGTTTGCTGTTAACCCTTGCTGTTTTGCAAGAAAAAAATTATTAACATGAATAATCTACCAAAAAAGTGAAATTTCACCTCCATTTTCCATTAATTCTTGTGGAACACCTCAAGGGTTAACAAAGTTTGTAACAGCAGTTTTTTATAATTTGAGGGGTGCCGTTTCTAAAATGGGGTCATTTATGGGTGGTTTCCATTATGTAAGCCCCTCAAAATCACTTTATATCTGAATTGGTGCTTAAAAAAATGGTTTTGGAAATTTTGTTGAAAATTTGAAAAATGGCTTCTAAACTTCTAAGCCTTCTAACGTCCCAAAAAAGTAAAACAACATTTATAAAATGATGCCAACATAAAGTATACTTATGGGGAATGTAAAACAATAACTATTTTTTTAGGTATTACTATGTATTTTGAAAGTAGATAAACTGAAATTTTGAAATTTGCTAATTTTTCTACATTTTTGCTAAATTTGGTATTTTTTTATAAATAAAAATGAAATATTTTGCCACAAATTTACTGCTCCGTGAAGCACAATATGTGACGAGAAAACAATCTTAGAATAGCCTGGATAAGTAAAAGCGTTCCAAAGTTATTACCACATAAAGTAACACATGTCAGATTTGCAAAAAACGGCCTGGGATTTGAGGTGAAAAGTGGCCCGGTACTGAAAGGGTTAAAGGGCCGGAAGCCTGTTTGTTTGGAAAAAGCTGCAGCTGCTAATCCGAACACTTCTGCGGTGTGGCAAGTAAAGCTTGCTGAAATTTAAAGGGCCAGTAGCCCATGTGAGAGAGACTGTCGTGTTGGAAATTTTTTTTTCTGAAGGTCACTATGATGGCAGGTGTTGCTGTACAAAGTTCATATAGTGCCCGTGAGCAGCTGATGAAGCAACTGATGCAGGACTGTGCAATGAAGGATTCTTTAATTAGAAGAGCTCATAAAGAGAATGAAAGGTCCTGTGAGATAGTGATTAGGGGAATCCCGCTGGGGGTTACGCTAGATTATCGCCAACGAGTGTCTCGGGTGATGCCCGATGTTCTGGACTTTCTGAAGAGGGGGCCAGAGACAGAGACCGCAGTGTCTCTAACCTTTGAAAAGGACTATAGTTCTGTGCAGTGGGAGCTGCTAAAATGTGAGACCCTGGAGGTGGAATTCATGCTGGGCACAGACTTTCCTTGGTTTCAGCAGCTATGGAATGGAGAGAGTGCTTTGAATGGTGCGACTAGAGAGTCAGAAGGAAAATTCGGCAACCAAGGTGTTTCCCATGGCAACCACGGGATTGAGGAGTCAATATGGGATCCTGTGACCAGGAACCAGGGGCTGGAGGTTCCCAAGTTCCCGAGGAAGGAGGCGGACCTCCGTGGAGATGTCCCTGGAGAGACAGCGCCCTCATCTACTGTGTGTGTCGGTACCGTGACAGCGTGTGGTAAGACCGTTCCTGTTTGTGCGTGTGACATAGAAGATGTGATTTGTGGTGAGAGCCGGTGGCAGTCGCTAGCTGCTGAGCCGGTAAGTGTCATGACACTGGGACTAGAGACTGCAACAAAAATGTGTGATATTGTTGTGGATGGCAGTCCAGTCCAAGCGTTGCTGGATGCAAGGAGCAAGGTGAGCCTGGTACATGGCAGCTTGGCTGCTGGGGACTATGTGTTGGACAAACACGTGACTGTGATGAACATTCATGGGAATAGCAGAGACTATCCTGTGGCTATCGCGGAGTGGTGAAACTCCTGCAGAACCTGTCCCTTTAAATGAAGGTGTAAGGGAGATGCACATTAAACACAATGGTTTAGGTGAAATGACCATTGAAAGCAATGGTGCAGATGAGGTGGTGATTGGGGAAGAAGCTCCCCCGGTTGGTAAAAACGTATGTGATGTGAAAATGCTAATTGATGTTGTTAGCACCGAACTGAGGGAAAGTATGTGTTCACCCCCACAGGTTTGAACACAGAGGGGGGGGGGATATGTGGTGATGTGTGTAGTAATGTGAGGTGTGGGGTGTGTATCTCGCCTGGTTTGTCAGTTTAGCCAGGTGAGAACTGAAATCCAGAAGTGGTATAGGTTCAGCAAGCATAGTTGCTGGAGATGGTTTTTGTTTAATGTTGCTTGGGCTGGATTTCTTGGACTGAGAGGTTGAAAGTGGGAGTCTTCCAGTCCACACACCCTAATCCGTCACAGGTTTTCCCGGGCCCCAAGGTGAGGCCAGCTGGATTAATCAGGCAGGGATAAGTTAGCCTGGACTGTATGTTAGAGAGAGAGGGCCCCAGGCAACAGACCTGGAGAGGGCCCGTGTGGTCCCAGCCAGCAGGGCTGGGGGGCCACAAGGCTGAGGAAGCTTGAGAGAGAGAAAGGCTGAGGAGGCCTGAGAGGTTAGAGCCTGCGGAGGCTCTGTGTGTGTGGTCTCAGCCAGGAGGGCTGAGGGGCCACAAGGCTCTGTGTAGCCTGGAAGTTTGGGGGGCCCAGTGACCCTAGGAGAAGAGGGTCACACAGTCATAGTCGGGAGGACTATTGGACCATCTCCCCCCAAAGGATATGGTTGGAGTCACAGCCAGGAGGCTGCTGGACTGATCGGCTGAGGAAGCCGCACTTAAAAGCTGTGTGTGAACAGCGTATGTATTTAGGTGAGTTAGCTGAACTATGTTTAGTCAGAGCCCAGCCGGGCAGGTGTTTTTATGATTTGTTTTGGTGTGCTGGTGCCAATAAAACTGAGTTGGACCTGAAAATCCCCGTGTTGTGAAGATATTGTGTGATGTTGACCCCCTGAGAGGATACGATCCCTTACAGGGGGTAGAGATGAGGGAGGAGATGTAGGAGGTGAAGCACTGGGGAGAGATTTGTGGATGAGGAGAGTAAGAAGCCTGTTATAGGACCCTGCTATGAAATAGTGATTACCAAAAGTAGAAAATGGAGCACATTTACTAATTCTGACTAATAATTAGACGGTGTCTGATGCTGGTTAATAAAAATACCTCGTCAATCTTTATGCCACCTAATAGTTTTCTTACTTTGCAACATAATTTTGTGACAGAGGAGTTCAGCCACCCCTTGCCCCTTTCCTGTGTAACCATGTCCTACTTGTGTCATGTCTAAAATGAGATGCACTAAGATGCACCAAATCTGTGCCACCATTTGTTGCAATTTACACCAGAGTTCAGCTATACCTGATGGAAATGACCTGGTGATAGCTTGAGTTGAGCGAATCATTCAAAATTTTATTCGCCGAACATTTTTCGAACTTTTCATAAGATTTGTATATTCTACAAATCTATTTGACGAATCTGCATACAAGTCATACATTATTATGTGGTGTTTTGCGAACATTCGCGCGCTAATAACGAACGTTCAGTTTTAAAAGGTATGCAACTTCTTTGAACACGTACGCATAAGCGTACAAAATGCGTACGAAAATGACGGTCTTTGCTGGAGAGGAATGGTGGAGCAGGAGGAACGCTCTGAGTCTGACCCCTGGCTACATATGGATACTGTATCAGCAGATGACAGCAGATCATCCGGCTGAGATGAGCGTGCCATCCACTCCACTACCTCATCCACTTTCTCCTCCACTACAATTTTGCACTTTGGTGGGTTAGCCTGGTGGAACAACGGCCAAGTATTGCAACGGCCAAGTAGAAGCTCCGGCTACAGGTCCTTTGGCACTGCTGCCCTGGGCCACCTTTTCCTTTTTTTTAGAGCTCCAGGTCTGGCTGGAACTGGACCCCTTTTGCTTTTCCATTTCAGACATTTTTCACTTCACTCTGTGGCCCTGCAGCTGGTCTTTGTCCCTGTATCTCTCCCTGTCTCTCTCCCTGTCCTCTCTCTCTTCCTGCCTGATTAATTACTTGCCCTGCAGTATCCCTGATGTGTAATATGGATTCCCTGAACAATTACACCCCAATTTCAACAACACAGTCTCAGTGTCTCAGAACTTCACACACAGTGTTTCTGCTCGTCTCAGCAGTCGCAGAAGTGATGCGTCACTGGCTTACCGAGCCTGAGCCAATCAGAGCAAGCCCTGCCCACTAGGTCAGGTGACCGCTTTCTTCCCGGGCTTTTGTGCACGAATAACAAACTAACAGTAAAAGTTTGCTAAGCAATTTAATTTGTACGTAACAGCGTATAGAGTAACTTATACGTAGCATTAGCGTACAATTTATCGGACAAGTACGTAGCAAATGCGTAGAAGGCCTTAGGAACATTTTCGAATCTTAATGGAGCGAATCACCTAATATTCGGATTCGCTTCGCAGCTGAAAATTTCCTAGATTCGATACGAATAAAGGAATAGGCAAATAGATTCGCTCATCTCTAGTGATAACAAAAGGCTTCAGAAGTGAATGTGTGCTGGTTCTTGAACCATTTCTAAATGGAAGAAATTTACAATATATCTGGAAGTGTTTTGTGACATATTGTGACTGCTCACAACAGGATGTCCTCCGGAGTCTTGTGGTCCAGAGATAAGGCAAAACCACTGTGACGTTTTTCACTGTAAAAATATGTTGAAATAGAGAAGAGTGGAAGATCCTTCCCGACTCTGTACACCCAAGAAAAACTCTCATGTCCAGTGATGAAACAAACATCTCAGAAATCACAGTTCTAGGCAATACTGCTCTACAAAAAGCCGGAATAGTGACCCATGTAATAACAGGAGGAGGGCACAGGTAGGGGTTACATAGGAATATGAGTAAAGAAAAATCAGGGTGTGTATAGGACTCATAAATGTTTGGGGACTTTGCTTACAAATCGTTGGTTGGTCAAACTCCTTGCTGTGTTCCGATCATACAGAAGAATTTAATCTGTTCCTTCCTCTTAAGATAGAATTATTCCTTTTATTTTTCCCTTTTAGTTATAGTCTGTTACAAAGTAAATGTGGATCCACTGGGCCACTAGAACAGATTGATTTGGAGCGACTCCTAGGTTTTAGGAGTAGCCAATTTTTCTTCGGAAATTATCACTTGTGTCTCGTATGGGCAGGCATTCTGATCCTGTCAAGGCATAATGTTTGTACGCTTGGTCACCCAAGCCACTTTTTAAATTTTTTAAAATCCCATAACACCGTGTGTGTTTAAACATCACCTGCCCCCAATAGGGGACGATTTTTGAAAGCTTTGGAATATGAAAAAGCACAACACATGTACTGACAAGGTATGTTTCTAAACACGCTGTAGGTTAACACCGTCAAACATGCGTTTACCCACAGCTATGTACGTCAGCGTCACTCAGACATCATTTACTATTGCTGTCATTGCCTTTGAGATCTTGGGCAGGGAGGGGGGAAGGAAAAAAGAAAAATGTATAAAAAAATAAACAAAAAGAGATAACAAATTTTCCAAGTTTTCAATAACAAGAGTCCTCGAAGGCTATATACCACTAAAGCAACTTCCGTTTGGTCCGAATCGATTGGGTTCAAACCAAAATTTTCCAAAAATATGGCGGACCTGAACCAAACCGAATCTGGAGTGGTTCACTCATCTCTAAAACCTACTAATCTGTTTCAGAACACAATTAGGCCCCTCTCACACGAGCGTGACAGATTAGGTCCGGATGCATTCAGGGTACATTCAGGAAAACTCGCACCATTTTGCAAGCAAGTTCAGTCAGTTTTGTCTGCGATTGCGTTCAGTTGTTTCCGCATGGGTGCAATGAGTTTTGATGCGTTTTTCACACGTATGATAAAAAACAGGTTTACAAACAACATCTCTTAGCAACCATCAGTGAAAAACACATTGTATCCGCACTTGCTTCAGGATACAATGCATTTTTCACTGAAGCCCCATTCACTTCTATGGGGCGAGGGCTGCGTGAAAAACACAGAATATAGAACATGATGCGTTTTTCACGCAACGCAGAACTGTGTGGGTGCTATGCGTTCACGTCACGCATTGCACCCGCGCAGAAAACTTGCTCGTGTGAATGGGGCTTCAGTGAAAAAACGCATTGTATCCTGAAGCAAGTGCGGCTGCAATGCGTTTTTCACTGAGGGTTGCTAAGAGATGTTTGTATCTAGTATCTTGTATATGTTTTTTATCACGCACATTAAAACACATTGCACCCGCGCGGAAAAAAACTGAACAACTGAACGGAATTGCAGACAAAACTGACTGAACTTGCTTGCAAAATGGTTCCTGAACGCACCCTGAATGCATCCGGACCTAATCCGTCACGCTCGTTTGAAAGAGGCCTTAGTCTAGTTCCTGGGGTGGTGAGCGGGGAGCGTCTTTACTGAGCTGTAAGGAAGGGTTATGAAAGCTTCAGAAGCATTTTTGTTACGAAAAAGTGCAAAATCAGTAAAAAAAAAGTATATTACAAAAGTTATCAGTATTTGTTAACATTTAACCTCTAACATTAAGCTCTGTCTACTTACCAGGGTAGGGACTCGCTCCTTCCTTGTGTGCCGCCAGCTGCAGTCTCAGTCTTCACAGCCACCATCACACCCTAGGGCTCAGCTCTTTTTGGCTGGAGGTTACTTGATGACATTATTCCAGTCCCACAGAGCAGTTGCGATGCTTATAGACCACAGGAAGTGTTTGGTGGCGGCCCTGCTCTGTGCTGGTGTACAGAGGACTAATCTCACATCTCCTTTATTACACACAGGTCACACACCCCTAAGGTCCGCCTTGGGGACAGATTTTTTTTTAAAATCAAAATATATTTGCTAAGCACATTATATTTGTAGATTAGATGTTGTATTAGGTTTTATGTATATACAGTATTCTGTACCTTTATACAATACTGCTATACCTTGATTCCCCTTTAAACTTCTAATAGTAGTAATTGAAGAACAGAACTATATGCCTGCGGAATGCAGGTAGTTACTGAAACAGACGTGTCAGGAGAGGTGTCAAGTACTCTGTAATATAGAGACAGACTGGACTGTACAGAGACGTTGCAGCGGAGGTAAGAGAGAAGCTTTCAGATCTCTAACACTCTCTAGCACCTATAGCTTCACCATTTTACCAATTTTCTTTCTGCAACCTCTACTGTAGAGTGGGGATATTGCTGCCACTACTGCTGTTGTCAATGGGGGGACGGGGGAGAATTGGAGAAAGATGCTCTCAGTATGGTATTGGTGGCAAGCAGGATAATGCTGCTGCCTTTGGGGGAAGGGTAACAATTGAGAAAATGCTGCTGCCAATGCAGAAAAATGTGAGAAGAGGTAGACTGCTGCAGTGAGTGGGGAGAGCGGTGAGAAAGGCAATGGTGTTGTCAGTGTAAAGAGGTGGGGAGAGGTGGGAAGGGGGACAATGCTGCTACAAATTGAGGAGGAGTGGGAAGGGGGATAATGCTGCTACAAGTTGAAGAGGAGTGGGAAGGGGACAATTCTGCTACAAGTTGAAGAGGAGTGGGAAGGGGACAATTCTGCTACAAGTTGAAGAGGAGTGGGAAGGGGACAATTCTGCTACAAGGTGAGGAGGAGTGGGAAAGGGAACAATGCTGCTACAAGTTGAAGAGGAGTGGGAAGGGGACAATTCTGCTACAAGTTGAAGAGGAGTGGGAAGGGGACAATTCTGCTACAAGTTGAAGAGGAGTGGGAAGGGGACAATTCTGCTACAAGGTGAGGAGGAGTGGGAAAGGGAACAATGCTGCTACAAGTTGAAGAGGAGTGGGAAGGGGACAATTCTGCTACAAGTTGAAGAGGAGTGGGAAGGGGACAATTCTGCTACAAGTTGAAGAGGAGTGGGAAGGGGGACAATTCTGCTACAAGTTGAAGAGGAGTGGGAAGGGGGACAATTCTGCTACAAGTTGAAGAGGAGTGGGGAGGGGGATAAGGTCTAGAGGTGGGAAGGAGAGGACGCATTGCCATTTTATGCACATACAGTAATGAATAGTAGTATTATATGTGCACTATAAGATAATGTTAATAGGGTATTATTAGAGCATCATTGTTTGGTTTCTTACACAGAATCACAGTATTATATTATGTGTGATAACTTCAGTGATAATTTCACACCGTGTTCACAGGCTCTTTTCTTCTTCAGTGTCAGTACTGGAAAGAATTCTGCACTGTTCATCTATTGCTATCTGGACTCTACAATGCTGCCACACCCAGCAGTTTCTGTTATGTTAGCCCTCATTCACACATCAGTGCTTTGGTCAGTGTTTACCATCCGTGATTTTGAGCCAAAACCAGGTGTGGCTTTAAACACAGAACAGAAGCAGATCTTCCCCTTATACCTAATCTCTGTGTACACTTCATGCCTGGTTTTGGCTCACAATCATTGATCAAAACAAGCTTTGGTTTGTCAGTGAATCAAAAACTTTTGTTATTTGCCCCGCCCAAATTGCTCGAAATAGTGTTCACCGTTTTACAGATCAGAAAACAGGGAAGTTAAAGAAGGATTACATGACTTTCATCAGTGCCTCGACCCTGTGAGTTTCCCAATAGCACCTTGATGGAAGCCTCATCTGCTCATGAGGAACTATAGGTTTTTTTTTTTTTATCAGAGATGAGTGCATTTCTTGATATTAATTTTGTGTCTGAATCGTCAAATTAAAATATATATATATATCAATTTGTGACAAAAAAAATACTTGGATAAGAAGTGCTTCTACTGGCCTCAATTGGTATATGACAGTCTGAGGTCTCCTAATACATTTTCTTTCTTGCCTTTTTTAACACTGCACCGTTGATTATACCTGTGGCATGGCTCCATAGAAACACAGTACAATCCTCATACACTCCAGTGCTAAAGCATTGAAGCCTATGAGAATGGTAATCCAATGATTGCTTGTTAAAGTTCCCTATGAGAACTATAAAAAAAAGTGATAAAAAGTAATTTAAAAAAAATAAAAAATATAAAAATTCAAATCACCCCCCCTTCACCAAAATGAAAATAAATAAATAAATAAATAAATACATTGTGGGTATCGACGTGTGCAAAAACGCTCATACTATTACAATATTAAAATATTTATCCAATACGGAAAACAACAAAATGGGAAAAAAAGCTTCTACTCCCACAAAAAATTGGATAAAAAATTATTTAAAGTCAAAGTTACAGGGGTCAGAATACGGAGACTATAAGAGACAAAATACAACAACAACAAAAAAAACACAAAAAATATATACATATGTGGTATGGCCGGATTCATACTAACCTGCAAAATGAAAGTACAGTAACTGGTCATATTTTCCGTATAGGGAATGTTTATGGTGTGCTCTTTGATGTGTTCTATGGCTATAATTTGCCCTTTGGTGTGTTCTATGGCTATAATGTGCCCTTTGATGTGTTCTATGGTTATAGTGTGCCCTTTGGTGTGTTCTATGGCTATAGTGTGCCCTTTGATGTGTTCTATGACTATAATGTGCCCTTTGATGTGTTCTATGGCTATAGTGTGTCCTTTGATGTGTTCTATGACTATAATGTGCCCTTTGATGTGTTCTATGACTATAGTGTGTCCTTTGATGTGTTCTATGACTATAATGTGCCCTTTGATGTGTTCTATGGCTATAGTGTGTCCTTTGATGTGTTCTATGACTATAATGTGCCCTTTGATGTGTTCTATGACTATAGTGTGTCCTTTGATGTGTTCTATGACTATAGTGTGTCATTTGATGTGTTCTATGGCTATAGTGTGCCATTTGATGTGTTCTATAGTTATATTGTGCCCTTTGGTGTGTTCTATGGCTATAGTGTGCCCTTTGATGTGTTCTATGGCTATAGTGTGCCCTTTGGTGTGTTCTATGGCTATAGTGTGCCCTTTGATGTGTTCTATGGCTATAGTGTGCCCTTTGGTGTGTTCTATGGCTATAGTGTGCCCTTTGATGTGTTCTATGGCTACAGTGTGCCCTTTGGTGTGTTCTATGGCTATAGTGTGCCCTTTGATGTGTTCTATGGCTATAGTGTGCCCTTTGGTGTGTTCTATGGCTATAGTGTGCCCTTTGATGTGTTCTATGGCTATAGTGTGCCCTTTGGTGTGTTCTATGGCTACAGTGTGCCCTTTGGTGTGTTCTATGGCTATAGTGTGGCCTTTGATGTGTTCTATGGCTATAGTGTGCCCTTTGGTGTGTTCTATGGCTATAGTGTGCCCTGTGATGTGTTCTATGGCTATAGTGTGCCCTTTGATGTGTTCTATGACTATAATGTGCCCTTTGATGTGTTCTATGACTATAGTGTGCCCTTTGATGTGTTCTATGACTATAGTGTGCCCTTTGATGTGTTCTATGACTATAGTGTGCCCTTTGATGTGCTCTATGGCTATAATGTGCCCTTTGATGTGTTCTATGACTATAGTGTGCCCTTTGATGTGTTCTATGACTATAGTGTGCCCTTTGATGTGCTCTATGGCTATAATGTGCCCTTTGATGTGTTCTATGACTATAGTGTGCCCTTTGATGTGTTCTATGACTATAGTGTGCCCTTTGATGTGCTCTATGGCTATAGTGTGCCCTTTGATGTGTTCTATGACTATAGTGTGCCCTTTGATGTGTTCTATGGCTATAGTGTGCCCTTTGATGTGTTCTATGACTATAGTGTGCCCTTTGATGTGTTCTATGACTATAGTGTGCCCTTTGATGTGCTCTATGGCTATAATGTGCCCTTTGATGTGTTATATGACTATAGTGTGCCCTTTGATGTGTTCTATGACTATAGTGTGCCCTTTGATGTGCTCTATGGCTATAATGTGCCCTTTGATGTGTTATATGACTATAGTGTGCCCTTTGATGTGCTCTATGGCTATAATGTGCCCTTTGATGTGTTATATGACTATAGTGTGCCCTTTGATGTGTTCTATGACTATAGTGTGCCCTTTGATGTGCTCTATGGCTATAATGTGCCCTTTGATGTGTTATATGACTATAGTGTGCCCTTTGATGTGTTCTATGCTGATAGTGCGCCCTATAACATCTGATAAATAAACGTCATGCCTGCGCAAATTAAATTGATTGCGTTGATTGCAAGGTCATCAACGGTAATATAGATTGTATTCATAGTCCCCAAGAAAAAACACAACAATGAAGGAGGACAGACGGCTAAGAAATCTCACCTGCAGCCACGCAGTTCATCCTAAGGTTCCTCATGTCCACATAACTTGCCCAGGAACTTTAGACTGCTAGATTTGCCCACATTGTCCACCATCTTAATTAGAACAGATTTCAAAACAACCTGTTACAGTGGAGACTGCTAGCAACCACTGTGCAGCTATCTTTACCTGGCAGACTGGACTCACCACCTGCTGCCATCCTCTGGGTGGGTCTGGAAGCTGGTCCCCCTGCTGCAGCCTGATCATCAGCCAGGTCCCTCCTCCACTGCCCTTAGGCTCTTTAAAGATCAGCTTGTGCACCCTCATCTTCACCAGCCAATGGCTGGCAACCTGTGGCTATCAGTGGGAAGGTGCCTGAGAAATAAGGTTCTTTAACTTGCAAAGTTCCCTGGTAAGGTCTTCTGTTTTATTGCCTGCCCATGTCCCGACGTCTGCCTGAATACTGACTCTGTCCCTTTACTGCCTGATCTGTGACCTGTGCCCGTTTACTGTTTTGACCACAGACCTGTTTCACAAATTCGCACAAACTCTACCTGCCCTGACCTCGCCTCTGCTACTGATCATGTGTTTGCCTAATTCTTTGGTGCACTATTGTTTAACCCCTACGGGTCAGTTGTCAACCCCCACTCGGACTCTTCGAAGAGGCAGTGGCCTGGTGGCTTCCCTGCAGCAACGTCCTGATCTCTGTATGGAGGTTAAATATAAGGGAGCTGCCAGGACCATCGCCCTTAGAATTAGTCAAACTGGTTTGTTGATGCATGTCATATCACATACACTCTCTTATCTTTCAATATCGAGTTACATTCACTCATTAATGTCGGCCCTTAGCCCTTCCCCTGCTCGTTATCTAGATGATGGAGGATGCTGGCCAGGGTGAGGAGGCATGCGTGGCCAGGTCCTCCCAACGCCTTGTTACTATGGAGAAGAGGACGCCAGCCGTTTCCTCGCTCCCCCTCGCAAGCGGAATGACGGCGGAAGATTCCTAAATAGACCTTATTCCTCATATATTTCTTTTATAAATGTCTTGAACAAAAATATTATCATACATTTTAACCCTTTCATGACAGTTTTGAATTGCTTCTTGTTTTTTTGTTTTTACTTTCTAGTTTTTTTTACCAACACAGCCATGAGGGCTTACATTTTTTCCTACATTTTTTTTTTAATGGCCTGATTTTAATGTCCCACATGATCTGCTGAAAAATTATAAAGGGGTTTACCCATCTCATACATTGGGGGCACAGCACAAGGATATGTCCCCAAAGTCTTATAGGTGCAGGTCTCACCTCTGGGACCCACACTTATCTCTAATACAGAGCCTAAAAAGTGAAGGAGAGGGGACCTGGGATTGTCAAAAACACCCAAGCAACGTGCTCGGTTATTTTCAGAAGTCCCATAGAAATTAATTGGAAGTGCACCGAGCAAGTGCAGCCACTGCTCCATTCACTTTGCTGGCTCCGTACTAGACATTGAGGGAATATCATTGTATGAGGTGTATATAGGAAATATATGAGATGGGCCAACCCCTTTATCAGCTTCCTTACCGGGCAATTTTCCACCTTTGCATTTTCATTTTTCACTCACAGCCTTCCCGGAGCCATAACTTTTTATTTTTTTGTTCACATAGCCATATTAGAGCTTGCTTTTTATGGGACAAGTAGTACTTTCTAATTACACCTTTTAATATTGCATACAATATCAGGGGAAGATGGAAAAAAAACTAATGGGATGGAAAAAAAAAACCCCACAATTCTGCCATAGTGTGGGACCACTGTGCCTCGTGTCTAAGTGAACCCCTCGATCTTCACAATACCCCTGATGGTAGGGACAGACTTTCCAAGGGGAGAACCAGGTTGCTACCTCTTGAGGAGGATTAGAACACGAGGCAGCTGGTCCAGGCGGATCAGGAGGTACCTGCGAAGGTACCAGAGGTACAACGGTGGTCAGAGGGCCGGGTCGTTACCAGGAGAATCAATGCAGGACCGAAGGATAAAGCAGAGGAAAAGACAGACAGGCAAAGGGTCAGGGCAGGCGGCACAGGAACAAGTCAGGAAATCCGGATCAGCAATGAGAGAGTCAATGCAGGCAGGGATCAGGCGGGTAGCGGAGTCCGGTAACTCAAACAGGAACAAGCACAACCAAAGGCAAGACACAAGGACCTTGACACTGAGGCATCTGGGAAGAGGGCAGAGCCACTTATATATGATCAGGAGGGCCAGGGTTGGTCAACAAGATCACATGATCTAACATGGTCACATGATCAACCCACATGATCTATCATGGTCACACGATCCAACCTGCTCCAGTCCAGACGGAGTGATGCAAGGAACAAGGGTGTTGTAGCGAGGGCTGAATGGAAACTCTGGAGCAGAGCAACAGCACTTACGCAGGCAGAGCCCAGGATTACAGAGGTGAACGGGAAACACAGGCAGTAGATCACCGCTGGACACGACGCACAGGACCGTGGCGGTAAGCAGGGGAACAGCGGCGAACAGCAGCTGCTGTTACAGTTTTATGAGTTTTGTTTTAACAGCGTTCCCTATGTGGTATAACTGACCTGTTACCCTCAGTCTCTGGGTCAGTACGATGACTGTATAGCAATACCACATTTTTATAGTTTTTCTTGTGTTTTAATACTGGGGAAAATATTCTTGTTTTTTTATCGCTATATTTTAACACCATTGAATACCATTTTGTGGCGTGTATTATTTTTTTTATCACTTTTTATTACATTTTTGGAGGGGGTGAACCACCAAAAAATAGGCAATCAGCCAGTTTGACTTTTTTTTTCTGCTACTCCATTCACTACATAGGATAAATATTTCATATTTGGTGTTTTCAGCCATGGCGATGCCTTATTTTTTTTGATTATTTTTATTCTATCGAATAGGGGGATATTTGTGTGTTAATATTCTTCATATATTTAAAACCTATAAGGTGACTATAAGAAGCTATCATTTAATTTTGTCTGTAAGGCTAGGGCTACACGGCGACAGTTGTCGCGCGACACCCGTCGCAGCCAGGATGCCTGAGTAGCGGGGATCCCATAGAGATGAATGGGATCGCCGCGGCAGTCGCAAGGAATCCAACACGGTTGGATTTCTTGCGACTGCCGCGGCGATCCCATTCATCTCTATGGGATCCCCGCTACTCAGGCATCCTGGCTGCGAAGGGTGTCGCGCGACAACTGTCGCCGTGTAGCCCTAGCCTAATAGATGGTGTTGACTTGAAAAAGGAATTTAAAGCTCAGAGCTCTATAGCCACCTGCAGGGCTCCATAGGATTTACAACTCTGAAAGCCCTGTTTTTGGGTTTTTTTTCAGTGAGACCAAAACTTTTAATTTCAACCAACAGCTCATCCTCTTGCCGTACGGCAGTTCATTGGTTAAATGTCTGCAATCAATGTTATTGCTGATTGCATACATTAGACAAGAGTGTCTGCTGTGTGTGTGTGAAACAGCAGGCACCCAATGGGTACTATATCTGATCCTCCCTGGAGCAGGTGGCTTCTTTAAAATCCTCTTATCAGCCCCCATTGCCTCTCATCAGCACCCATTGCTTCATATCACCCCAGCCGCCCCATTACCTAATATCTTCCCCCAATAGCCCCCATTGCCTTTCATATTAGACCCCAGCAGCCCCATTTGCCTCATATCACCCCAGCTGCCCCATTACCTAATATCTGCCCCCATTGCCTCTAATATTAGTCCCCAGCAGCCCCCATTGCCTAATATCATCCCCAGCAGCCCCATTGCCTCTCATATTAGCCCCCAGCAGCCCCATTGCCTCTTATATTAGCCCCCAGCAGCCCTCATTGTCTCATATCACCCCAGTAGCCCCCATTGTCTCTCATATTAGCCCCATCAGCCCCCAACTACTGTGAAGGGGGCACATAATCTGGCCATAACTACTGTGAAGGGGGCACAATGTTGACATAACTACTGTGTGGTGACATAAAGGGGGAATAATTTCTATGTGGGGGCATTTAGGGGACTGGATGGGATTAGGTGTTTAGTTATGCCTTGGGTGGAGTTAGAGGCATGGTCTAGTGTGGAAAAAATGTGCGCCGCACATGGTGTCCTCCTTCCTTCTATTCAAGAGTTGGGAATATATATATAACACTTATTGACTTACAGGCTGCGGGTTCTCTGTTCTCCAGGCTAAACGATCTTTGGAAAACAGTAATGGGAAGCTAAAGGACCTTCGGTCATGTGACATGAAGACATCATCAAAGATCCTTTAGCCTGCCATTACTGTATCCCAAAGGTACTTCATACTGGTCATTCAGGCCAGGCCTTGCCCCCTTCAGATACATTCATACTGGGGGCCCAGCCTGCATTGTACTAGAAAAGACACTGCTCCCGGGCCCCTTCTACATTTGGGCTATGAAGCAGCTGCTTTTCCTGTAGTTACACCACTGGCCACAAATTACACACTGTGACATCACAGTGAAAAATACACTATAGATAGAAAATGCTTGTCAGGCAGTGTCAAAACATGCTGAGTGGCAAATAGCTCTACTAAAATCTTAGGGGCACATTTATTAATACCAGTTTTAGACACAGGTCTTAAAAAAACCCTGCGCTGGCGGTGGACCTGCTGGCGTTATGAAGAGGAGCCAGCCACATTTAGACCTGTTTGTACACCTCAAAGAGGCTTACAAAATGGTAAATGAGACGTCCTGCATTTTCACTCAAGAGACTGTCCAGCGGGTGGGACGGATTGAGACCCATTTAACTTGAATGGGTCCATGATCCACCCGCACCACAAAAAAATAGAACGTGGTGCAGAGGCACAGACAGAACCACCCCGTAGTGCTTCCATGTGCTTCTAATCCGTGCCTTCTTTTCCACACCGCATCTCCTGGATTGAGGGCCCATTCAAGTGAAAGGGTCCGCGATCCACGATGCAGGGTGCACAGGGCCGATGCCTGTGTATTGCAGACCCGCTGTATGTGGGCCGCAATACAGCCACAGCCAGGCAACAGCCGTGTGCATGAGCCCTAATTACTACTGATATTCTCTTGTCGCTATGTTTTTTATTTTCAAAATTCTCTCTTTTTCACAAAAAATTCACCCAAATTTAGTCATAAAAATTTCAGATTGGGAAGCAGCTCAATTATTCACAAAATTCAGGTAGAATTTGATTTGTTTCTAATTGATTCACTCATCTCTAACTGGAACACATGACTTAATCATTGAACTTATTAAATTCAGTGCTATTACCACAGCTGTATAACAGGGGTACGGTCTGCCAGGTACTCCCGCAACATCCGCCGATACTTGTCCCTCCTGCTGATAGCAGGCCCCGCAGTGATGGAAGTTGCACGAGGGGGTGCCATGAACGTGTCCCACACCTTGGAGAGTGTTCCCCTGGTGGCTGTGGGCCTGATCGATGTTGTGGGACTCTGGGAGACCCTCTCCTCTCTGCCGCCAGCGATGGTGGGTGGGAAAATCTCCATCATGTTCTGCACGAGTTCCCTCTGGTATTCCAGCAATCGATTCGTCCTCTCCTCTACCGGAATAAAAGAGGAGACGTTATCTTTATACCGGGGGTCCAGGAGTGCGAAGACCCAGTACAGTTTGTTCTCCACTATCCGGACAACACGTGTGTCCCGGGAAAAGCAGCCCAGCATGAAGTCAGCCATGTGTGCCAGACTCTGAATAGGCATGACGTCACTGCCCCCACCAGAAGGATCACTTGCCATTTCCTCCTCTTCCTCTTCCGCCTCCTCTCCGCCCCATCCACGCTGAACCAATGGGACGCACACAGCCTGACTGCTACCCTCGCCGCCAGCATCCTCCTCCTCTTCCACAGCCACCTCCACGTCGTCCTCCTCCTCATCCTCCTCCTCATCCTCCTCCTCCTGCAACTGCCACCGTGAAGCAGACAAAAGTGTGGTCTGACTGTGTAGCTCCGTTGCGTCTCCTCCTACCCCCGTCTCCTCTGCGCGCAATGCGTTCTCCCTTATTGCGATGAGCGATTCTTTAAGGACGCATAGGAGCGGGATGGTTACGCTCACTATAGCGTCCTCGCTGCTGACCTTCTTGGTGGACTCCTCAAAGATACGCAGTACATCGCATATGTCTGCCATCCATGGCCACTCGTGGTTGGCAAACTGAGGGAGCTGAGTTGGAGGCACGCGTGGATTCATAATCTGGTACTCCATCAATGCTCTCTGCTGCTCACACACCCTGGCCAACATGGAATAGGTGGAATTCCAGCGAGTCGGCAGGTCGCACAACAGCCGATGTTCAGGCAAATGGAGGCGTTGCTGGAGTTTTTTTAAGCTAGCAGCAGCTACAGTTGACTTCCGAAAGTGAGCGCACAAGCGCCGCACTTTCACCAGTAGCTCTGCCAGGTTGGGGTAAGTCTTTAGAAATTTTTGGACTACCAGATTAAAAACGTGGGCCAGGCATGGTACGTGATCGAGTTCGGCAAGCTCCAGAGCCGCCACCAGGTTACGGCCGTTATCGCACACGACCATGCCTGGTCCTAGCTGCAGCGGCGACAGCCACATCTCCGTCTGCTGCAATATGGCGTCCCTCACCTCTGGGGCGCTGTGCTTCCTGTCGCCCAAGCTGATGAGCTTAAGCACCGCCTGCTGACGTCTCCCCGCGCCAGTGCTGCAACGCTTCCAGCTAGCGGCTGAGGGCGATGTTAAGGCAGAGGAGGAGGAGGAGGAGGAGGAGGAGGAGGGGGGTTTATCAGAACCCATGCTGGCAATCTTGGGCGGGGGTGGTAGGTAGGCCGTCTCTGTTTGCGACCCCGTCCCCGCTTCCACTACATTCACCCAGTGTGCCGTCAAAGAGATGTAGCGTCCTTGGCCGCAAGCGCTTGTCCACGAGTCGGTGGTCAAGTGGACCTTTGCGCTGACTGCGTACCTCAGGGCCCGCCTGATGCTACGCGACACGTGCTGGTGCAGGGCGGGGACGGCACTCCGGGAAAAGTAGTGGCGGCTGGGGACGGAATAGCGAGGTGCGGCAGCCGCCATCAGGTTGCGGAAGGCCTGCGTCTCCACAAGCCTAAACGGCAACATCTCCAGGGCCAGCAGTTTGGAGATGTGGCAGTTTAAGGCTTGGGCTTGGGGGTGACTCGAGGCGTACTTCCGCCTGCGGTCGAACGCCTGCGAGATGGACAGTTGATGGGACGAGGAGTGTGAAGGTGCAGGCGAAGAGGCGGGGGAAGGGGAGGCTGAAGGAGAAGGCCCCAAAGTAGCCGAGGCAGAGGCAGATGTGGAGGTGTCCTGGCTGGAGGTCTGGACCGCGGTGGCAGCACACAACAAAGGGGAAGAGGCAGTGGCAGCAGGACCGGGCGCAGGTTGTATTGCGTTTGCTCTCTCCCACTCAGCCCAGTGCTTCACTTCCAAGTGACGCCGCATGCCTGAGGTGGTCAGATTGCTCTTCTCAGAGCCCCTACTCAGTTTTGAGTGGCAGAGTGTGCAAACCGCGCTCAGTTTGTCATCCGCACAAACATTAAAAAATCTCCACACCACAGAAGTACGAGGCCTCGATGGGGGAGCTTCGCGCGACTGCCCGCTGCCGGGAACAGCTTGGGCCGTGCTGGCTGTGGCCTCACTACTCTGTCTGGACATCCCTCTGCCTGTGGACATCCCTCTGCCTGTGGACATCCCTCTGCCTCTGGACATCCCTCTGCCTCTGGACATCCCTCTGCCTCTTGCTGCCTTTTTCGGTGCTGCGCAGACCACCACCTCTCCACTGCTTTCCCCGCTGGACATCACCCCTGGCCAAGTGGGGTCGGTCATTTCGTCATCCACCACCTCCTCTTCCTCACTCTGCTCCTCCTCCTGCCCACTGGACATTCCAACAGCCTCCCTTGATGGCAACTGCGTCTCATCATCATCATCGCTCATGATAACAGATGCTGGTTCAGGGTCCACATCAGCAGGAGATGGCGAAAACTCAAGTGTTTGGGCATCACTACAAACAAATTCCTCTGCTAGCTCCTGGGATTCTTCCGGCACATCTGAAAAAGGACCCGAAAATAGCTCCTGGGAGGGGTCAAGGGTGGGATGACTCTGTTGGCCAGGTGTGGAGGAAGGAGGGTCAGAGTGAGACTGTGTGGATGACTGGCTGGTGGACAACTGTGTGGAAGCGCTATCGGCTATCCATTGCACCACCTGTTCCACCTGCTCAGGCCTCAACAGCGGTGTAACTCGCCCCCTGCTTAACTGTCCCATAAAGGCAGGGATTCTGGATGAGTGGGATCCTGGCTGACCCTCACCAGCACGCATTGTATCCCCACTGGCTTCAACAAGGCCACCAACAGCATTTCCGCGCCCCCGTCCTCGTCCACGTCCGATTCCGCTAGCCCCCCTCCGCATTTTATTTTTTTTTGGTTGCAAATACAATATTTGGGTATATAATTAGGTATGTGAAATAATTTAGCAAGAGAACGCACAGTATAGTGGCCAATTAAAAGGCCTAGATATTGTATATTTCAAGGTACACAGCCGTGTACTAACTGCTCAGACGGTGGGTATTTACACCAGGTATGTGAAATAATTTAGCAAGAGAACGCACAGTACAGTGGCCAATTAAAAGGCCTAGATATTGTATATTTCAAGGTACACAGCCGTGTACTAACTGAACAGACGGTGGGTATTTACACCAGGTATGTGAAATAATTTAGCAAGAGAACGCACAGTACAGTGGCCAATTAAAAGGCCTAGATATTGTATATTTCAAGGTACACAGCCGTGTACTAACTGAACAGGCGGTGGGTATTTACACCAGGTATGTGAAATAATTTAGCAAGAGAACGCACAGTATAGTGGCCGATTAAAAGGCCTAGATATTGTATATTTCAAGGTACACAGCCGTGTAGTAACAGAACAGACGGTGGGTATTTACACCAGGTATGTGAAATAATTAAGCAAGAGAACGCACAGTACAGTGGCCAATTAAAAGGCCTAGATATTGTATATTTCAAGGTACACAGCCATGTACTAACTGCTCAGACGGTGGGTATTTACACCAGGTATGTGAAATAATTTAGCAAGAGAACGCACAGTATAGTGGCCAATTAAAAGGCCTAGATATTGTATATTTCAAGGTACACAGCCGTGTACTAACTGCTCAGACGGTGGGTATTTACACCAGGTTTTTAAAATAATTTAGCAAGAGAACGCACAGTATAGTGGCCAATTAAAAGGCCTAGATATTGTATATTTCAAGGTACACAGCCGTGTACTAACTGCTCAGACGGTGGGTATTTACACCAGGTATGTGAAATAATTTAGCAAGAGAACGCACAGTATAGTGGCCAATTAAAAGGCCTAGATATTGTATATTTCAAGGTACACAGCCGTGTACTAACTGCTCAGACGGTGGGTATTTACACCAGGTATGTGAAATAATTTAGCAAGAGAACGCACAGTATAGTGGCCAATTAAAAGGCCTAGATATTGTATATTTCAAGGTACACAGCCGTGTACTAACTGCTCAGACGGTGGGTATTTACACCAGGTATGTGAAATAATTTAGCAAGAGAACGCACAGTATAGTGGCCAATTAAAAGGCCTAGATATTGTATATTTCAAGGTACACAGCCGTGTACTAACTGCTCAGACGGTGGGTATTTACACCAGGTATGTGAAATAATTTAGCAAGAGAACGCACAGTACAGTGGCCAATTAAAAGGCCTAGATATTGTATATTTCAAGGTACACAGCCGTGTACTAACTGAACAGACGGTGGGTATTTACACCAGGTATGTGAAATAATTTAGCAAGAGAACGCACAGTACAGTGGCCAATTAAAAGGCCTAGATATTGTATATTTCAAGGTACACAGCCGTGTACTAAGTGAACAGAGGGTGGGTATTTACACCAGGTATGTGAAATAATTTAGCAAGAGAATGCACAGTATAGTGGCCAATTAAAAGGCCTAGATATTGTATATTTCAAGGTACACAGCCGTGTACTAACTGCTCAGACGGTGGGTACTACACAAGGTTTTTAAAATAATTTAGCAAGAGAACGCACAGTATAGTGGCCAATTAAAAGGCCTAGATATTGTATATTTCAAGGTATACAGCCGTGTACTAACTGCTCAGACGGTGGGTATTTACACCAGGTATGTGAAATAATTTAGCAAGAGAACGCACAGTATAGTGGCCATTTAAAAGTCCTAGATATTGTATATTTCAAGGTACACAGTCGTGTACTAACTGCTCAGACGGTGGGTATTTACACCAGGTATGTGAAATAATTTAGCAAGAGAACGCACAGTATAGTGGCCAATTAAAAGGCTTAGATATTGTATATTTCAAGGTACACAGCCGTGTACTAACTGTACAGACGGTGGGTATTTACACCAGGTATGTGAAATAATTTAGCAAGAGAACGCACAGTATAGTGGCCAATTAAAAGGCCTAGATATTGTATATTTCAAGGTACACAGCCGTGTACTAACTGTACAGACGGTGGGTATTTACACCAGGTATGTGAAATAATTTAGTAAGAGAACGCACAGTATAGTGGCCAATTAAAAGGCCTAGATATTGTATATTTCAATGTACACAGCCGTGTACTAACTGTACAGACGGTGGGTATTTACACCAGGTATGTGAAATAATTTAGCAAGAGAACGCACAGTACAGTGGCCAATTAAAAGGCCTAGATATTGTATATTTCAAGGTACACAGCCGTGTACTAACTGTACAGACGGTGGGTATTTACACCTGGTATACAAAAAGGGTATTGCAGGCACACAGAACCCAGAACACTAGAGCCAAATAAACTGTATTTAAAAAAATAAATAAAATTCACAGCCGTATACTGCCAGATCAGATGGTGCATATACACACTAGTTATATAACAGGGTTTTTCGGCCAAAAAGAACGCTGAACAGTAGTGCCAAATATAGTTTGGTATGTAGCAGAGCACCTAATACACCACTAATGCCTCTCTCTGTCCCTACTCCAGCAGCTATCCCTGAATACGGCAGCTGTTCTCTGTAAAGTGTATCTTGTAGTAAAGCTATCACTGTAGTGCACTATAGTAGCCCTGATAAGGGCTTTTAATCACGCTCCTGCCTGTCCAACTGCTAAAACCTGTCTGTCCCTTCTCCAGCCTCTGTCCCTGACTAAGTTCATGCAGCATATGCGTACGAGCAGGAAGAGCTGAGTTTTTAATATTCGAGGTCACATGGTTTTTCCAGCCAATCCATGTAGACGCTGTTTTCGCGCTGCCAGCGTGCTCAGCGTGCCTGTCATACCCCCCCTGCATGTTGATTGGTGGAAAAAGAGCGCCAGGGAAGGTGGGAAGGGAAACGAATTCTAAGTGTGCCATCGCCGTTATACTCGATTGAAATCGAGTATACCGAATAGCGTAGTATTCGATCGAATACCGGCTCGATCGAACACTACTCGCTCATCTCTAGTAATTTTTTGTAATTTTTTTTTTTTTTCTGACTTCTGGGTTTTCATTAGCTGTAAACCATAATCATCAACAGTAAAATAAATAAACACTTGAAATAGATTAATCTGTGTGTAATGTATCTATAGAATATAAAGTTTCACTTTTTGAATTGAATCACTGAAATAAATTTACTTTTTGCTGATATTCTAATTTATTTAGATGCACCTGTATATTCATTGGTGGGCGCAACTGGGTGTGTAGTAATACAAGTGTATGGAAATCCATACGTATTCTGGCTATGCAATACGCCCAGATTCCGGATGATATACCATCCAGACTGTCATCAGTATTGAATCAGTAATTCATTCAGATTTACTTTGTTACGTATTCATTCATTTCTTTATTTTTGATGCACTCTCATTGACTATAATATCCATATTTGAAAGCAAATGTTCGCAGAACTAGGGAATGCTGCTTATTTCAAATATGGACGACATTATATGTCCATATGAATAGCCCTGTTCATTAAAATTAGCCGTGGATTCCGGTACATAAAATGCAGGCCATATACGGCTTGCAAATACCTTCGTGTGAAAGTGGCCTTAGGGAGGTTTATTCTTCTGCTTTTACGCTTTGGTCAGCAAAATAATATCAAACTGTTTTTGAAAGTATTTCCTTCTCTTACACAGTCTAAAATAACATAGATTAAAGGGGTTGTCCGAGTTATTTTTTTGTTCTTTGTATGTTACTAACAAGTATAACAACTTTCCCATACACTTTGTGCCTCTAAAGCTGTTGGTTTCTCAGATTTCACTGAGGGTCACATGACCTGTGATGTCAGCTTATCTCCCTGGTCTGTGATGTTTCGTGCACAAGCCTCCGAGATCAGATAACAGTCTGTACACGAGACATCACTGGCCACCCTCCCCCCCCCCCCCCGCACTGCCGCTGCTATCTGCTCTCTCCCTGGATTCCTTCAGATAAAACATTAACCCCTTCAGCCAGAACACACTGAGGGCTCAAAGCTTTACAACAGGCTTTACACTGCAGACAGTGCGGAGGCAAATGCTGGGAACAGGAGCTGATAGAGGAATTGTATTGCACAAGAACAGGTAGGGGGAAGTTCCTGTGTATATCAGCAGCGTCATTGTACAGCTGGGACTTGTAGTCCTACACATAGAACATGCTGCTGAGTATTCCAGTAGACATGTCACTCAGGGCATCTCTTGTATTTACTCTGTGCAGAGCAGGAAGGGGGGAGGGGCTGAGATTGTTATTACTGCAGGTAAACAAAGGCCAGAAGAGAACCAGGGAAATGAGGAAATATAGGGGGTTTTTTTTGCCTAAAACTTGTTTAAATTAGTTAATATATTTGGTATACATGTAATCAGAACAAATACAGAAATAAATCCAGAGGCATAAAATATAAAAACTGTTTATTATAAAAATGTGTCACGAACCCCACTGTGCCACGTGCCCCACCTCCTCTAAGAGTATTGTGTACGTGAACCCCTCGTTCTTCACAATACCCCTGGTGGTGTGGATAGACTTTCCTGAGAGGAATACCAGGTCGCTACCTCTTGAGGAGGTTTGGCACACGAGGCAGCTGGTCCAGGAAGACCAGGAGGTACCTGAGCAAGGTACTAGAGGTACAGACGTAGTCAGCAGGCCGAGTCGTAACCAGGAGTGCAGGACCGAAGGATAAGGTAGAGGCGAAGTCAAACAAGCAATAGGTCAGGGCAGGTACAGGTCAGGCAATCTGGCTCGGCAGGAGAGTCAAGGCAAGCAGGCAGGGATCAAACAGGTAGCGGAGTCCAGGAACACAAGCACAGGTCATGTAAACAGGACCGCAAGCAGCAATATCAGCAACCTTTGCAGGACAAAAGGACCTTGACACTCAGGCATCTGGGAAGGGGGCTGAGCCTCATATATATACATGCAGGAGGGCTGGGATTGGTCAGCAAGGTCACATGAAATAAACCATAAAGCACAGGAAGTGATGCACGCCAGCCCTTAAGGAAGAGCTACAGGGAAGAAGCAGCAAGCATGCTTTGGCCAGGGCTGAAAGGAAACTGTGGAGCGGATCCCAGAACAAATAGTACCTGCAAAGACAGAGCCCAGGACTGCAGAGGTGAATGGGGAAGCAAAGGCAGCAGATCACCACTGAACACGACGCCCAGGACCGCGGCAGTAAGCAGAATGTTACACATGAAATTGGAGAAAACAGCACCGCTCCACACTTGTAGCAGAAAATACTGATAATATATATTATAGCAATAAAGGGAGATTTCTCCAAAGATACTCATGGGGATACCTAAATTGCCCACTAAGTCTTAACATGAGAAAGAAAGGCATAGCAAAAGTGCTAATTTTTCTTTGGTCATTGAGGCCTGGAATGCACAACAGGCATATATTGTTTGGTTATAGAAGCGGTGTCAATCATTTACTAATAGTTTCTGAAATTATATAAGTTGATTATGATGCTTTATTATAAAAAAGTGATCAGGCTCTATCTCTAGGACCTGCAAGGTTCTGGATGTCTTATATCACATACATATCACTTTATCAACAAATCAAGACACAAATGACACAATGAACTATGTGTAAGGCCCCTTTCACACGGGCGAGATTTCCGTGCGGGTGCAATGCGTGATTCACTGATGGTTGCTAAGAGATGTTGTTTGTAAACATTCCGTTTTTAATCACACGTGAAAACCTCACGCATTGCACCCGCGCGGAAAAAACTGAACAAATGTACGCAATCACAGTTAAAACTGACTGCGATTGCGTGTGGATTTTCCGGAACGCTCCCTGAACTCATCCGGACTGAATCCGTGACGCTCGTGTGAAAGAGGCCTAATGCATGGTAGCACTACCCATGGGTCACATGCGCCCACAGCAATTGTTTGCAGCCCCTGACCTGCTGGACAGAAACACAGCTGATTGTCAGCCTGTGAGATCAGCTGTGTTTCAGACTGCAGCGATGCATGCACGGGATTTAAGCAGGTTCGAGTTCCTGGCTGGGGACCCCAAGGAGAAGGTGGATCAGTTTACCACTTCTGCCTTATCTCCTGCTCAGAGCTCAATGAGTGTTATGCAGTGAATAGAGGGAAATTTCCCGGTGGGCCAATGCCCAGGGGGCTGCCTGGGCCCTACTCATGGCCAACCAGTGGAAGTTTTTGGGGATATATTTTGTGCTGCTGGCAGTATTTTATGGTATTTGGCTCTGTTGGGGTGGTATAATGTGCCACAATATGGCATTGCTGGCCCTGCCTTCAATAAATTTGGACCCAACTACAAAAAGGGGCCACTTTTAGTATTTTTTCCAGGGCCACTTTATGTTCCCAATTCGTCCCCGTGTAGGAGAGCTGCAGGATCTTAGCAGACCCTGATCAGCAATGCCTTATACTATGCCCCCACAGAGGGCTGTTTTCCCCTGTATCTGAGGCTTCTTTGGTTGCCACAGTTACAGGGGGAAGTGCTAAAAGTAAAACAAAAGTGTCAATGTTCCACAAAGGTCTTTTTTATGTGCCCAAAAATCCATTTTAAAGATCATTACAAAATTATAAATAAAATATAAATATAACAACATACAAATAAAATAAAAATAAAAACACCCATGCACTCATAAAATCAACCATTAAACCACCGCATGCGCTAAATCACAAAAAAAATTCACGTTATTAAAGCCTTTTCAGGGGTTAACCAAAGAACACTTCCCCTCCAGTAAGGCAACGTGCTTACTGGTTATTTCATGGCACTGGTCACACAGATAGAACCTTTAACGGAGGAGGAGGCCGAACAGGACAGAACTGAATAAGGGAGGGACGACCGCAGCAACAGTCATTAATCCCCCTTTTACTTTGCATCCACCTGTGCGTTAGGCTGATGCAAACGAGCACCAGTTGTTTTTGTTTTTTGCATCCCCTGAAAGTAGAACAATGTGAACATGTGCAACCTTGGAGTAATAAACTGAGCTTTATTCTTCTCCACAGTAACAAAAATATATATATATCACTTAAAGGGATAATGATCATTTTACACAACTGGAAATGAATTCACAACTCATAGCCGAGCAGTAAATAAGAATACATGGCAAAGTCAGATTAAGACAAAATCCCTTACGGTCTAGATCAATGATGGTTGTCATACAAAACTACAACTTCCAATATTACATTTCAGTCTACAGTTTTAAGACCTGCTGGGAGTTATCCTGCTGCTACAATTGTAAGTAATGGGAAATAAAATCATGGATGTCTTCGTTCTTATCGTACATTAAGACTGCAGTAGACGTTAGATTTCTGTCCTGTTAATTCCTACAAAACAAAAGAACTGGTGAAAAAACATGATTGGAGGCTGAATATACCACCGTCTGCTATTTTGTGAACATAATACTCCACAATATGAAGCTCAAATGGACTTAAAACTAAGGATAAGTAAATTTCTTCAAATTATGTTTGTATCCGAATTGCTAAATTACAAAACAAATTCAATTTGTACCTAAATAATTGATCACAAATCAAACTTGCTCCATTTGCCCTGAAAATTGGTATATAACACCCTCTAATCTCCAGTGACTCAGATTTTTTTTTTTAGGATAACATGTTATCTCTTTTTGTTACTTTACATGAATTTTTTCTTTTTCTCGCCCCCTCCCTGTGTGCAATGACATCAATAGCTATGGGTAAATGCACTTTTGACGACGTTAACTTACAGCATGTTTAAAAAGCACACCTCGCCGATACATGTGTTCTGCTTTTTCACATTCCAAAGCTTCCAAAAATTGTCCCTTATCGGGATCAGATGGTGTTCAAACACTCAGTGTTATGGTATAAAGAACATTTTAATGGGGACAGAATGCCTGCCCATATTTAGACACACACAAATATTAATTGTCAGGAAAAAGACTAGTTGCCGAGCACCCGAGCATAATTAAAGTCAATGAGACTAAACCAGGCACCCCCAGCTCGGAAGAGGAGAGGTGTCTGGTTTACAAGGGTCCCCCCCAAAAAAAAACATGACACAGACACGGAGGGGGGGGGGGATATGGGGTTAAACTTAGCTTTCCCAGCAGCTCCCGACCTGTCCCAGCAGGAAGACAGTGCACAGTGGTAAGTTTCACCACAGCGCCACATGCTGGAGGGAGGAGGGAGCTGCTGGGAAAGGTAAGGTGACAGATCCGTCATGAACTCCACTGAAAGTCAATGGAGGACGGATCAGTTTACTATTGTGTTACACCGAACGTATCCGTCCCCATTAACTTGCATTGGGGGTCATGACGGATCCATCTTGGTGCGGGGAGGGAACTCGAGCATGGCGTGTGAAAATCCTCACAGATCCATGCCTCGTTCATTTTGACAAAAGTGATGTTTTGCAACTTGGATATTGGCAGAGGACAGTTCTTTGGGAGGTTCTGACCATATGTTGCTGTCTTTATTGCTGCTGCCACCCTCCTCATCAGATGTTACCTCCCCTAGAGAAGATCCAGCTTCCAGGTCCTGTACAGCACACAATGATCATCAGAGTCCTTAGACTCTGTGTCTACTCTGCATTTGCCCCAAGTGTCACTGTTACTGCCATAGCCCCTGCTTCCACCTCCATGGCTATAGCTGCCACTATTACCACCACCACTAACACAGCTATTCATGGGGTCCACTGTCTCCCACTGAACCTCCTCCTGATGGCAGTCCAAACGCTGACTGTTATCACACAAGAGACTCTCTTGACTATCTCCCTTAGTGCATGTTGGGGTTTTGTTGCCTCTTCTTCGGAAAAAAACATTTTTTTTTTTTTTTTACAAATCGATTTGCTCATCCTTATTTTATTCCCGACCCCCCCCCACCATGTACAAACCATTTACCCCTTCATTGCCACAGCATGTGACACAATATACAGTACAGTAAAATGTTGTGTGGCTTAGGCTGCTCTTTCTCTGATTGGGAGGCAGGCTGCTGTAGCAGAAGCCTTCTTCCCTACTTTATCTCTGATATTTGTATAAGACTATTTGCTTTGAATGCTGTTTTCTAGCACAATAACTGTGATATTGTCAAAGATTGTATAATTTAATTTCCTGTTTCATTGGGAAACAGAATTTATACGATTCCAAGAGATGGAACAGAACAACTAATAGTAATCATTTCCTATAAACAGCTTACCTCATATGTGGATTCTGTTTCTTGTGTCCCGCGGTCAGATAATTTTTTTCCTAGGAAAGAAATAACATATCCAGTCACTAATACACCCATGCAGCACGATATTAAGTATAAATACCTTCATTGCTAATTATTAAAACATAACAGGGTCATTCCAGTTATACCACCTCTTCTTAGAACAGGGATCTCAAACTTGTGGCCCTCCAGCTGTTGCAAAACTAGCTATGCCCCAATAGCTGTAGGCTCTCCTGGCATGATGGAAGTTGTAGTTTTACAACAGCTGTAGAGCCATGAGTTTGAGATCTCTGTCTTAGAAGTAGGCAGATGAATATTTCCTCAGCAGCAGCCACTGGAGGAGAAATGCAGTATTACATGGCACCCAGTGGCGTACATAGAGAAGTATGGGCCCCATAGCAAGGATCAAACAGTCATTCTACACAAATACTCAGTAATAAATCACATTTTCTATAATTCTACCGTATGCCATAATTTTACACAATTTTTTAGCCAATTGCTCCTGAATACGGTAACGCTCCATATGTGGTGGTAAACCTTTGTTTGGGCACGCCACAGTGCTCAGAAGGGAAGGAGCACCATTTGGCTTTCAGAGTGCACATTTTGCTGGAAAGGTTTTTGGGCAACACTTATCTTAGTCATATCTTCAGAGATTATTATATGGATAACTTCTAAGAGTTTACTTCAATTAGGAAAGTGCACCCCTAAAGGAATTTATTTACTATTTTAGTGATCATTTTGACCTCACACTTGTTACATTGAAGTTATTAACAGAGGGCACTGAAAATGATGTAAGTTGTTTTTTTTTTGTCCAATAATATGATGTTTTAGCCATTTTTTGTTTTTATTTTTTCACAAAGGGCAAACAGAGAAAAGGCAACATTATTTTTGTTAAAAAAAATCTTATCCCGAGTATTGTCAATACCCTATATTCGGTTGTAAACTGCTGTTTTGGGCGCTGAATAGCAGTGTCATTTGGCTATTAGAAGACAGCGTTTGCTGGAGTAGGTTTTGGCACCATTCTATATTCGCACAACCCCTCAGTCACCAGTACAATAGATACCAAGAACTGAACCAATTTTGGAAAATAAACTCCTGAAGAAATTGATCTAGTGATGCATTGATTATAGATGATTGAACCATTTGTAAACTAATCAAATTTGGAATTTCCCAAAAATGTTGCTTCAAAATGAAGCCAAACTTTTGGTGAACTGTTTCAGACAAAGCGCATAAAATAGCACCTGTCATTTTGCATTTCAAATTTAGTATAGTAATGAGAGAAACAAAGCATGGAAGAAGAAGGTGGAAGATGACATGACCCTGGGTGGGGCCCTGGCTGGTGTTTTTGCCCACAATGCCTTACATCCAGTCTCACAGCCAATCAGGATGTCTCCATCATTGATAGTGTGTGCTCCGCTAAGGAGGAGTGCAGGAAAACCTTCCTTGTAGTTGTGTTCATGTACAGAAGTTGGTATTAATATAGTTTTTGGCTATTTGGTAAACAAAAAAAGATGACTTTTTAGTTTATATTATTTCTTAATATTTTTATTTTTTATTGGGATTGGCATTGTTGTGTTGTTCACTTATTGACTGGCTGATGGTCACTCCAAAATGAGGTCCTGCAACAGCTTAATTTCTACTATACAATAAATTTCTACATCTTCTCCAAGACACTAAGCCGAACTCGGTTTGGTGCCTCATTAACAAAGCCAATTCAGCTTTGTATTTTGATACAGTAATTTATGCAAGTAAACAAACTAACATCTGATAAAAACGAGCAAAATATTGTAAGTCTTGCGATACTTACAGAAACTTCTGAAAGACCTCCGCGGAGGACATACATTTTATATTAAGATGGAGCCCATATTATTAAGGAAGCTTTTAAAAGAATCGGGTACGGATAAAACTATTTGAACCCAATTCGCTCAGCCCTAGTACTATATATAAATATTTATTTTTTTTAATATTTTTTTATTTATGTATTTATTTAATTGCATTTTGCATAATCGCATTAACTAATTACTCAACTGGATGCCATGGCACTCGAGTCCAATTAGTCAAGTGCTTGGGTTGATGGTCCCAACCCTATATACACTTGATTGAATAAACTCAAGCACTCCTTGGAATGAGACTGAATCAGTGCATTATTTTTATTTGGTTTTCACTTGCCTGGCAAAATGTGACATTTCGGCCTACAAAGGACCTTTATCAAACACAAGATGCCACAGAAAAGTAGAGATAATGTATAGACCACAGCTATGGAGAAGGTGTATTTACACCATGGAGTAAGCTGGTCCAGCTTACTCCATTCCAAGGAGTGCTTAAGGTTATTCAATGAAATAATTACTGTCATACAAAATTATTTCATACTTATAATATATTAGTATACTCCTTTATGCTAATACATTTTGTCTGGTGTCTCTATTGCACAGGCTGTGGTTTGGGCAACACTCAAAATACTAATCAGTACAGTGGTCCCTCAAGACACAATATTAATTGGTTCCAGGACGACCATTGTATGTTGAAACCATTGTAAGTTGAGTAAGATAAGAGAAAATGAAGATTTAAGAAAAATAAGCAGATAACTGAGACAGATAAGACAAGTCCTTACATATACCAGTCAGGAATAACTGCTAACTAGTAACTAATCCAGTTATTTTACCAGAGAAATGGCCTTGATTGGTTGGATCTGAGTCTGAGACATTGTATGTTGAGTCTGGTTTCAACTTACGATGGGTCAGAAAAGACCACTGTATGGTGAAAATAATGTATACTGAGGCCATTGTATCTTGAGGGATCAGTTCTGGGATGTCTTCTAGGTCCCTAGGATTGAAAGCAGAGAGCTTACCCAGCCTCAGATATGGTGACTGGGAATCCCAATTGATCATGCTGTGCTCATAAACTATTCAAATCAAAGGGTTAACATTTAGGATTGGAGCTACCTCTAATCCAGGCTGGATCCAATCCTGGCCGGAGAACTGGATCTGTTGGTGGTGGTTTTTTTGTAGAGCAGGATTGCTCACTGAAGTGCTCCGCTCCCTCTAAAACAGTGATGAAAAAAGAAAGTGGATGGTCACTAAGGGGTTAAGAACTTAATATCTCTTACATTCATGCTGACTAGATGAAAATATATATATATATGTGGAGTACACATTTTGATTGCCCCCTTACCACCATCACTCAGTTAAAAAGCTATTTTTTCAGGATGCCTCTAGAAATACGTATGTACAGGAGCCTCCTCCATGGACATTCTACATATAAACATCCTACAGCATATTTACAATGTAATTCAATATTTCATATAGAACAGAAAGAATAAAACTATGATCCATGTCGTAGAATCTTGCAGTCTCTTACCTAAGTATCTTTTCTTCATGTGTTTCTTCAGAAAGAAATAGGTTCCCATATTAACGAGGATGAGGGCGGCAACATTACCAATAACCATCCCAATAATGAAGGTATAATCCATAGTTCTTGTTATGTTATCTGCAATGATAATATTAATGAGAATCAACAGCACAACCATAGAGGCTCATCAGTGTTACCAGTTCTGATTAGAGATGAGCGAATCATGCAACATTTTATTCACTGAACATTCGCCGAACTTTTCCTAAGATTCGTATATTCGATGAATAGATTCGCTGAATTTGCGTACAAAATATACGTAATTATATGGCTTTTAGCGAACATTTGCACACTAATAACAAACTTTCAGGTAAAAAAGGTACGCGACCTCTTTGAACACGTACAAATTGCGTACGAATCCTCAGCGTACTATTGTATAGCGATTACATAATACGCAGGCATGCACGCACAAGTTGAGAGGCCGCGACGTGCACTCCTCAGAGGCAGAGCAAAGTTTTACAAATGGCATCCAGGCGATTCTCATCATTTAGCTCTGCAGAGCTGAAATACATGACCGGCAGGATTACGATGGCACACACGCTATCCGTACCAGCATAAAAAGGAGGTGATCCAGCAGGTGATCCGAGGCTTGTGCCATCATTTCGACACCGTGTGGACCCCGGGCCAGGTCCAGCGGAAATAGTCCGATCTGAAGTTCAAGTATCCAGAGCGGCTTAATGAGATCGGTGCAGAGATACGGCAGGGTGAGTATTGAGAATACTACTAGTAGATGCTCCGGCTACAGGTACTTTGGCACTGCTGCCCTGTGCCACCTTCTCCTTTTTTTTAGAGCTCAAGGTCTGGCTGGAAATGGACCCCTTTTGCTTATCCATTCCAGACATTTTTCAATTCACTCTGTGGCCTTGCAGCTGGTCTTTGTCCCTGTATCTCCCTGTCTCTCTCCCTACCTGATTAATTACTAGCCCTGAACTGGCCCTGCACTTGCCCTGCAGTATCCTTGATATGTGTAATATGGATTCCCAGAGCAATTGCACCCTTAATTTTCACAAAACAGGTCTCGGAACTTCACACACAGTGCTTCTGCTCATCTCAGCAGTCACAGCACTGTCTTACCGAGCCTGAGCCAATCAGAGCAAGCGCTGCCCACAAGGTCAGGTGACCGCTTTCTTCCTGGGTTTTTGCGCATGATAAACGAACTAACAGTAAAAGTTTGCTAATGAATTGAATTTGTACGCAACAGCGTATAGAGTAACTTATATGTAGCAATAGCGTATAATTTATAGGACAACTACGTAGCAAATGCTTACAAAGCCGAAGCGAATCACTGCTGCAGCGCAATCAAGTAGTGAGTTGAGTGTGTTTTTTTTTTTTTCTAACCCCTAAATGGCCATATTCTTTTGCATTCTGTCTTAAGAATGCTATTATTTACCAATATTACCATGTTATAACAGAAAATAATAAAATTACCCGAAGACCGAACCTGAACTCGGACCTTTAGATGGACTATGGAGACGGCATCCTGTTGGGGTCTGGAAAAGAATAGGCTCACTCACAGTTGACTTCTATTTGACTCATTATAAAGGAGAGCTCTGATTACTGTGATAAACCATTTACCAGTCTGACCATCTAATGACCAGGACAAATGTTTATCCTTAGACATCAATCCATTGAGGTTTCTAATTAGCATAGTAACATAGTTTATAAGGCCGAAAAAAAAGACATCTGTCCATCCAGTTCGGTCTATTTTCCTATAAGTTGATCCAGAGGAAGGCAAAAAACCCCTGTGTGGTAGAAGCCAGTTTTCCTCACTTTAGGGAAAAAAAACTACTTCCGACTCCAATGAGGCATCAGAGTAACTCCCTGGATCAACGACCCCTCTCTTGTAACTATAACCTGTAATATTATTACCCTCCAAAAATACATCCAGGCCTCTCTTGAACTCTTTTAGTGAACTTACCATCACCACCTCCTCAGGGAGAGAGTTCCATAGTCTCACTGCTCTTACCGTAAAGAATCCTCTTCTATGTTTATGTACAAACCTTCTTTCCTCCAGACGCAGAGGATGTCCCCTCATCACAGTCACAGTCCTGGGGATAAATAGATGATGGGAGAGATCTCTGTACTGACCCCTGATATATTTATACATAGTTATTACATCTCCCCTCAGTCGTCCCTAATTTTGATAATCTTTCTGGGTACTGTAGTCCACCCATTCCAGTTATTACTTTAGTTGCCCTCCTCTGAACCCTCTCCAGCTCTGCTATGTCTGCCTTGTTCACAGGAGCCCAGAACTGTACACAGTACTCCATGTGTGGTCTGACTAGTGATGTGTAAAGTGGCAGGACTATGTTCTCATCACCGCCATCTATGCCTCTTTTGATGCAACCCATTATCTTATTGGCTTTGGCAGCAGCTGTCTGACACTGGTTTCTGCAGCTTAGTTTGCTGTTCACTAAAATTCCTAGGTCCTTTTCCATGTCAGAGTTACCTAATATTTTACCATTTAGTATGTACTGGTGACTGCATTATTCCTTCCCATATGCATAACTTTACATTTGTCAGTGTAAAACCTCATCTGCCACTTCTCTGCCCAATCCTCCAGTCTATCCAGATCCACCTGTAGCAGTATACTGTCCTCTGTAGTATATATACAGTATACTGTCCTCTGTAGTATATATACAGTGCACTGTCCTCTTCTGTGTTAATTACTTTACACAGTTTAGTGTCATCTGCAAAAATTGATATTTTACTGTGCAAGCTTTCTACAATATCATTAATAAATATATTGAAGAGAATAGGGCCCAATACTGACCCCTGTGGTACCCCACTAGTGACAGTGACCCAATCTGAGTATGTACCATTAATAACCACCCTCTGTTTTCTATCACTGAGCCAGTTACTTACCCACATACAGACATTTTCTCCCAGGCCAAGCATTCTCATCTTATATACTAACCTTTTATGTGGTACCGTGTCAAATGCTTTGGAGAAGTCCAGATATACGACATCCATTGATTCGCCGCGGTCCAGTCTAGAACTTACCTCCTCATAGAAACTGATTAAATTGGTTTGACATGACCGATCCCTCATGAAGCCATGCTGATATGGAGTTATTTGCTTATTTTCATTGAGGTACTCCAAGATAGCATCTCTTAGAAAACCCTCTAACAGTTTACCCACGACAGATGTTAAACTTACCGGCCTATAGTTCCCGGGCTCTGTTTTTGGACTCTTTTTGAATATTGGCACCACATTTGCTATGCGCCAATCCTGTGGAATACTCCCCGTCAGTATAGAGTCCTCAGAAATAAGGGTCTGTCGATGACATTACTTAATTCTCTTAGGATACAGGGGTGTATGCCATCCGGTCCTGGCGATTTGTCTATTTTAATATTTTTAAGACGTTGCTGTACCTCTTCCTGGGTCAGAGAGGACATTTTTAATGGGGAATTTACTTTTATATTCTGCATTTCATCTGACAGTTTATTTTCCTCAGTGAATACAGTGGAGAAAAAGATATTTAGTAGCTTTGCTTTCTCCTCATCGCTCTCTGCTACTCCCCCCTCATTACTCTGTAAGGGGCCGACACCTTCAGGTTTATACTTTTTAGTATTTATATAATTGAAGAACATTTTAGGGTTAGTTTTACTCTCTTTGGCGATTAATCTCTCGGTCTCTAGTTTGGCTGTTTTTATTTGTCTTTTACATATTCTATTTTTTTCCTTATAGTTTTCAATGCTTCCTCGCTCTCCTCCTGTTTTAGTGCTTTAAATGCTTTCTTTTTGTCATTTATTGCTTTCTTTACAGTTCTATTTATCCACATTGTTTTTTTCTTGTTTCTTATTATTTTATTCCCATAAGGTATGTACCTCTCACAATTAGATATTAGGATGATTTTAAAAATCTCCATTTTGTGGCTGTATTTTTATTTTTGAGGACTTTGTCCCAGTTAGTTAGGCCTATGGCCTCTCTTAGTTGGCTAAATTTTGCTTTTTTGAAGTTTGGTATTTTTGTTCCTCCCTGAAGAAACGCTCTTTTGAATGACAGTTGGAAGATTATTATATTATGGTCACTGTTTCCTAGGAGTCCCCCGACCTGCACATCTGTTGTTCTGTCAGGTCTATTGGTTAATACTAAGTCCAGTATGGCCGTCCCTCTAGTCGGGTCCTGAACCAGTTGGGAAAGGTAATTGTCTTTGGTTATTTCCAAGAACCTGTTTCCTTTATGAGATGTACAGGTTTCAGTTTCCCAGTCTATATCTGGGTAGTTGAAATCCCCCATAATAACGACCTCATTCTGATTTGCCGCCTCGTCTATTTCATTTAGAAATTGATTTTCTGTGGTCTCTGATATATTGGGTGGTTTATAATAAAGTCCTATTAGTATTTTATTATTGTTTTTGGCTCCATTTATTTCTACCCACAGTGACTCCACATCTTCATGTCCCTCACTTATATCTTCCCGCAGTGTGGGCTTTAGACAGGACTTTACATAAAGGCAGACCCCTCCCCCTCTCCGGTTTTGGCGATCCTTTCTATACAGACTAACCCTGTACGTTGACTGCCCAGTCATAGCTATCATCCAGCCATGTCTCAGTTATTCCCACTATGTCATAGTCCTCATCACACATCACCAGTTTTATTAGTCAGGCTTCTGGCATTAGTGTACATACACTTAAGAGGTCTATGTATATTTTTTACCCCCCTTTTTAAATTATTATTACCTGTGAAGTGAATATCCGGGGTTTTTGGGTTACTTTGGTTGTTGTTTTGCACAGTCTTCTCCCTACATTCCTCACTAACCCCAGCCCCCACTAACCCCCCACTTTTCCTTCCTATGACCCACTCTCTATCTACACTATCTACCCCCTTATTAGTATTACCCCCCACCCTCCCCCCAGATCCTAGTTTAAAAGCTCCTCCAGCCGTCTAACCATTTTTTCCCCCAGGGCAGTTGCACCCTCCCCATTAAGGTGCAGCCCGTCCCTACTATAGAGTCTGTACCTGACAGAGAAGTCGGCCCAGTTCTCCATGAACCCAAACCCTTCCTTCCTGCACCAGCCTCTGATCCACTTATTTAACTCCCTAATCTCCCGTTGTCTCTCTAGTGACGCTCGTGGCACTGGTAGTATTTCTGAAAACACTACCTTGGAGGTCCTGGACTTGAGCTTCTCTCCTAGTTCCCTAAAATCATTTTTAAGGACCTTCCATCTCCCCCTGACTTTGTCATTGGTGCCAACGTGTACCATGACCGCCGGGTCTTCCCCAGCCCCACCCAGCAATCTGTCAATCCGATCCGCGATATGCCGAACTCGAGCACCCGGGAGACAACACACTGTTCGGCATTCACGGTCTCGGCGACAGATGACCCTGTCTGTCCTCCTAATTATAGAGTCCCCTACCACCAGCATCTGTCTGGCCTTTGCTGCTCTCCTTTTCCCATCCTTCCTGCAGCGGTCATCCTCCTGGTTTCTAGGAGAAACGGCCTGCTGCAGTGTCGCTGGTCCTGGGCTTTCATCCCTAATATCAGCCAAACAGGCATATTTACTAGGGTGTTCCAGCTCAGGACTAGCCTCCCTGGCACTTTTCCCTCTACCCTTTCTTACTACATTAACCCAACTGCTGACCTGATAGTCCTGCTCTTGCCCATCTCCTCCCTCCTCCTCTTCACTGACCCCAGCCAGTGCCTGCACTGTGAGGTCTAAGCCTCTCTCCAGGTGTTCAATGCCCCTAAGTATGCCAAGCTGCTTATTTAGATCGAAGATCTGGGCTTCCAAATATGCAACGTGATTGCATCTAGTGCAAATGTATGCACCCGCAAATGGCTCTTCAAGGCATGCATACATTGCACAGGACACACACTTAGTAGCATTGTCCATGGAGCACCTGCTAGATGGGGATATACAGTACAGTACAGAAAAACAGTAAATATGCGATTAGTTGTGGTTTGCTGTAGTTGGAGGACTTCAAATCAAGTTAACACACAAGGAAAATCTCTCCCACCTTACTTTTTGCTCCTGGTCTCAAACTCTGTTTTTTTTAACTCCATTTATACACAGCCCAAAGTCAGAGCAAGCTCTATAAGAGTTTAGCTATGTAATTTATAGCACCTGGGATTGCTAACCACTCCCCTTCACCAGGTACACAGCAGAGAAAAAACAATGGGTTTAAATGTTATTACCAAATTCAAGCACTAAACAAACAAAGACCTTTGCAATCAACTAGACAGTTATTTGCAGTCACTCCCACAAATTCACACTCAGTACCAGCACTCTGGTTTTTTTAACTCCACTTACACAGCAAGCCCAAAGTCAGAGCACCTGCTAGATGGGGATATACAGTACAGAAAAACAGTAAATATGGGATTAAGTAAAACAAGTAAAAGTCTTGAAAATCTGAGCCCCAACTGTACCTGTTTTAAAGTGCCACATCTCCACATTACAGTGCTAAGACATTATATGGTGGCACAAAGAGCATCTACAGTTCAGTACTAAGGATACAACTAATGTTACCATTTTTTTCACCAACTTGAATCCGTCGTTCTCTGAACCCAAACGCATTCCACGCCAGGCATCGGTAGACGTCAGAGGTTGATAATGTCACGTTTATCATTGCTGACGATACACTGTTATTCGTTTTGGGTGATTCCGTGTCTACTTCCCCCTTTACCCAGGCCACAGTAGCATTTGGTTTAGCATCAACCCTGCAAACAAGGGTCAGCGTCTCACTTGCATCAATAACCACTGGTTGACCAGAAGGACGTTCTCCACCTGCAAACATTTTACCATAATGTGACAAATTAAAAGGGGTGTACAGGATTATTATACTGTAGTTTGGTTGCTTTCTTCCAATAACAGCATCACATCTGTCCACAGGTGAGTGGTAATGCAGCTTAGCTTAATACATTTCAATCAAGCTACAAGAATACTAGGTGTGGTACTCTTCAAAGGGGATGTGAATGCTTGGGGAATAGTTGGTGACTGAAAACTGAAAAGGAAAACATTCTTAGCTGCTTCCAGACATTGGCTCCCACTCCTATGGTCTCCGGCCTCAGCTACTCAGTTCAGTTCCCTTGATATAAATTTCTGTTTTGACACCGCTGCAGCCAATCACTGGCAGCAGCAGTGACCTGATGACCTTGCGTCATTATAAATGGTCACATGACTCAAGGGGGAGCAGGTCATATATGTGGCCAACCACTGTCTGCAGCGGGATTAAAACAGAAGTTCCTTTCAGTGCTGATAAGAAGGTAAGTATGCTTTCTTTTGCAGGTCTGCCCGGAAGGGGAATGGTTTGCCAAAACCCCCCTTAAACGTGCACAGATTCTTTAAAGGGGTATTCCGGTAAAGTAACTTAATTTTTGAAAAACTGCATTAAGGCTGCAAGCTGTGACCCAACCAGAACCCACCCCTATACATATAACCAGAACCCATACCTATACATATAACCAGAACCCATACCTATACATATAACCAGAACCCATACCTGTACATATAACCAGAACCCATACCTGTACATATAACCAGAACCCATACCTATACATATAACCAGAACCCATACCTGTACATATAACCAGAACCCATACCTAAACATATAACCAGAACACATACCTGTACATATAACCAGAACCCATACCTATACATATAACCAGAACCCATACCTGTACATATAACCAGAGCCCATACCTATACATATAACCAGAACCTATACCTGTACATATAACCAGAACCTATACCTGTACATATAACCAGAACCCATACCTGTACATATAACCAGAACCCATACCTAAACATATAACCAGAACCCATACCAGTACATATAACCAGAACCCATCCCTATACATATAACCAGAACCCATACCTATACATATAACCAGAACCCATACCTGTACATATAAGCAGAACCCATACCTGTACATATAACCAGAGCCCATACCTGTACATATAACCAGAGCCCATACCTGTACATATAACCAGAACCCATACCTATAACCAGAGCCCATACCTGTACATATAACCAGAACCTATACATATAACCATAACCCATACCTGTACATATAAGCAGAACCCATACCTGTATATATAACCAGAACCTATACCTGTACATATAACCATAACCCATACCTGTATATATAACCAGAACCCATACCTGTACATATAACCAGAGCCCATACCTGTACATATAACCAGAGCCCATACCTGTACATATAACCAGAACCTATACATATAACCATAACCCATACCTGTACATATAAGCAGAACCCATACCTGTACATATAACCAGAGCCCATACCTGTACATATAGCCAGAACCCATACCTATACATATAACCAGAACCCATACCTGTACATATAACCAGAACCCATACCTGTACATATAACCAGAACCCATAACTGTATATATAACCAGAACCCATACCTGTACATATAACCGGAGACCATACCTGTACATATAACCAGAACCCATCCCTATACATATAACCAGAACCCATACCTATACATATAACCAGAACCCATCCCTATACATATAACCAGAACCCATCCCTATACATATAACCAGAACCCATACCTGTACATATAACCAGAACCCATACCTGTACATATAACCAGAACACATACCTGTACATATAACCAGAGCCGATACCTATACATATAACCAGAACCTATACCTGTACATATAACCAGAACCCATACCTGTACATATAACCAGAACCCATATCTGTACATATAACCAGAACCCCATACCTGTACATATAACCAGAACCTATACATATAACCAGAACCCATACCTGTACATATAAGCAGAACCCATACCTGTACATATAACCAGAGCCCATACCTGTACATATAACCAGAACCCATACCTGTACATATAACCAGAGCCCATACCTGTACATATAACCAGAACCCATACTTATACATATAACCAGAACCCATACCTGTACATATAACCAGAACCCATCCCTATACATATAACCAGAACCCATACCTGTACATATAACCAGAACCCATACTTATACATATAACCAGAACCCATACCTATACATATAACCAGAACCCATACCTATACATATAACCAGAACCCATACCTATACATATAACCAGAACCCATACCAGTACATATAACCAGAACCCATACCTGTACATATAACCAGAACCCATACCTATACATATAACCAGAACCCATACCTGTACAAATAACCAGAACCCATACCAATATAACAGAAACCCTTAACTATACATATAACCAGAATCCATACCTGTACATATAACAAGAACCCATACCTGTACATATAACCAGAACCCATACCTGTACATATAACCAGAATCCATACCTATACATATAACCAGAACCCATACCTGTACATATAACCAGAGCCCATACCTGTACATATAACCAGAATCCATACCTATACATATAACCAGAACCCATACCTGTACATATAACCAGAATCCATACCTATACATATAACCAGAACCCATACCTGTACATATAACCAGAATCCATACCTATACATATAACCAGAACCTATACCTGTACATATAACCAGAACACATACCTGTACATATAACCAGAACCCATACCTTTACATATAACAAGAACCCATACCTAAACATATAACCAGAGCCCATAACTGTATATATAACCAGAACCCATACCTGTACATATAACCAGAACCCATACTTATACATAACCAGGCCATACCTGTAATATAACCAGAGCCCATACCTGTACATATAACCAGAGCCCATACCTGTACATATAACCAGAACCCATACTTATACATATAACCAGAGCCCATACCTGTACATATAACCAGAACCCATACCTGTACATATAACCAGAACCCATACCTGTACATATAAGCAGAACCCATACCTGTACATATACCCAGAACCCATACCTGTACATATAACCAGAACCCATACCTGTACATATAACCAGAACCCATACCTGTACATATAACCAGAACCCATACCTGTACATATAACCAGAACCCATACCTGTACATATAACCAGAACCCATACCTGTACATATGACCAGAACCCATACCTGTACATATAACCAGAACCCATACCTGTACATATAACCAGAACCCATACCTGTACATATGACAAGAACCCATACCTGTACATATAACCAGAATCCATACCTGTACATATAACCAGAGCCCATACCTGTACATATAACCAGAACCCATACCTGTACATATGACCTGAACCCATACCTGTACATATAACCAGAACCCATACCTGTACATATGACCTGAACCCATACCTGTACATATAACCAGAACCCATACCTGTACATATGACCTGAACCCATACCTATACATATAACCAGAAACCATACCTGTACATATAACCAGAACCCATACCTGTACATATAACCAGAACCCATACCTGTACATATAACCAGAACCCATACCTGTACATATAACCAGAACCCATACCTGTACATATAACCAGAACCCATCCCTATACATATAACCAGAACCCATACCTATACATATAACCAGAACCCATACCTGTACATATAACCAGAACCCATACCTATACAAATAACCAGAACACATACCTGTACATATAACCAGAACCCATCCCTATACATATAACCAGAACCCATACCTGTACATATAACCAGAACCCATACCTGTACATATAACCAGAACCGATACCTGTACATATAACCAGAAACCATACCTGTACATATAACCAGAGCCCATACCTATACATATAACCAGAAACCATACCTGTACATATAACCAGAGCCCATACCTATACATATAACCAGAAACCATACCTGTACATATAACCAGAGCCCATACCTATACATATAACCAGAAACCATACCTGTACATATGACCAGAACCTATACCTGTACATAACCAGAACCCATACCTGTACATATAACCAGAACCCATAGCTATACATATAACCAGAACCCATACCTGTACATATAACCAGAACCCATACCTGTACATATAACCAGAACCCATAGCTATACATATAACCAGAACCCATACCTGTACATATAACCAGAACCCATACCTGTACATATAACCAGAACCCATAGCTATACATATAACCAGAACCCATACCTGTACATATAACCAGAACCCATACCTGTACATATAACCAGAACCCATAGCTATACATATAACCAGAACCCATACCTATACATAAAAGCAGACCCCATACCTATACTTATAACCAGAACCCATCCCTATTCATATAACCAGAGCTTCAGTTTACTTCACGATCCAGTTGTCAGGGCGCCTGATTTTCCATCACAAAGACTACAAACCCCACAATCCCTAGCTTTCCAGCTGTGAGTGTTGATGTTTACTGATTGGCTGCCTGATATCACAATCTCGCCCCCTCTACTCAGTAATCAGCAGCACACTGACATTTGCTAGAGAATTGATAGCAACACACTGAGCATGCCTGACCTGACAAAGGCTCAGAACTACAGGTCGATGCCATGGTAACTTATGAGGAAACACAGTGGGTATCAGAAAACGAAAACTACTTATAAGTACTGAATGGAAAATATGTGACATTTACATTATATTAGGTAATTATTAATGATGAATTAGTCTAAAACATAAGTTATATGTATGGTAACCGGAATACCCCTTTAAGGAAGAAAGTAACTATGTTTTCTAATAATGGGCAGCCATTTAAAGGGAATCTAACAGCAGTTTTCTGCTGGCCTCACTTTTCAATCCTAACAATTTCAGTGCAAGCCAATGAGACCCCACATTCATGAGCTCACTGCTCTCCCTACTCGCCTGACTCTGGTTGACTATTTTCGTCTTCCAACCAAATCAGCAGCTGGTGAACGGAGAACGCCAGGAGCTCATGATTATTCAGGACTCATGATTATGCAGTGGAGCTGTTCAATACAAGATTTTGACAAAACAGTTGGTCAATTAAATAAAGTTAAAGAAGAACTCCCGCAAAAAATGTTATTCCTAGTCCTGCTAGAAATGTACATGATGTAATCTGTAGTGAATATCATTTCCTTACCAGTGGTTGTATTTGTGAGTTATATCTCCCTAATGCTTCTCATCTGTGTCATGTGACCAGCAATCAGACTCACCAGATAACACAGCATCTTATGTGTGAACAGGAAGTCTATTTCTCTATGTATTCCTATGGGATCCTCACTCTGATTATCACAGGAATGAATAGAGAAGTAACTGGCTTCCTGTCCTGGGTGAGTTGGGGGTCAGGGAGTTGGTCACATGACCCAGCTACAATTAGAAGACAGGGGATAACTCATAAATACAGTCTCTGATAAGAAGATTGCATTCACTACAGATTATATCATGCACCTTTCTAACAGTTGAGAGAATAATTTTTTTGTGGGAGTTCTACTTTAACCATCTGTCACTTATGTTACCATAAAACTAGTGACACAATTATTACTGATCTACAGGATAGTTGACAAACGATATATTACTGAGGGTTTAACTGCTTGGGTTTAATTGCTTGGAGTATGGATGCGCATGCTGGTTTGCCTCTCCATTCATTTCTGAGGAGCTGACATACACAATGCTTCATGAGTCCTATAGAAGTGAATGAAGTGGTGGACCAACATGCGTATCACTGCTTCATTCAGAGAAGGGGAATCCTGTTCTCAGTGACCCAACAGTAAGACTGCAAAAAATTCTGAAGTTTTTTTTTCCTTTTCTTTGGACAGGTTTCAATGACTTTGTCTAGGGTAACTCCTTAAATAAGTGCAAAACAATATTATAGCTATAGAAGTGATGTAAAGACAAGGAAGCAATCATAACCCATTGGTCAAGACATTTGGTCAACTAGAAGTCCACCAATTTTTTCAAGGTCATTCTACATATCAAGTAGTAACAAATCCAGCTTTGACTATGAAGTTTTCTAAAAAATATATATATTTCTTTAAAAGTTCAAAAAAGAGAACTTGCTGCAGGGGTAAAGGTCAAAGTTATCAATATGTAGATGCAAAGTGAGGATACAGTGACAGTCGAAATGAGTCAAAGGAGAGATGTAGGTAAATGGTAAAAATGGGGTTAAGACGAATGAAGGTACAAAAGGTAGAATAGGAGAAGGGCTAATACCCTGAGGACCACAGACTTGCAGTCAGCTAGAGGTTGTTAATGCAGTAGTTTTATTAAATAAATTGGTGGGAGGCATACACATACCAGGGTTCCAAGATTTTCCTAAACAATGGTAGATGGGGCATTTTGGTTCTCATTGACACTGGTAGATTGTATTATAAGGACATGTTAGGTCCTCCTGAGAGAGATGCTATTAAAATTGATTGATAATATTGTTTTTCCTTTTCCTAGCATGGGTCATTCATTCATTCAATATTTCATTGAGAAGCCCATCTTATGGGTTTGTGGTCAAATTTTAACCAACAGTGTAGATTAAGTTATGGATCCTAAAACAGACACCATAGTGTGACAATGCCGGCTGTTCACAAGACTGAAGAACTGGTCCTCTTCACCTATAGCAGTCACCTTTCCTGAATACTAATACATCATGCTGCCCCCCAGGATCCTGTTTTGTCCCAGGTTTAGTGGAATGCCAAGTGGTGTGAAGCGGTCCTTAATAGTCTCTATGTGTCATGGTGCTCCTACCTGGATACAGCGGGACCCCAGGCTTAGGGTCCAAAGCATATAAAGGGGAATAGTTTAGTAAGGGGATGAAGAATAACTTGAGTCCAGACCTTGATAAACTTTAACAGCAGCTTTACTTGGATAAACTTGATTCCAGACAATATTTAGGCTTTTCTTACATTCAGGCTTTCTCTTGGTTCCAGCAGGCTTTCACATAAACTGGCAGGTAAACTTAGTAACTCTGCTTTCTTTCTTTCTCTGCTGGGCTCACAGGCTTTCTTAATAACTTTGTTTTCTCTCTCTGCTGTGCTGAACTGTGCTTTGGTCTGGTTACTGGACTTTTGGTCGGCTCTGGTATCCTTGGATTGGGGTGCCTTTAGCTATTGTCCCCCTCCTGACACTCAGTAAAATAAATTAGCATGAAGTCTTGGTGCTGTACAAGCTACTTCTATTTTGTGGTTCCTGCTCCAGCCAAAAAAACACTTTCCTCTGGCTGCTATATCTTTCATGTTTTCTCAGCTCCAATATGGAGTCTAAACTGCAATAAACTAGAACTGCAACCTCTCCCTTTTGATAGGAAGGGCAGGACTGTCCCACTTCTGCCCAAAGGGAGGGGAATGGAATGGTAAGTCCCATTCTGTTTAAGGATAGCTCTGTCATATATGCTGCCACCTGCTGGTGAACCAGGCTTAGTACATGAACAAAACAGTTTCATAACAGTGGTATGAATGTACAATGTTAAGGACCTGGAAATAAATACAAAGGTGACATTCATCTTAACCGTTAGAAACAGTAGTGGCATGCAGAAATAGTAATACCACTCTGGGGTATTACACTAACTGTATCCCTCATTACTCAGATATCTCCAGGACTTACGGTAGGGCAACATTGTTTACCATGCAGATGGGTGCATGGAAAATACATGAACAAGTATTAAAGGGGTTTTCCGAGTTATATATATTGATGACCTATCCTCAAGTTAGATCATCAATATTAGATCGGCGGGGGTGCGACACCCGGCAGACCCGCCGATCAGCTGTTTGAAGAGAAGGCGCGTGCTGTATCAGCGCTGCCTCCTCTTCACTGTTTACATGCTGGCCATAACAGGGGTAGTGGTGAGTAAGTGTAATTACACCTCACCGCCCCACTCATTTCTATGGGAAGAATCGCTTCTATAGACTTGTATGTGAGCGATTCTTCCCATAGAAATGAATGGGTGTCTATGTGTAATTACACCTACTCTCCTCCTCCTCCTCGCCTCCTCTTCAAACAGCTGATCGGCGGGGCTGCCCGGTGTCGGACCCCCGCCGATCTGAAATTAATGACCTATCCTGAGGATAGGTCATCAATATATGTAACTCGGAAAACCCCTTTAACACTGGCAGGCAGCAAATTATTGAAATAAACTCACTGATAGACAACAGGAGCCAAGTGATGATGGCAATGGATGAAGGAAAAGGTAGTCTGACAATAAAGCAGATGGAAGAAGACAATTTAGGTAGATGGGGTAAATTACAGTGAATCTAAAGGAAGACACTACAGTACTAATGTTAGTTTCACACATACGTCAAAGAAATCTGGCAGGCTACTTTGGCAGGAACAGCAGGATAGTGTTGTGTTTTCGCTGGACTCATCGACTATAATGGGATGCAGTGGAGATCAGCTGCCAGGATTTGACAGGACAAAAACCATTGCAATTTTTGGCATATCAAATCCTGCCACATCCCGCTATAGTCAATAGGGTCCTGCGGGCATGAGGTACAATGCAGCTATGCTGGATCCAGAACTTCATCAGGCTGTTCTCTGCCTGAGCAGTCTGCCAGATTTCTATGACACATGTGTGAAAGTAGGCTGACCCTGAACTGCAATGGAACCCAGTAAGACAGCCAGGACAAACCAAAAACCAACTGAGCAAACAGCATGATTAGAGATGAGCGAATCTATTCACCACTTTGTAGATTCGTATTGAATCTTACAAATTTTCCACTCCGAAGCGAATCCGAATTTTTTGAGATTCGCTTAGTTAGATTCGAAAATGTTTTTAAAGCTTTGAATGCATTCGCTACGTACTTGTCCGATAAATTATACTCTAATGTTACGTATACGTTACTTTATACGCTAATGTGTACGAATTCAGTTAATTAGCGAACTTTTACTGTAAGGTCGTTATTCGTGCGGCAAAAAGCCCGGGAAGAAAGCGGTCACCTGACCTAGTTGGAAGGGCTTGCTCTGATTGGCTCACACGCTTGGTAAGCCAGTGATACATCAGTTGTGCTGCGACTGCTGAGACGAGCAGAAGCACTGTGTGTGAAGTTCTGAGAGACAGAGAACTGTTTTGTTAAAATTGGGGTATAATTGTTCTGGGAATCCATATTATACATATCAGGGATACTGCAGGGCAAGTGTAGGGCAAGTGCAGGGCTAGTAATTAATCAGGCAGGGAGAAAGACAGGGAGAGAGACAGGGAGAGAGATAGGGAGAGAGACAAAGACCAGCTGCAGTGAATATGTCTGGCATGGAAAAGCAAAAGGGTTCCAGCCAGACCTCGAGCTCTAAAAAAAAGGAGAAGGTGGCACAGGACAGCAGTGCCAAAGGACCTGTAGCCGGAGCTTCTACCGGTAGAATTCATAATAGTTGGCCGGTGTTCCACCAGGCTAACCCACCAAGGCGCAAAATTGTAGTGGAGGAGAAAGTGGATGAGGTAGTGGAGTGGATGGCACGCTCATCTCAGTCTCAGCCGGATGATCTGCTGTCATCTGCTGATACAGTATCCATATGTAGCCAGGGGTCAGACTCGTCCTGCTCCACCATTCCTCTCCAGCAAAGCCTAGTGTTGTGTGTGCCTGCGTATTGTGCAATCGCTAGACAATAGTACGCTGAGGATTTGTACGCAATTTTGTACGCCTATGCGTACGTGTTCACATAAGTTGCGTACCATTAACAACTGTACGTTCGTTATTAGTGCGCGAATGTTCGCAAAACACCACATAATAACGTATGATTTGTACGCAGATTCAGCCGAATAGATTCGTTAGAAATACGAATCTTTTGAAAAATTCGACGAACATTCGGCGAAGCGAATTTTGGATGATTTCCTCATTTCTAAATATGATATTAAAAATCTGGAAACAGATGAAGAGAGTTTAAGCTATCACCTGCACAGAAGATCATAAACTCTGAACTTTTAACCAACCGAAAAAAAAAAAAAACCTCCTCCGTAAATTACCGACACAGAGGGGATAATCTGACCCAGATTCAGGTGTAAGGAGTAGACAAAGCAACCAGGAAATCATTGTTAGGCTGCATCCTGGGGCACTCTCTCGGTGTACCCTCATGGTCTTATAGTAAAAGAGTGTCAGTTGCCATCAACCCTCACTCTAGAAGACCCAGCAAGCATTTTCTTACTATGGGACATAATATGGCGGTTGTTATTCTCCACCATTAGTGTATTCTGCAACATTAGTTGAATCTAATGCGGAGTAAAGGCCACAGTCCGCTCTACTCATGAGCTGTCCCCATACTCTGCTGCCTTTACATACAAGAACATATTATGATGACAGCTCTACTTTAACATTGTAATACTGTGATGGGTTGCAGTGCCAAATGGCAAACTCCATTGTACTGTATATGGCTCAGTTCTGCTGCAGTATATATACATATATAACAAAGATATTAAATATGTAGAACTGTACCTTTAGATGATATAATGGTGATTTTCATATTTGTAAATGAGTCTGTTAAAAAAAAAAAAAGTCTTTAAAAATTACATTTTGTGGTCATTTTTTCATGATGGGTCTAATGGGTATAAATGGGTCTTCTCATAAAGACAACCCCTGTCCGTATGCCCAATTAGAGATTGTAAGAATATAAATTCTCCAAATCTGCGTTTTATGATAGAAGCATCATAAACAAAAATAACGAAAGCGATGAATCCATGATATGAGGGACACCAGCAGCACTTGATATACCCCTTTGATTATAAGGAAGTCCATCAGGTTTCGTAATGGTGTCCATCATTTTGCCAGGCAAAAAAAAAAAGTTCTGCGTATTGCAACATTTTTTCCTGCATTTTTTAAAAAAATAAAACCATTGGATCTATTGCACCCTCCAGCACAGTTATAAATGTAAGATCATCTATAAGCAAAAATGTGCATCATCTTTCTTGGATTACGCAATATATGACAAGTAATTATCATATGTAATAGTGATACTTACATTGTACAGTTATGTTGATATTTGCACTTTTCTTCACATATTCATTCTTGGCCGTGCAAGTGTAGATACCGGCCTGGGTCATCATGATGTTTTCTAGTTTTAGTTCTAACTCCTTTCCAGTTCCTTTCTGGAGAATGTTGTTCTTCTCATCTGTCCAGATCACATCAAGTGTTAGGGTACTTTCCACTAAACAGGTCAATGCAATCGATGAACCTTCATCCACTTTTATAGAATCCGGATTATTTATTTTCTTTCCTGGAAGGGGAGGAGGGGGGAGTCAAACTACCTTATGTAAACTACAGATGGAGATGATCTACCACCAATTAAGCACCATATAACTCATAGAAAGGACCAAATCCAGGCTGTCCACTAGAGATGAGCGAATCATTAAAAATTTTATTCGCCAAACATTTGTCAAACTTTTCATAAGATTTGTATATTCTACTAATCTATTCGACAAATCTGCATACAAATCATACATTTTTATGTGGTGTTTTGCGAACATTCGCGCACTAATAACGAACGTTCAGTTTTAAAAGGTACGCAACTTCTTTGAACACGTACACATGAGCGTATAAATTGTGTATGAAAATGACAGGCTTTCCTGGAGCGGAATGGTGGAGCAGGAGGAACGCTGTGAGTCTGACCCCTGGCTACATATGGATACTGTATCAGCAGATGACAGCAGATCATCCGGCTGAGACTGAGATGAGCGTGCCATCCACTCCACTACCTCATCCACTTTCTCCTCCACTACAATTTTGCGCCTTGGAGGGTTAGCCTGTTGGAACAACGGCCAAGTATTGCAAATACTACAAGTAGAAGCTCCGGCTACAGGTCCTTTGGCACTTCTGCCCTGTGCCACCTTCTCCTTTTTTTTTAGAGCTCGAGGTCTGGCTGGAACTGGACACCTTTTCCATTCCAGACATTTTTCACTTCACTCTGTGGCCCTGCAGCTGGTCTTTGTCTTTGTCCCTCTATCTCCCTGTCTTTCTCCCTGTCTCTCTCCCTATCTCTCTCCCTGTCTCTCTCCCTGTCTCTCTCCCCATCTCTCTCCCTGTCTCTCTCTCCCTGCCTGATTAATTACTAGACCTGCACTGGCCCTGCAGTATCCCTGATGTGTAATATGGATTCCCTGAACAATTACACCCCAATTTCAACAACACAGGTCTCAGAGTCTCAGAACTTCACACACAGTGCTTCTGCTCGTCTCAGCAGTCGCAGCAGAAGTGATGAGTTACTGGCTGACTGAGCCTGAGCCAATCAGAGCAAGCCCTGCCCACTAGGTCAGGTGACCGCTTTCTTCCGGGCTTTTGCGCACGGATAACAAATTAACAGTAAACGTTCGCTAAGTAATTGAATTTATACGCAACAGCGTATAGAGTAACTTATACGTAGCAATAGCGTGCAATTTATCGGACAAGTACGTAGCGAATGCGTAGAAAGCCTTAGGAACATTTTCGAATCTTAACAGTGCGAATCTCCAAATATTCGGATTCGCTTCGCAGCTGAAAATTTCCAAGATTCGATACAAATCAACAATTCAGCGAATAGATCCGCTCATCTCTACTGTCCACAGAAGCTACAACTTTAGCAAAGAAGTAAGTTAGGAATTTTCCCAAGAATTATGGAAAGCTGATGATACTAGACTTAAGTCCTTCTGTTACCGTTGATAATTTACATTAGAAATGGGACATTTCACTCATTACAAGGGAATTCACTCTTAAAAGATGGCTTAGCTAAAGATACAACCTCTGCAAAGCATATCTTTCTAGAAGGCGGGTACTCATTCTCCATCCTGCCTCATTGCATCCAGCAGCATCCAGGCTGAAAGAGGCGGCTAAGTTAACCCTTTCAGCCCCGGAAGTTTTTTTTTTTTTTTTTTTTCCGTTTTCATTTTGCGCTCCCTGCCTTTACACATCCATAACTTTTTTGATTTTTCTGTTCACATAGCTTTATGAGGGCTTGTTTTTTGCGAGACAAGTTGTACTTTCCAATGCCACCATTTAATATTGCATATGATGTAGTGGGAAACGGGAAAACAAATCCCAAATTGGGTGAAATTGCAAAAAAAAAAACCTGCAATTCCGCTACAGTTTTACGAGTTTTTTTAATTACGATGTTCGATGTTCATTAAAACTGACTGGTTACTTTCATTCTACTGGTCAGTACGAATCCGGCGATACCTAATATGTATAGTTCATTTTGCATAAAATAATTATAAAGTTGGAATATTTTTTTTTTTTTGGTCATATTTTGACCGCTATAACTTTTTGGTATTTATGTGTAGCTGTATGGAGGCTCAATTTTTCCAGGGCGATCTGAACTTTTCATTGATACCATTCTGAGGTGTGTATGACTTCCTGATCACTTTTTATTTAATTTTTTTTTAGAAGAAAAAGCGACCAAAAATGGCAAATCGGCCATTTTGACACTTTTTTCCGTTTCGCTGTTTTTCGCATGGGAAATAAATTTTTATATTTTTATAATATGGGAGTTTTTGCACATGGTGATACCCATGATGTATATTTTTTATTTTTTTTTAATACTTTTATGTTTATTTTGGGGAAATGGGGGTGATATGAACTTTTACGTTTTTTAATTTTTTTAACTTTATTTCATTTTTTTTACACTTTTTTTAATAGTTCCCATAGGGAACTATTACAAGCAATCATTTGATTGCTTATATCATATCATACGGTGATTTCAATGCTTTCCTATGGAGCCTATTACACAGAAGGGCTTCATAGCAAATACTATGCACTAGCCTCCGTACATTCACTATGACAGGGGCTGCTGCAGGCACATTCCAGCTCCTCTGATCGCCACATGGGGTAGCCGGAGCAACAGCGGAAGCGCACACTTCCGGTGTTTGCCGCGCTCGGGTGCTGTGGTCAGGATTGACCGCAGCATCCAAGGGGTTAAATGTCCGCGATCGGCATTACTGCCCATTGCGGACATCAGCTGCGGGTGACTGCTGTATAAATCAGCAGTTTACCCGCGGCCATGACCATGGCCATCTTTAAAGACGTGCCCAGCACAGTACTATTACGGCGCTGGGGGCAAAGGGGTTAAGGGAAACAGTCAATGTGCTAAACCCATTCATCAATTTCTATAAAAGTAAATGGAAGTTACCGAAACATTGTAGCACAGTGAGCTTTACTATTTCTGTAAATCTGGCCATGGTAGAGCATCGCTGTTCTATAGGTATCCTGTGGATATGTCATAATTGTGTGATACTAGAATACTACTTTGACTCAGTTATGGGAATGAATGAACTGTATGAGCTACACCATTACGGCTCACAATATACCCAAAATTCCAAGGAAGCCACTCCTGAATGAAATGGCTGATATAACTCAAACTTATTACAAGAGCAAACGTTATGTATTCTTTGCAAGAAAGTAGAGATCAGTGAACCTGTCTAGGTTCGGTCCAGGATCGGCAAATTTTTTAAAAACTTCAATTTGGACCCGATTTCGGTTTCAACAGAACCAGAATGGCTCCTATTGCCCTGGAAATTTACATATAACACCCTCTGGTCTCCTAGGACTCAGAATTTATAGGAAAACTTGTTATCTCTTTTTGATCATTTATTATGAATTTTTGCTTTTCCTCTCCCCCCCTCCCTAAGTGCAATGACAGCAATAGTAAATGATGTCTATGTGACACTGACATACATAGCTATGGGTAAAATCACATTTAAATGACGTTAACATACAGAGTGTTTAAAAATAAACCGCGCCTGCACATGTCTCATGCTTTTTCTTATTCTAAAGCTTCCAATAATCGTCCCTTATTCAGGGCAAATAGTGTTTAACCACACAAGGTGTTTTTTTTAAAGGACAGTAGCTTGCTGGGAAGCTTCAAAAATTAAGCCTTTATGGGGTCAGAATGCCTGCCCGTATGACACGCACAAGCCGTAATTGTCAAAAGAAAAAGTGGCTCATTGTCAACGAGCCTATAAAAAGTCTGCCTTTATATTGGAAGCAGCAGCAGTGCCGTGTGGATGTAAAAAGGGTACGATATTAGAGGCACATGGCCACATAGTAGCGGCAGCAGAAGCAGCATAGTATGGAACATGGGCTGTCTATGGGTGGTAGTAGTAGTAATGGTAGTGGTAGTAGTGGCTTAACGTTAATAGTGGTGGCAGTAGGGGGAATAGCAGCGATGAGTGGCGGGTGGCAGCAGCAGCAGTCACATGGTAGATGATGGAAGGTAGCAACAGCCATACGGAACATGTTGGTAGTTCGGCAGCAGCAGTGGCATGAAGGCAGCAGTGGCATGACGGAGGCAACAGCAGCCGTACAAAACATGTTAGTAGACGGGCAGCTGCAGTGGAATGATGGTGGCAATGGCATGAAAGAGGCAGAAGCAGCAGCTGTGCTGAACATGATGGTAGGCAGAACGGCAGGCAGGCAGGCTGCAACAGTGGAAAGAAGGAGCAGTGTCAGCTAGTCCAGGTCTATTAATTGGCCTCAGCCGGAGGAGAGTGAAAATCCCCTCCCCCCCCACCCAAAATTCAGGATTGGTTGATCTTTACAAAGGTGATGTTTTGGACACTACTGGAGGACAAATTAATCTGTTTGGGTGTCACCACGCCCTCTGCAGTGCTGAAAACCCTCTCCAAGATGTCACTAGAGGATGTGCAAGAAATAAGAAAGAGGGCATGCTGTGCCAGTTCGGGCCACTGTTCCAATTTAACTGTCCAGAAATCCATGGGGTAAGGGAACAGGGTATGTGCCAGAGACAGGCTTGAGTGTAGGTAGGGCTGAACTTGGGCATTGAGGCGGGAGGTGTCAGCTTTCTAACTTGCCTTAGCCTGGATCGGCACATGAAAAAAAATGATCCATCATGTTGAGGAGATTGAACTGGAACTTTTGGTACTGCTACTGTGGCTTCTGCTGCTTGTGGTGGTGGGAGGTGGGTGACTGTGCGGGGCCTCCCTTTCAAAGACACTGGTGGCAAGTGTCTAGAGCCAAAAGCTGCAGCAAGCTGCGTACACAGTGTTTAATGGTAATAGCGTAATATGGCCTCCCTGTCTTACGGAGGAAAACATTCCCCCAATTTGCTTTGATAGCGAGGGTCTAAAAGCAAGGCTATCCAGTAATCATCAGACTTCTTCATGTCAATGATTAGCCTGTCATGGTACTAAGCAAGCAAGAATACAGGTCACCATTCTGGAAGGGGTACTCGAGGAGCCAGTTCTTATGGCTGTGCCTCCCACTGAGATGATTGGGTGTTGTGACTGGTGTCACCGTTATCATCATCATCATCATCCTTTTGCTCCTCCAACCCCAACTCTTCTATCTTGGGCTTGGGAAGTGGCAGATTCTCATCATCATCCTCCTCCTCATCATCATCGATGGGAGTTTATCCTTGTGGGTCCCCAACAGCAACAGAGCAGACTGAAAGATGTGTTAGCTGCTCTTCGTCATCCATCTCCCCCTGCTGCATGATCGTCAGCGTCTGTTCTAAGATAAATATGAGCGACATGAGGGACAACTAAGCATGAATTGCATGAGCTGCCACTGCCTGAACATGGAAACAACACATGCTCCCAGCTGAGGCAGTCTGGTGTATGACAAAAATGTTCACAACCTTTTGCTTCTCGTAGAGACGCTCTAGCATGTGCAATGTTAAATTCCAATGGGAGAGTGGCTGAAAACTGGTATTGTCGCCTCATGTGCTGCAATAGAGCTCTGGTACCAATGATTGTGTTTAAATGTCCACAGCTCATTTTAATAACTTTGTGGAGAAAAAAAACGCCATATGAGAGATACTATTGCAGAGATAGAGGCAGCCAAATTTGTCTTAGCTCTGGCACATAGGCTCCTCCTCTGATGTTGCTTCCTTCTCGGCTCCTTGATCCGGCTCCAAAGTCCTGTCCAACATGCAATTGTCATGTGAGTCCTCACCCTCCCTGCCATTTTTATCAGACTGTGAGATATCATGGTGGGCACCTTGATCCCCCTCATCTATTCTATATTTGCCCCAACTACCACTGTTGTTGCCTCCACCATCAATACCATGGCTACAGATGCCATTATTACCGCCACCACCAACACAGCTATGCATGGGGTCCCCAGCCTCCTCCTTAATCTCCTCCTCAGGGCAGCCCAAACAGTGATTGTTCTCACACAAGTCATCAACAGGGAGACTCCCTTGACTATCTGCTGTAGGGTGTGGTGTCAGACTCTGAAGTCACCTCCACATTATCATGCTGCGACTGAGAGGAGGAGTGAGCCATCCAATCCACTATTTCATCTTCTTTCGGCTCTATGATAATGTTGCGCCTTTCAGAAGACAGGGACAGCGACGTCCTACTACTACAACTACTAACTGGTGCAACTGCTATCCACATTCTGGCTCTGGGTCTTTCATTTGGATCCCTTTTGTATTCCTGACATTTTTGGGCCAAAATGTAAACAGTCACACAAAGTATGGCACAGTTTGTTTTCTGGCGCATTATGATATCCTACCCTTTCCACAAACACACTGAAGACACTGCTATTGACAATTGACTTTGGAAATAATGCAGTATTGGTGTCATTAACAGTTTGGACCCAATGTCTTCTGTGTGTTCAAATATGCAGATTCGGAAAAAAGCCTTCTCCAGTGTAAAACACAAGTTCTCAACCTACTATGAGATTATCCTCCTCCTCCCACACCAACACTTGAACTGTCTGTAGATACACCGACAGATATTTTGGGCTAGCATTTCATCTTATCACTCAGAGAATTAAACTCCTACCCTTTGTATTGTAAGACACACGTATATGCTATTTTCCCAAATCCAAGCAAAAAAAAAAGTTAAAGGGGTTATCCCACGAATAATGTAAAAAATGAAAATCAGACATCATATAGGACATGACAATACTTTTCTAACAAAGATAGAACCAGCCCTGTACCTCACATGGATCCAGAGATCTCCACATTCTGCTGCAGTTTAGGGGCGTGTCCATGCTCTCCCTATCACAGCTCAGGAGGCGTGTCTCAGCTCTCCCTATCACAGCTCAGGAGGAGTGTCTCAGCTCTCCCTATCACAGCTCAGGAGGCGTGTCTCAGCTCTCCCTATCACAGCTCAGGAGGTGTGTGTCTCAGCTCTCCCTATCACAGCTCAGGGGGCGTGTCTCAGCTCTCCCTATCACAGCTCAGGAGGTGTGTGTCTCAGCTCTACCTATCACAGCTCAGGAGGCGTGTCTCAGCTCCCCCTATCACAGCTCAGGAGGTGTGTCTCAGCTCTCCCTATCACAGCTCAGGGGGCGTGTCTCAGCTCTCCCTATCACAGCTCAGGAGGCAGTTGAAAGATGAAACTGAGCATGTGCGGCCATCTCAGTGAGCAGGACAAAGAAATAAGAAATTAAGTGGCACTATACAGATACATTTTATTGAACAACTCAGTAGCTATAATACATTTTTAATTACATGCAATTACAAAAGTATTCAGACCCAGGTGCTGGTTTGAGAACTGTAGAATATTTTTCGTGGGACAACCCCTTTAACTGTCTGAGATGCACACACGCACACACACACACACACACACACACATGGATTTCAGCCTAGTAGTTCACGTTAAATCCCAGAGATTTGAACCGCTACCCTCTGAACTGTAAGATATACAGTACATACAGTATATGCTATTTTCCCAAACCCAAACAAAAAAAATATCTTTGAACTGTCTTGAGATGCCCTGACATGGATTTCGGACTAGTAGTTCAAGTTTTCACGAGATTAAGATTTAGATCACTACACTTTGTATTGTAAAACACGTTTTTTGCTTCATTCACATTCAGTAAACAAAAAAAAAACAAAAAAAAAACTCTCTGGAGGTTCACCGAAACATTATTACTCAGAGATAAAGTATAAACCGCTACCCTCTGTATTGTAAGACACAGTTATATTGCTGTTTTCACACCCCCCCTCCCCATACTCTGTACTGTAAGACACAAGTATATGCTATTTTCCTAACTCCCCCCCCCCCATACTATCTGGAGATGCCCTGACAGATTTCAGACTAATAATTCACGTGTTTTCACTGAGATTTCATATGCTATTTGCCCTCTGGATGGTAAAACACATGTACAGTTTTGAGCATATTCTCCTCAATGTTCTTGCAGGTAGGTTTCTACAGCAGCTGCAGCTGTGTTATACAACAGTTAACTGCAGCTAGAAGGCACATCCAGCCTCAGCTCCTCAATTCTCACTCCCTGGCTGACAGCTTTCCCTGCCTTTCCCTATTTTACACAATTCTTCTTCTTTTTAGCCTTTCTTTTCACTGTCGTTCACACTAGAATAGAAGCTTGATTTTGACTTCACACGGTCCCTAAGATCATTTTCTGTCAGACACTATATAGACCCATCCACCCTTATTCACAGTCAACACAGAGTGACTTTCTGCTCTTTCTGCTAGGTTGCCTACCTGCCTGCTGCAGCACTGATTGGCTCATCCAGGCTGTGTGTTGACCTGTGAGCCAATCAGGGATGGCCCCTACCCCCCACTTACCCTAAGGGTCATGAGAGCATCCTTCTTTTTCTTCTTCCCTCATGCTTTTTCCCACCTACATGAGCAGTAAATTGGCTTACATGAAAAACTTTGCCAGATTAAATTTTGGGAAGTTAATAATAAACCCAGTTCGTTATGAACTGATTTGCTCATCTCTTCAACAAATCAAACTATGATTAAAGCTAGGAGATGCATGAATAATTATAAAATTCCTACAAAAATATAACTATATACCTTGAGATCAGGTATCTGTAACTTGGCTATATCAAGCCTTCTCTCACATCATCTTGCTTGCTATCTACAGTGAATCCCCTTAAAGAAAACACGTCATTGTTATATAAACGGTGGCTCCATTCCCAACTGTACTGTAAAGTTCGGATCCGTACCGAACTTTGCAAGTTCGGGCACCCGGACCCGAACCCGAACTTTGAAAAAAAAGTCCGGGTTCGAGTTCGGGTTCGGGCGTTTAATAAAGCTTGTTGAAAGGCTGCAGGGCAGCCAATCAACAAGATTTTAAGCTGTGGGCACTTAGAAGCCATCACAGCCATGCCTAGTAATGGCATGGCTGTGATTGTCCGGTGCATCATGTGACCCAGCTTCTATATACACTGGATCACATGTCGCACTGCCCATCAGCTCTGAGAAGTGCAGGGACAGGAAGCAGACAGCTGAAGTGAGGGAGAGTGTTAGGAATCTGGCTATTTATTCTGTGGGTGATCTACATTATATATAGTGATTATTTGTGGGTGAAATACACCTGACACAGAAATATAATAATCTGGATGTAAATTATGTGGGAGACCTATAGTGATTTTTGTTGGTGCAATGCACCATTTTTGTACCCCTGACACAAAATAATAATAGTTAATCCATCTGTTAATCCGGTGGGTGACATATTCACGTTTTTGTTAAGAGATTACACCTGTACTGCATACGTGAAAGGGAAATTAGTACAGTTAATCCGTCTGCTAGTCCGGCAGGTGACATATTCACATTTTTGCTAAGAGATTACACCTGTACTGCATACGTGACAGGGAAATTAGTACAGTTAATCCGTCTGATAGTCCGGCAGGTGACATATTCACGTTTTTGCTAAGGCATACAGCTGTTCTGCATACGGGACAGGGAAATTAATATAGTTAACCTGACTGTTCTTTCAGCCGGTGACATATTCCCATTTTTGGTTAGAGGTACACCTGCACTGCATATCCAGGCGAGCCATCCCTGCCCTGCACGAACAAGTGGTGGACAAAATCAGGTGTGCACTGCGAAACACCATCTGTGGCAAGGTCCACATAACTACTAATACGTTGACTTGTAAACACGGGCAGGGACGTTATATCTCCCTGACTGCATACTGGGTAAATGCAGTGGCGGCTGGGCCTGAGGCGGATAGGACTTTGGTGCATGTCCTACTGCCACCGAGGATTGCAGGACATTTCTCGTTGCCGCCTGTTGCCTCCTCCTCCTACTCCGCTTCCTCCTCTACTCCCTCCAGCATTTATGTAAGTTGACCTCCATGACTACCAGAGAGAACAATGTACAAATAATGAGCCTTAAAGGGTTGCCTGCTTTAGACAACATCATTACATATATCCTGTTTGTAAGATGAGAATCCCTAACGGAGGGTGCGACTTAAAATTAAGAGTCACTGTCAAGATGACCCATCTTATCCATGCATTACTTAGGCAACCAACTGATTTCCACTGGTGACATGTAATGTTTCATCTTTCATACAGTGTTTGAACATAACAGTGAACACGGTACAGCAATGTTTACCTTTGAAAACTTCTAATAATGTCATCCTGATAGTGGACCCGCAACCAAAAGCACTTTGTCAGAGGTCATTACAAAACTAGACAGCTTTTTTATTTTAAATTTGCCCTTTTAAAAAGGCACACTGCCTGGCAGGGTTCATCCTGCTTATTAAAATGATACCTTTCTTGTGGAGTTTCCGAGAACAAAGACTTTCATTCTTTATGCATCTGAGGGTTTCAGTACACAGAGAAGTGAGGCCTAAACCCAACACTCCTTCCAGTGAACCTCAACTTCTCAGCTTTCCAGTGCTGGACAGTTTGTATCATAAGGGGGGTAGTGAGCCCTGACTTGAGCCCTACCTCTGTCCCTACCTACTTACACGGCCCGTCCTAGGTAACGGCGCGTAACTGGGCGGGAAACCCTAGCCTAGATAAGTGCAGGGACATACAGGGAAGGGTAACAAGAGGAGAACACAATTAACAAAGACAGAGCACACACAATATCAGAAAGTCACCAAGCCAAAGTTCTAACAGGAAGTCACGTCAAAACCAGGGGAGAGAGCAGGAACAAGGTCAAAAACACAAGCCGATCAAGTACTAAAGTGGCAGAGGATCACAAGCACAAGACTAATCACAGGAAACCTGTGGTTGGCAGGCTGCCTGTTTAAATAGGGCTCCTAGTAGGTCACGTGACGGGGCGGTGTCACGTGACCTAATTCTCAAACTGAAACAGGAAGTACTAGCTTCCCTGCCTGTACTCAGAGGTAGGTCACGTGACATGGCCAGCATCACGTGACCTATAGCACACATATTCATAGCTGAGCATAAGCCCTCCTGCCAATGCTCGAAGCTCCTCCTGCCGGTCATCAAGGGCATGGGGAGGACGCCGGCCGCGCTGAGACTGAACGCGCGCCAGGTCCCCCCCATCCCTGTTGTCATGGAGACGAAGACGCACACCTCATCCTCACTCTTGAACAAAGTGGGAGTCCGAGGAAGCGCGCCGTCGCGTCTGCTGCCCGTGACAGTTTGCCTCATTATTTTTACATTGTCTGCTCTGGTAGTTTTGGAGGCCGACACACATGAATTCTAAGGTTTAACATTACTACATTACAATGAGTTATCCAAGTATAGAAAATGGACAGTAAAAGAGCAAATTCTGCTTTACATGATGATTATGTTCTTACCAGAAATGTTCCATGTGATGGTTATATGAAAGGGATCTGCAATAGAGAATATATAAATGATAACCCACATTATTATCCCATTGGATACAGTCAAACATTCTCTGATTTGGGATCTAGAACAGTTGAGTCATAGCCCCGAGGGACCTTTAAAAAGAGTTTGTCATAAAAATATACCTTGTCTGTATTCTTTTTTTTGGCAAATGGACATCACAGAGGGAATCTTTCCTTTTGAGCCGCACTCTATAAGCCAAAATGGAGACCTGGATTTTAAACCCTATGCGTACCTGGAGATAACTTTATGTCCAAAGCAGGGTGTAGCTACCATGGGAGCAGGGAAAGTGGCTGCATTGGCATTAGTCACCACTCCCTGATGTTCTTCGCCAGGCAGCGCATAGCTGATACTGTGCAACATCAGGTCAAAGTGTAGTGCTGGTCTAAACATATCGGAGACGCTCGTAGGAGGAGAATGGAGATGAGTTTTGTTTTTGTTTTCTATTTTTGGTCTGGTCTGAGATTTGCATTAAGAGCACCGAGGGAAGGGGCGTCCTCCCCTTTAACTGTGACCTCCAGAGCAGCTAGGGTGACCACTGTCTTCACCCCAGAAAGCCAGACCTCATTGGCCATGTCCCCAATCATGAAGCCACGCCCCCAGTCTCCATGAAGCCACACCCCTAAACATGAAGCCACACCCCCTGGCTCAGTGAAGACACGGAGGAGAAGCTGTCTGAGCGTGAGCTACTGAAAGGGTGGACATCCCTGTGTCTGTCCAGGCACTGCACCAGATGGAGGGCAGGGAGCCAGAAAGCCAGACTGTCTAGCCTAAAACCGGAAGTCTGGCCAGCCTAACATCAGCCTGCCCCTAGGGTGGCCAAAGGTCTGGTTTTAGGCCGGACAGTCCGGCTTTCAGACTCCCGGTCCTCTGTCATGCACAGGGCCTGGATGGATACAGGGATGCCTTTTTGAACAGCTCACTCTCAGACAGCAGCACTGTGCAGTCTGAGCAATAGCTGCAGGGAGAAAGTCATCCTCCCCCACCCCTGCAGCTGACAGAAGTTGATTTTTACCATCATTTTTTCAATCCCCGTCAGCTGCGGAGTGAAAGTGGCGTGGCCTGACGTGGACCTGGGGGTGAGGTTTTTAAGTCCTTCTTTTGAGGGTGGCCTGAATTACAGGTCAATGCCATAGTAATTTAGGAGGAAACACAGTGGGTAGCAGTGAAAGAAAACATGTTTTATTACTAATGAATGGTAAATATGTGAAATATTATTATATGGAGTAATGATTATCATAGTAACATCGTTTATAAGTATGAAAAAAGACATCTATCCGTCCAGTTCGGCCTGTGATCCTGCAAGTTGATCCAGAGATGAATTAGTCTAAAACATAAGTTATATTTATGGTAAACGGAATACCCCTTTAACAGTGTCATCCACAGCTCTCTGTCCCTTTAACCCTTTCTACCCCAGAGGTTTTTCGGTTTTGCGTTTTCGTTTTGCACTCCCTGCCTTGATACAGCCATAACTTTTTTTATTTTTCTGTTCACATAGCTGTATGAGAGCTTGTTTTTTGCAGGACAAGTTGTGCTTTCCAACGCCACAATTTAATATTGCATATGGTGTAGTGGGAAGCGGGAAAAAAATTCCAAATCGGGTGAAATTGAAAAACGCAATTCCGCCACAGTTTTATGGGTTTTTTATTTACGGCGTTCGATGTACATTAAAACTGACCAGTTACTTTCATTCTACTGGTCAGTACGAATCCGGCGATACCTAATATGTAGTTTTTCTTGCAGTTGGAAATTTTTTTATTTATTTCCAGTTCTTGACCCCTATAACTTTTTGGTATTTATGTGTATGGAACTGTTTGGGGGCTCATTTTTTGCGGGGAGATCTGGACTTTTTATTGATACCATTCTGGGGTGTGTGTGACTTTTTGATAGCTTTTTTAAATTTTTATTTTTTTTTAAAGCGACAAAAAATGGCGAATCGTCCATTTTGACGTTTTTTTCCGTTACACTTTTTCCGTATAGGGAATATTTTTTAAAATTTATATAAAATGGGCATTTTCGCACACAGCGATACCCATGATGTGTATTTTTTTATTTTTTAATACTTTTATTTTTATTTTCGTGAAAGGGGGGTGATTTGAACTTTTACGTTTTTTTTATTTATTTATTTTTTAAAACTTTATTTATTTTTTTTAAATTTTTTATAGTTCCCATAGGAAAATATAAGAAGCAATCATTTGATTGTTTATATCATAGACTCCAATGCACTTACATTGGAGATGGTGATGATTTTACTGCTTTCCTATGGAGCCCTATTACAGGCAAGGGCTCCATAGGAAAGTCTATGCAGCAGCCATTTACTATGAAAGGGGCTGCTGCAGGCACGCTCCGGCTCCTCCGATTGCCACACGTACGCTTCCGGTGTTTGCCGCCTTCGGGTGCCGTGGTCAGGCTTGACCGCGGCACCCGAGGGGTTAAATGTCCGTGACCGGCACGTTAGCCGGTCAGGGACATTAGCCGCGGGTGTCTGCTAGTGGGAAAAGCAGTCCACCCGCGGCTATCACGCCCGCTCCGTGCAGCAGCGGGCGCCATTGTGACTAAAGTCACAATAGTTTACAAAACGCTGGTGAAGGTTATAAGACTAATCACAGGCAACCTGTGGCCAGCAGGTTGCCTGTTTAAATAGGCCCACAGCTAGGTCACGTGACGTGGCCAGCGTCACGTGACCGTAATAGTATCATTCAATACAGCTGAGCGCTGGCTATCCCTGCCAGCGCTCTCATGCTTCGTCTGCTCGTTGCCTAGATTTGTCTGTCAGACAAAATTTTGCAAAGTTCCAAATGAGCCCGGTTTGTTATGAACTGGTTCCAGCACTCCAGCTGTGGTAAAACTACAACTCCCAAGATGCACACTTGCTTGGCTGTTCTCAGAACTCCATAGAAATGAATGGAGCTTGCTGAGAGTTGTAGTTTCACCACAGCTGGAGTGCCGGAGGTTAGCCATCACTGCACTAGAGGATCCTTCTGGTACCTGAACCTGAAGAAGGATATTTACAAAGCTAACGTGTACTTACTGTATACATGAAGGAGAATGGTTTTTTGAGTTGTCGTTCCCTGAATATTTGTCATCTCACATGTGATTGTTTCCTGGTCATCATCTATAGATGGGGTAAATGTTATTGTAGATGAAGTCTTCCAGATACCAGCCACATTACTCTTTGTCCATTGGAAACGTAAAGATGTCACCGAGCAGTTTCCAGGAGGAGCGCAGGTCAAAGTCTTCCTTACACCAGCAATTAGTGTCCCAACATCTGAGATGACCGGTTCTTCTGTCAGACCTACATAAGGAACAATCAAAGAACTTATCAAAAACATATTATCATATCAGGAGGTCCTACATGACCGTAAATGGGTCTTCACTGAACAGTAGAATTTTCAAACAGTGATTTTATAGGATAACTAGCAGAAGGACCCGGCTTCACACTGGTATATTTCATCTACTTCATTTAATGTTCCTGTGTCGTTAAAAGATATTGACAGTATCCCCATAAGAGTGATCTCTACAGCACTTCACCCTCTTAACAGTGAACTCCACAGCCCCTCACCCCTTAACACTAACCCCCCACAGTGCCCCGCCTACTTAAAATGGGACCTCCACAGCAGCTCACCCCCTTAACTTTGACCTTCATAACAGCCCGCCCCTTTAACAGTGAGTTCCACAGCACCCCACCCCCTTGACAGTGACCTCCACAAGGGCATGTCCCTTTAACAGTGACCTCTACTGCACCCCGCCCCTTAACACTGACCTCCATACCAGACCGTCCCCTTAACTGTGACCTTCACCATTCCCTGCCCCCTTAACAGAGACCTCCACAGCACCCGCCCCTTTGACAGTGACCTCCACAGTACCCCAATCCCTTAACAGTGACCTCACAGTACCCTGCCCCTTAACAGTAACCTCCACAGTACCCTGCCCCCTTAACAGTGACTTCCACAGTGTCCATTCCTTTAACAGTGACCTCCACAGCGGCCTGTCCCCTTAACAGTAACATCCACAGCAAACACCCCTTTAACAGTAATCTCCACAGCGGCAACCCCTTTATTAGTGACCTCCACAGTACCTCGTCTCCTTAACAATTATTTCCACAATAACCCACCCCCTTAACAGTGACCTCCACATCAGCTGCCTCTTTAATAGTGACCTCCATAGCCCCCCACCCCCTTAACAGTAACTTCCACAGTGGCTCGCCCTTTAACAGTGACCTCCACAGTACCCCATCTCGTTATTAGTGATTTCCATAATAACCCGTCCCCTTATACGGCTTTTCTCTTAGCGTCTGACGACAATTGTCCAGTTGAATTCCTTTTCTTACAGGGGATTATTGTCTTTAATTGACAATATATAAAACCCCACAGAATTAGTATACACTTGTCATGTGAGTTACATTAGCCTCTACAACAACGTTGTATCCCTATCGTCGTGTAGCCCTAGCCTTATGCTAGGAATGTCCTTTGTTGATTGGTCGCTATAGGCAACGAAGGACATTCCTAGTATAAGACAGCTTACGTGTGAGTTAATATGATTTTGATTGTGACGTTGTTGTAGAGGCAATTGTAACTCACATGACCTTAAAGGGGTTCTCTGGGAAATAGGAAAATTAAATTACTTAAATATTACTTTATTATAAACATATTTCCTAATATCTTTCATTAGTTATAATGGCTCGGTTTGTCTAGGGAGCAATCATCAGGGGAAACAAAATGGCCGCTGTCCTATTAGTTCACACAAAACATGTCCTGTGAAGTTACTTCACAACACTGAGGTAAAGAGCTGCCTCAGCCTCCTCTCTATTTGTCAGGGATTATGATCCTGAATACAAATGAAAAGAAGTTCTGCTGAATCTCTGGGAATTTAGTTAATGAGGAGACATGAAGTACAGAGAGGACGGACAGACAGACTGTGGTAATGGAGACTGCATACAAGTGCTGCTGCTCATTAGCCACACCTCAACCTCCTCACGTCTCCTCATAATCTCCATTCCTACAGAGATTCACCTGTATTCTGTATCATAATTCCTGACAAGTACAGCAGAGAGGAGGATGAGGCAGCTCTTTATGTTGTGAAGTAACTTGTCCTCCTGTGTGATTAGGACAGGTTTTGTGTGTACTAACAGGATGGCGGCCATTTTATTTCTCCTGATCATTGCTCCCTAGACAAAAGAGCCATTATAACTAATGAAAGGTATTTGTGAATATTATTATTATAAAGTCATACTTAAAGGGAACCTGTCAGCTCTGAAACACCCTCCAAACTAGAGTAAGCGGTGTATAGTGTAAGTGACGTTGAGTCCGGTTATGTAAGTTTTATCTTCATACTCCCTTTCATTCTGACTCTTAAGCTCTGACAAACCAGCAGTAAAATGCACTCAGTGGACTCCGGTGCTCACTCACATAATGGAGAGGACTCAAAGAAGAGTCCAGTGAGTGCATTTTACTGCAGGTTTGTGGGAGCACAGCGTCAGAATGGAAGTGAGTATGAAGATAAAACTTACATAATCGGATTCAGCATCACTTACACTATATAACGATAACTCTAGTTCAGGAGGTGTTTCGGAGCTGACAGGTTCCCTTTAAGTATTTTCATATTCTTAATTTCCTGAAAACCCCCTTAAAGTGTATACTAATTCTGTGGGGCTGCCACAACAGCCTGGAGTTTGGTGGTTAGGTTACTAAGCGTATTTTTTGGCAAATAATTGGAAAGCGCGGGGTGAAACTTTCCACTCAAAACATAATCTATGACGTTCCCTGAGTCCCAGGAGGCGGCTGTGCAAACTTTTGGGATTGTAAATGCAACGGTGCGAATTCCTTTAGCAGACATACATACATACACTCAGCTTTATTGGATGATATGTGTCTCTCATTTCCAATTTCAGGAAACAAGCACAAAACCTGATCAAGTAAAAGCAGTGTGTGGACTGGCAGGTAAGCCAGCTGAGATATCTCCCTCACAGGTGTTGCCAGGAGAGAAATTCTCTGCTTTAGGGCCCATTCACACGACAGTGGAGCACGGTCTGGGACGTTCCGTGAAAACCCGCACCGTGGTCCTTCTGAGGGCAGGAGCGCATGGCGCTATACGAGCATGTACAGTGTATCACTGTACAGCGGCGGCCTCCGGAAGCGCACGGCGTCATAGCAACCAATGATACCGTGCGCTCCGGCCCTCAGAAGGAGCACGGTCCTGGTTTTCACGGACCGTCCTGGACCGTGCTCCACGGCCGTGTGAATGGGCCCTTACCTGAATTGTCAGTTACAAGAGGTAACTTTGGGATAACTACACTCAGGGATCCAATGCTAACCAGTGTAAGAGGCAGCAGAATAGTGAGACCTGAGGTTGACAAAACTTGTAAAATCTGAAGCGGATGTGGTTGCTGAGGAAATGTCCAATGTGGGGATTAGCTCAAGTGTGTCCCTAGGGGTCAGGGCTGATAATGACAAAAGTGTGACATGTGATATATGTGCTGTGACTGATGGCAGGTCAGAGAGTGATGCTGCCAAACCAGATTCTTGTGAAACTGGGGTGGTTGCTAGTGGCAACCAGGGGTCAGTTGTACCTGACGAGATAAGTGTCAAGTCGGTGAACTTGATGTGTGAAGAGAAAATGTCTGGTAGTGACTGTATGCTGGAAGGGTGTACAGAACCAGTGGTGGATCATGGAGGGACCTCCTTAGAGGCCACTGATAAAGTGACTGTGTGTGCAGCAGGTGTCAATGCTGAAAGTATCCTAAGTACTGACACCTCAGAGCCAGATGAGTCAGGCAGTGATATGGAGCGTGATGTGGTACATGTTGTGATGGAGGCCCCCACATATGATCTTGCATGTGATGACCCTCAGGTATCGAAGCTCAGGGTCAGTTATACTGAGTGTAAAGAGCCAAGTGAGGATAGAGGCTCAGCACTGTCAGTAGCGAAATAGTTAACTACTGAATGTCTGTTTGCAATTGCTGTAGTAGCACTTCCACAAGCCCAGGGTGATGAGCTGTGCGATAGTGATGGAGAGAAAACAGAGGACAGTCCTTCCAGAGGGTTAACAACCTCACTTAGAGGAGATGTTCATAGAAGGTATGCCTCCTGCTGAGGTGACCCCAGATGGTTCCAAAATAGGACCTTTGACCCTGGAGGGGGTTTATGAAATGTGAAAAGTCCTACGCCCTTTATCAGGGGAGGGGTATATGTGGCAGTGGAGCTTCCAGGGGGCCATATGAGGGCCATTAAAAGGGTGTATTTCACCCAGAGAAAGGCTGGTAATGCGGTAATTAGCAGCCAGCTGAGGAGCTCGGGTAAAGGTGGGCTGGACTTTTCAATCAGGGCTCCCCCTCAGGGGAAAGAGCAGGCTGCGAGAAGGCCTGTGGGAGCCGGGGCTTGGGACCCTCTAACCCTGTGTGGGGAAAGCACCGTGTTGTGTTTTGGGGAGCTGGGTGGTAGATCAGATCCCGATAGAGAGGGAGAAATACTGTGTAGTTAGTGGCCAGACGGCCGAGGATTTGTGTTTGAGTTGTTTGGATTGCTGTAAAAGTGACAATAAAGCTGGTTGTGACCAGTTTGCACCTGAATCTGCAGTGTTGGAGCGGCTTCTTGAGGTGTGCCAACCGTCTAAGGTGAGAAGATGCGATCCTGATTTGTCACACTATGGCAAAAATGACAGACCTCTCCATTCTTTGTAACATAGTAACATAGTAACATAGTTTATAAGGCCGAAAAAAGACATCTGTCCATCCAGTTCGGCCTGTTTTCCTACAAGTTGATCCAGAGGAAGGCAAAAAAACCCTGTGAGGTAGAAGCCAGTTTTCCCCACTAGGGAAAAAAATTCCTTCCCGACTCCAATCAGGCAATCAGAATAACTCCCTGGATCAACGACCCCTCTCTAGTAACTATAACCTGTAAGATTATTACCCTCCAAAAATACATCCAGGCCCCTCTTGAACTCTTTTAGTGAACTTACCATCACCACCTCCTCAGGCAGAGAGTTCCATAGTCTCACTGCTCTTACCGTAAAGAATCCTCTTCTATGTTTGTGTACAAACCTTCTTTCCTCCAGACGCAGAGGATGGCCCCTCGTCACAGTCACAGTCCTGGGGATAAATAGATCGTGGGAGAGATCTCTGTACTGACCTCTGATATATTTATACATAGTTATTAGATCTCCCCTCAGTCGTCTTTTTTCTAAAGTGAATAACCCTAATTTTGATAATCTTTCTGGGTACTGTAGTCCACCCATTCCAGTTATTACTTTAGTTGCCCTCCTCTGAACCCTCTCCAGCTCTGCTATGTCTGCCTTGTTCACAGGAGCCCAGAACTGTACACAGTACTCCATGTGTGGTCTGACTAGTGATTTGTAAAGTGGCAGGACTATGTTCTCATCACGGGCATCTATGCCTCTTTTGATGCAGCCCATTATCTTATTGGCCTTGGCAGCAGCTGTCTGACACTGGTTTCTACAGCTTAGATTTCTGTTCACTAAAATTCCTAGGTCCTTTTCTATGTCAGAGTTACCCAATATTTTACCATTTAGTATGTACTGGTGACTTGCATTATTCCTTCCCATATGCATAACTTTACATTTGTCAGTGTTAAACCTCATCTGCCACTTCTCTGCCCAAGCCTCCAGTCTATCCAGATCCATCTGTAGCAGTGTACTGTCCTCTTCTGTGTTAATTACTTTACACAGTTTAGTGTCATCTGCAAAAATTGATATTTTACTGTGCAAGCCTTCTACAAGATCATTAATAAATATATTGAAGAGAATAGGGCCCAATACTGACCCCTGTGGTACCCCACTAGTTACAGTGACCCAATCTGAGTATGTACCATTAATAACCACCCTCTGTTTTCTATCACTGAGCCAGTTACTTACCCAGATACAGACATTTTCTCCCAGGCCAAGCATTCTCATCTTATATACTAACCTTTTATGTGGTACAGTGTCAAATGCTTTGGAGAAGCCCAGATATACGACATCCATTGATTCGCTGCGGTCCAGTCTAGAACTTACCTCCTCATAGAAACTGATTAAATTGGTTTGACATGACCGATCCCTCATGAAGCCATGCTGATATGGAGTAATTTGCTTATTTTCATTGAGGTACTCCAAGATAGCATCTCTTAGAAAACCCTCAAACAGTTTACCCACGACAGATGTTAAACTTACCGGCCTATAGTTTCCGGGCTCTGTTTTTGGACCCTTTTTGAATATTGGCACCACATTTGCTATGCGCCAATCCTGTGGAACACTCCCTGTCAGTATAGAGTCCTTAAATATCAGAAATAAGGGTCTAGCGATGACATTACTTAATTCTCTTAGGATACGGGGGTGTATGCCATCCGGTCCTGGCGATTTGTCTATTTTAATCTTTTTAAGACGCAGCTCTACTTCTTCCTGGGTCAGACAGGGCACTTTTAATGGGGAATTTACTTTTATATTCTGCATTTCATCTGACAGTTTATTTTCCTCAGTGAATACAGTGGAGAAAAAGTTATTTAGTAGCTTTGCTTTCTCCTCATCGCTCTCTGTAACTCCCCCCTCATTACTCTGTAAGGGGCCGACACCTTCAGATTTATACTTTTTACCATTTATATAATTAAAGAACATTTTAGGGTTAGTTTTACTCTCTTTGGCGATTAATCTCTCGGTCTCTAGTTTGGCTGTTTTTATTTGTCTTTTACATATTCTATTTTTTTCCTTGTAGTTTTTCAATGCTTCCTTGCTCCCCTCCTGTTTTAGTGATTTAAATGCTTTCTGTTTGTCATTTATTGCTTTCTTTACAGTTCTGTTTATCCACATTGGTTTTTCTTGTTCCTTAACCTTTTATTCCCATAAGGTATGTACCTCTCACAATTAGATATTAGGATGCTTTTAAAAATCTCCCCATTTTGTGGCTGTATTTTTATTTTTGAGGACTTTGTCCCAGTTAGTTAGGCCTATGGCCTCTCTTAGTTGGCTAAATTTAGCTTTTTGAAGTTAGGTATTTTTGTTCCTCCCTGAAGAAACGCTCTTTTGAATGACAATTGGAAGGTTATATATTATGGTCACTATTTCCTAGGAGTCCCCCGACCTGCACATCTGTTGTTCTGTCAGGTCTATTGGTTAATACTAAGTCCAGTATGGCCGTCCCTCTAGTCGGGTCCTGAACCAGTTGGGAAAGGTAATTGTCTTTGGTTATTTCCAAGAACCTGTTTCCTTTATGAGATATACAGGTTTCAGTTTTCCAGTCTATATCTGGGTAGTTGAAATCCCCCATAATAACGACCTCATTATGATTTGCCGCCTCGTCTATTTCGTTTAGAAGTAGATTTTCTATGGGCTCTGGTATATTAGGTGGTTTATAATAAACTCCGATTAGTATTTTATTATTGTTTTTGGCTCCATTTATTTCTACCCACAGTGACTCCACATCTTCATGTCCCTCACTTATATCTTCCCGCAGTGTGGGCTTTAGACAGGACTTTACATAAAGGCAGACCCCTCCCCCTCTCCGGTTTTGGCGATCCTTTCTAAAAAGACTGTAACCCTGTACGTTAACTGCCCAGTCATAGGTATCATCCAGCCATGTCTCAGTTATTCCCACTATGTCATAGTCCTCCTCACACATCACTAATTCCAGTTCACCAATTTTATTAGTCAGGCTTCTGGCATTAGTGTACATACACTTAAGAGGTCTATGTATATTTTTTACCCCCCTTTTTAAATTACTATTACCTGTGAAGTGAATATCCGGGGTTTTTGGGTTACTTTGGTTGATGTTTTGCACAGTCTTCTCCCTACATTCCTCACTAATCCCAACCCCCACTAACCCCCCACTCTCCCCGACTGTGACCCACTCTCTATCTACACTATCTACCCCCTTATTAGTATTACCCCCCACCCTCCCCCCAGATCCTAGTTTAAAAGCTCCTCCAGCCGTCTAACCATTTTTTCCCCCAGGGCAGTTGCACCCTCCCCATTAAGGTGCAGCCCGTCCCTACTGTAGAGTCTGTAGCCGACAGAGAAGTCGGCCCAGTTCTCCATGAACCCAAACCCTTCCTTCCTGCACCAGCCTCTGAGCCACTTATTTAACTCCCTAATCTCCCGTTGTCTCTCTAGTGACGCTCGTGGCACTGGTAGTATTTCTGAAAACACTACCTTGGAGGTCCTGGACTTGAGCTTCTCTCCTAGTTCCCTAAAATCATTTTTAAGGACCTTCCATCTCCCCCTGACTTTGTCATTGGTGCCAATGTGTACCATGACCGCCGGGTCTTCCCCAGCCCCACCCAGCAATCTGTCAATCCGATCCGCGATATGCCGAACCCGAGCACCCGGGAGACAACACACTGTTCGGCATTCACGGTCTCGGCGACAGATGACCCTGTCTGTCCGCCTAATTATAGAGTCCCCTACCACCAGCATCTGTCTGGCCTTTGCTGCTCTCCTTTTCCCATCCTTCCTGCAGCGGTCATCCTCCTGGTTACTAGGAGAAATGCCCTGCTGCAGTGTCGCTGGTCCTAGGCTTTCATCCCTAATATCAGCCAAACAGGCATATTTACTAGGGTGTTCCAGCTCAGGACTAGCCTCCCTGGCACTTTTCCCTCTACCCCTCCTTACTACATTAACCCAACTGCTGACCTTATAGTCCTGCTCTTGCCCATCTCCTCCCTCCTCCTCTTCACTGACCCCAGCCAGTGCCTGCACTGTGAGGTCTAAGCCTCTCTCCAGGTGTTCAATGCCCCTAAGTATGCCAAGCTGCTTATTTAGATCCAAGATCCGGGCTTCCAAATATGCAACGTGATTGCATCTAGTGCAAATGTATTCACCCTCGAATGGTTCTTCAAGGCATGCATACATTGCACAGGACACACACTTAGTAGCATTGTCCATGGAGCACCTGCTAGATGGGGATATACAGTACAGAAAAAAAACAGTAAATATATGATTAGGGTTTGCTGTAGCTGGAGGACTACAAATCAAGTTAACACACAAGGAAAATCACTCCAACCAGTTGTAGGTGGAAAAAACTTGCAAACTCGCCAACGTATCAAATACTTATTTTACCCACTGTATATCTTTTACTTTACAGTGTAATGGGAGCCGAGGCCCGATTATATGTATTTGAAAAATGTATAAAAAATTTAAAATTAAACACAGTTGAAATTTTAACATTTTGGGGGGGATTAACACAGTTGAAATGTAATAATTTTTTTTGAGGTTGGTTAAAATTCTTTAAGGTGCAGCATACATCTACGTGACTACTGCGTCAATACCACCGTTTTGTCACAGTCCAGTTAATGCTGGAAAGTGAGTATATAACCCCCTGTAGCCCCCTTGGATAATTTTTAGGAAAACTTGTTAAGGCCCCATTCACACGACCGTATATTTGCAGGCCCGCATTACTGCTGACCCGCAAATGTACGGGGGCCGTCCGGCGTGTGTTCCGCAGTGCTCGGAACACACGCCGTGCGGCCCCATTGAAAATGCCTATACTTGTCCGTGCGCACGGACAAGTATAGGACATGCTTCAAAAGAGCCGCGGCACGGAGCTAGCTCCCGGCCCCATAGAGGCGAATGGGGCCGCATCTATTCCCACAATTTTGCGGATAGATACGGCCCCATTCATACGGTTGTGTGAATGGGGCCTAACTTTTTGTTTGTTTTTTTTTTATTTTATTTTTGAGCTCCGTACAGTATTAGAATGTATTGGCTCTGATGAGCCGAAGTTATTACCCTATTTTTCGCTTTATAATACGCAAATTTTTCCCCCAAAAGTCGGGGAAAATGGCCATGTGTCTTATAAAGTGAATACTAGTGAGCATTTTCATTATGGAAGGTGCTGGCAGTGGGGAAAGATACTCTCCGGGTCTGGTGCTCCTCTGTCTTCACCTCCTGCCGCTTTACTGTCCTGACCTCGTACAGCGTCAGGACGTAGTGTGCGCACCATGACCTGACGCTGCACGCAGTCAGGTGACAGTGCAGCGCCTGCAGGAGAAGACAGAGGAGCGCCGGACCCGGAGCAGAGACGCGACGCAGGAAAGGTAAGAGAGTTTTTTATTTTATTCTTATGGCCTGATCTGAGGTCTGATGGGGGCACAGTGGGCTGATATGGGGGCACAGTGGGCTGATATGGGGGCACAGTGGGCTGATATGGGGGCACAGTGGGCTGATTTGACGGAGCCAAAAAAAATAAAAATAAACAAAAAGAGTTAACAAGTTTTCCTAAAAAATATCCAAGGGGGGTCATATACCCACTTTTCAAGAAATTGGAGCTACTTCGGTTGGTCCCGAATCAATTCAGGTCCGAACTGAACTTTTTCAAAAATTCAGCAAACCGGACCTAAAACGAATCTTGACTGGCTCGCTCTTCTCTAGTACAGCACATATAGATCACCGGTGTATTGGAGTTTACTGCAGGATTCCTGTGCATTCATTGACACTTACCTGTCACTGTAATTTTAGTTGTATCTTGTAAATAACTATATCTGCCTCTGTAGTCTTGAAATCTAAAGTAATATCCCCCTTCATCGTCTTTCTTGGCTTTAGTTAATGTCAGGCTGCAGTCTCCAGAATCTGGATTTCCTGTCAGATGGAAGTTTGTTTGCACAGTAATGGATTCGTCATTGGTGGCTACATAATACTTTGCATTGTGATGTCTCCAGTATCCAAGGGAATTACGGAATGTATTTCTACCGTCAGCAGTGAATTTACAAGGAATCGTAACGCAGAGACCCTCCTGTACACTGACACTAGAAGCCACATCAATAGTATAGAGAGGATTCTGGCCTGTGATACCTGTAGAAGGATAAAGGATGAGATTATTACATATCTGTTACTACATGTATCACATCATCCACAGAGATATATAGAGGTCAGTGGTGCACTTTTGTTCATTTCTGGGGCCCTGGAGACGTGTGCGGGTCTTAGAGGTCCCTAGAAATGTGCAACAAATGTTATGAGGTCTGATTCACATCAGGGCCCTTGCACACGACTGTGGAGCACGGTCCGGGACGGTCCATGAAAACCAGGACCGTGCTCCTTCTGGGGGCAGGAGTGCACGGCGTCATTGGTTGCTATGACGCTGTGCGCTTCCTAAGGCCGCCGCTGTACAGTGATACTGTACACGCTCGTATAGAGTGTATCACTGTACATCGGCGGCCTCAGGAAGCGCACAGCATCATAGCAACCAGAAGGAGCACAGTCCGGGTTTTCACGGACCGTCCCGGATCTTGCTCCACAGTCGTGTGAATGGGCCCTCACCCAGATATCGGTGTGATGCACTTACCTTTCCAGAAAAGAGGAAGGAGAACCACAAGACTGACCCACATTCTGCTGAGCTTTACCTGCCTCCTCTTGATACTGAGATAAACCCTTGGTTGGGATCATGTAAGGATTATAGATTCTATGGAAGGAAATCAGAGAAATATAATGTGTTACTATTATTTCATCATCACCATGGTTACTGGACAGTATTTATTGTAACTATATTATTCTGCATGGACAGATCTCTATATTCTTCTGTAGGTTCTTTCTATTAAAAGATACTTTTTTGGTTAAAATGTACCCTTAAAACAGATAATAACTGGTCACATATATGATGTTGGCTCCTTTTTTCTGTCCTGCTGAAGATTATCAGATCCTGTTAGATTAACATTCTGTAGCAGACATTTTAGCTGACATTTCTATAGCATCTACAGTCATGGCCAAAAGTTTTGAGAATGACACAAATATTATATTTTCACATGATCTGCTGCCCTCTGGTTTTTATGTGTGTTTGTCAGATGTTTTTATCACATACAGAAATATAATTGCAATCATATTATGAGTAACAAAAGCTTATATTGACAGTTAGAATGAGTTAATGCAGCAAGTCAATATTTGCAGTGTTGACCCTTCTTCTTCAGGACCTCTGCAATTCTCCCTGGCATGCTCTCAATCAACTTCTGGACCAAATCCTGACTGATAGCAGTCCATTCTTGCACAATCAATGCTTGCATTTTGTCAGAATTTGTAGGTTTTTGTTTGTCCACCCGTCTCTTGATGATTGACCACAAGTTCTCAATGGGATTAAGATCTGGGAGTTTCCAGGCCATGGACCCAAAATCTCTATGTTTTGTTCCCTGAGCCATTTAGTTATCACCTTTGTTTTATGGCAAGGTGCTCCATCATGCTGGAAAAGGCATTGTTGATTGCCAAACTGCTCTTGGACGGTTGGGAGAAGTTGCTCTCGGAGGACATTCTGGTACCATTCTTTATTCATGGCTGTGTTTTTAGGCAAGACTGTGAGAGAGCCGATTCCCTTGGCTGAGAAGCAACCCCACACATGAATGGTTTCAGGATGCTTTACAGTTGGCACGAGACAAGACTGGTGGTAGCGCTCACCTCGTCTTCTCCGAATAAGCTGTTTTCCAGATGTCCCAAACAATCGAAAAGGGGATTCATCAGAGAAAATGACTTACCCCAGTCCTCAGCAGTCCACTCCCTGTACCTTTTGCAGAATATCAGTCTGTCCCTGATGTTTTTTCTGGAGAGAAGTGGCTTCTTCGCTGCCCTCCTTGAGACCAGGCCTTGCTCCAAGAGTCTCCGCCTCACAGTGCGTGCAGATGCACTCACACCTGCCTGCTGCCATTCCTGAGCAAGCTCTGCACTGCTGGTAGCCCGATCCCGCAGCTGAAACACTTTTAAGAGACGGTCCTGGCGCTTGCTGGTCTTTCTTGGGCGCCCTGGAGCCTTTTTGGCAACAATGGAACCTCTCTCCTTGAAGTTCTTGATGATGCGATAGATTGTTGACTGAGGTGCAATCTTTCTAGCTGCGATACTCTTCCCTGTTAGGCCATTTTTGTGCAGTGCAATGATGACTGCACGTGTTTCTTTAGAGATAACCATGGTTAACAGAAGAGAAACAATGATGCCAAGCACCAGCCTCCTTTTAAAGTGTCCAGTGGTGTCATTCTTACTTAATCATGACAGATTGATCTCCAGCCCTGTCCTCATCAACACCCACACCTGTGTTAATGGAGAAATCACTGAAACGATGTTAGCTGGTCCTTTTAAGGCAGGGCTGCAATGATGTTGAAATGTGTTTTGGGGGATAAAGTTCATTTTCTAGGCAAATATTGACTTTGCAAGTAATTGCTGTTAAGCTGATCACTCTTTATAACATTCTGGAGTATATGCAAATTGCCATTATAAAAACTGAAGCAGTAGACTTTGTAAAAATTAATATTTGTATCATTCTCAAAACTTTTGGCCATGACTGTAGTGTCAGACAGCTGTAGAGATGAGTGAATCATCCAAAATTTGCTTTAAACTTTTCACAAGATTCCTATATTCTACTAATCTATTCGGCGAAGATGCGCACTAATAACAAATGTTCCGTTTTAAAAGGTACGCAACTTCTGTGAACACATGCGAATGACCGTACAAATTGCGTACGAAAATAACGGGCTTTGCTGGAGAGGAATGGTGGAGCAGGAGGAACGCTCTGAGTCTGAACCCTGGCTACATATGTATACTGTATCAGCAGATGACAGCAGATCATCCGGCTGAGACTGAGATGAGCGTGCCATCCACTCCACTACCTCATCCACTTTCTCCTCCACTACAATTTTGCTCCTTGGTGGGTTAGCAAATATTGTGAATACTACAAGTAGAAGCTCCGGCTACAGGTCCTTTGGTACTGCTGCCCTGTGCCTCCTTCTCCTTTTTTTTTTTTCCCGAGGTCTGGCTGGAACCCTTTTGCTTTTTCCATGCCAGACATTTTTCACTTGACTGTGGCCCTGCAGCTGGCCTTTGTTTCTTTCCCTGTCTCTCTCCCTGCCTGATTAATTACTAGCCCTGCACTTGTCCTGCAGTATCCCTGTATCCCTGATATGTGTAATGTGGATTCCCAGAACAATTACGCCCCAATTTTAACAAAACAGGTCTAGTTTAGTTGCCCATAGCAGCCAATCAGATTCCACCTTTCGTTATCCAAAGGAGCTCTAAAAAATTAAAGGTTGGATTTGATTGGTTGTCAACTAAGTCAGTATTTTTGTGCACAGGTTTCGATAAATTTCCTTCGCAGAGTATTGTGTAGAATTCTCGGCACTTGTGCACAAGACATAGCAGAGCTGGAGTGGGTTAAAGGCAGACAACTAAAGTAATACATGGAATGAAAGTATTACAGTACCCAAAAAGATTATCAAAATTAGGATGATTTAGTTTAGAAAATATGTAGAAGGGTGATCTAATAACAATGTATAATACATAGATAGTTAATACGTATATCTTCCCTCAGACAATACGACCATGACTCTAGCTTTCCCTACAAGTTTCCCTTCATCTGTTCCTAAACACTGAAGGCAAACACCCCTGAACCTGCCAATCTACAATACCAACCATAACATGAATAAGAGCGGGGCCTTTAGGACCCAGTGACAACAAAACCAGAGTGAGAAAAGGGAACTGGAAGACTGAGAAGCAAGGTACAGCACCTACAAGAACAAAACTTACCTTGACAAGAAGCAAATTTAAACACACCAAGCTTATGCTATAACCAGCACCCCACAGCAGAAGCCAGAAATATGCACAATAATGGAATACCTATAAGACAGTTGCATAACAACGGCCCTAAATAAAGTATTGGGAGAACATAAAACTGCTGGAGTAAACCTGCCGATCACAGCCACAGAGGATTATGGAACTCTCTGCCAGTGGAGGTGGTGATGGAGAACTCAATAAAAGAGATCAACAAAGGACCTAGATGTCTTAAGTATAATAATATTGCAGGTAGAGATCAGCGAATCAAAGCTGACGAAGTGGAATTTGATCCAAATTTCAGGATTTATTCGATTCACACCGAATCCGAATTTCCTGACGCTTCGAGCTAACGAATCCCTTCTTTTTTTTCCTAAAATGGCTGCTGCACGTATTAGGACATGGAGCAAGGAACTCTGGGAACGAGGGATCACCCACAATGCCATGCATGCAGCCAATCAGCAGCCGGCCAGCCCTGAGATGTCACAGTTCTATAAATACCCTCAGCCATTTTGGATTCTGCCATTCTCCAGTGAACTTAGTTCAAGGAGAGACGTAGGCAGGCGCTAGGGAAAGTGGTAGAAAAACTTATCAAACGTATATATTGCTCAATAGAAGTGTAGGGAAAGGATAGGAAGGGAAGTATTGAAGCAGAACAGGGTTCAATAGGCGTGTTTAGAGACAGGGTAATAGGAAAAATCCTATTACACCTTGGTGCAGTGACTGGGGGTTCAAAGTTGCCATAATACAGCTGCTCATTTCAGGTTTGCAATAGATCATACCTCTGTAATTCCGATTATTGGGGTCTTATTATCTCTTGTGTGCTGGAATTAAATTTAGTAAAGCCTTTTTGTTTATTTTTGTTAGTGGTGGAAACAAATAAAAGGCTTATTGGCCGTTGTGTGGTGAAGTGGGAAAATTACATCCCTTTGTAGCGTGTATTAGTGGCAAAACAAGTTTTATTTGGCGTATAGCGCCACAGTTGAATTTAGTAAAGCATTTTTTTGGGGGGTGGAAAGAAATAAAGAGCTTATTAGCCATTGTGTGGTGAAGTGGGAACATTACAGACCGTTGTAGTGTGTTTCATTTCCTTTTTTTTTATTTGATCTAATAGCATGTCAGGCAGAGAAGTGACAGACCCTGCACAGGAGAGTGGCAGAGGCCTAAATGTTTCTGGCTCAGACACAGGTCGCAGAAGAGTAAGGGGGCGTGGCAGCTGGGGTCACATTGAGAGGCTAGAGCTCCCAGTGTCATCTAGCGGTCGTGTCTTGACCAGCAACCCAGTGGTTCTTGACTGGTTGACTCGGTCTTCTACTTCATTGCAAATGAGATCAGACACCCCCAGCAAAGAGTTGATGGGTTCGTCGGACACAACTCTTAGTTGGAATGGCCTGGGAGCAAGCCCTGTGCCCTCACCTGTCCTCAACCTGCCTTTGCCCTTTCTGTTGCCCTTTTTGCCCTTTCTGTTTCCTCAGGCAGAGAAGTACTGTATGCTATAGGCTCAGCTCCACTATACTGCGAGGACGAACTACTTGAGGACAGTCATGAGCTACTGGCCAGCCAAGATGTGGAGAAGACATCCGCAGCTTCCTCCGTTAGGCGGGCAAGTAGTGATGAGGAGAGTGGCATGGGAGCTGGTGTTGCGAGCGGTCAGGCTGCTGACCCAGAGACCGTTGAGGAGGACTTCAGTGACATGCAGACAGTACTCAATGATGATGATGTAGCCGATCGCACTTGGGAGCCAGGTGAATTAGGGGCTTCATCATCATCGGGAGAAGAGGGTGGCAGCTTGCCCGTGAGGCAGCGGTGGAGCCAGCAAGTTGCTAGCGTGGCCAGGAGTCAGCAGGGTGGCAGCAGTGGGAAGGTCGGGAGCCAAACGTGCCCAGGGTAGACCACCTGCTTCGCAGGAGCCTACCAGGCTGGAAAGTAGTGGTGCAGGGGTTCACGGAGGCAGCGGTGGTAGCAGTCAGTCAGTGTATGCAAATGAGTTATTGCTTAATGATAATTACAGTATACTGATGACCCAGACACAAAGAAATTGATTAAAAATAAAATAGTAAAGTTTATTATACTTAGCTTGGTGTAAATATGGAAATGATGATTAACCTAGGGAGCCCCGTCTGTTTCAAATACAGCCTAGGTAAAGATGAACCAGCAATTTCTTTCTGGACACGAACGAACTACAGTTGTTGTTCCAGATGAGGCTGATATGAATTAGTCTAAGGAGAACCTTTATTCAGTGTAGCTGCTCCAACCCCCTCCCTTGGAAAAGGGAGGGCTTGTAAGGGGCAGCGTGTGAATAACCACTGGTGACATGGGCCCCATCTGTTAACTATAAAACATGGATTTACATTACCTCCCAATATCTTGGAGAATATTGATGACCCCCATCTGGGAAAACACAGAGTTTGACAATATATCATAATTTCTCCCCGAGTAACTGATAGCTCCATTCATTATGATTCTCGGGAAATAAGAGAATGTTTATGTTCACTCTGAATCTTTCCCAGATGGCGGTAGACAGACCTTTAGTCTCAGTCAGGGACACTCAGATCACCGGTCTCCCCCATGGCTGCAGAGTCTGACAGTATATTCATCATTTCTCCCCGAGTAACTGATATCTAAGCCAATTAGGAGAATGTTTATGTTAACTACGAATAGCTAAGCATTCCCAGATGGCGGTAGACAGACCTTTAGTCTCAGTCAGGGACACTCAGATCACCGGTCTCCCCCATGGCTGCAGAGTCTGACAGTATATTCATCATTTCTCCCCGAGTAACTGATATCTAAGCCAATTAGGAGAATGTTTATGTTAACTACGAATAGCTAAGCATTCCCAGATGGCGGTAGCCAGCTATTCCCAGAGAACCTACTACATGAATTAAATATATCTATATACCCATATACCATATATCTATATTATACAGTATATGGTCTTACACTAAAATGAGACATAAATTTACCTCCGATTACACTCCACCCCTGGCTCATTTTAGTGTAAACAATTCTCAAGGAAAAAGCTGGTACAGTATTACTACTACATACATACAAAAATAATACGTACACAGCAACATATTACAATGCTCACAATTACTTCGTACAGAACTCATTCTATATGTATAGCCTAATCATTTGACAGAAAACTACAGGACCATTGGATTTCTAAAAAAAAACAAAAATAAAAACTGTGTGTTGGACTAACAAGAAGTATCTCACTGAGGTCTTCTTCACTTCTGATCTTCTTGGATAACAAAGTCTCTGGTGTAAAGTCAAATGTCCATTTCTTGAAGTTTGTTGTTACAAAGTTCAGTCTATGACCCCTCCTTATGTATGTGAAGGGGTAGCAGGT
>ONZH01002612.1:0-51462 GCA_900303285.1 Rhinella marina | reverse complement strand
TGATTTGAGGTATGATGGGGGCACATTCTGCTGATTTGAGGTATGATGGGGGCACATTCTGCTGATTTGAGGTATGATGGGGGCACATTCTGCTGAGGTCTGATGGGGGATTTCTGAGGTCTGATGGGGGGCATATTCTGCTGATCTAAGGTCTGATGGGGGCACATTCTGCTGATCTGAGGTCTGATGGGGGCACTTCTGCTGATCTGAGGTCTGGTGGGAGCACAGTGAGATGGTATGGGGGCACAGGGGGCTGATATGGGGGTCTGATGTGATGTCCTTAAATTTTATGGGCAGTCTGATAAGAGGATCTGATGAAAAATATTTTTTTCTTATTTTCCTACACTAAAACCTAGGTGCGTCTTATGGGCCGGTGCGTCTTATAGGGCGAAAAATACGGTATATACAGAAAATGTTGAACCCCAGGGCTAAGGGTCGAGGGCGTGGGCGTGGGCATTCAATTACTGCAGGGGGCAGAGGCCGTGGTCCTGGGCAGGGTGAGACAGTACCTGCTGATGAGGGAGCAGGGGAACGCCGCAGAGCTACACTCCCTAGCTTCATATCTCAACTTACAGGGACACGTGGTAGAGGACTGTTGAAACCAGAACAGTGCGAACAGGTGATGTCGTGGATTGCGGATAATGCTTCAAGTAATTTGTCCACCAGTCAGTCTTCCACGCAGTCCACCCACGTTACCCAAGGGAGCACTCCTCTGGCTCCTCCACCTCAACCTCATTCCCCCCAGTCTGCCCCCTCCCAGGAAAATTTGGAATGCGATCCGGCATACTCTGAGGAACTGTTACAAACCACTTCTCAGGTTGCTGTTGACCTCGTTCCCGATGCCCAAGTTTTCCAACTGTCGCAGTCTGTGGGTGATGATGATGATGATGACAATCTTGAGTTAGTGGAAGAAGTTTGTAAGGAGGTGTCGGACGATGAGGAGACACGGTTGTCAGACAGTGGTGAAGTTGTTGTCAGGGCAGGAAGTCCGAGGGGGGAGCAGACTGAGGAATCGGAGGATGACAAGGTGACTGACCCAAGCTGGGTTGATATGCCGAGTGAAGACAGTACTTCTGAGGCGAAGGCAAGTGCTGCACCAGAACAGGTTGTAAGAGGCAGTGGTGTGGCCAGAGGGAGAAGCAGGGCCAGAGCTGATGCATCAGCAGCAACTGTTTCACGTAGTGAAGCTCCCGTGGCGAGGCCTAGATGTTCGCAAGTCTGGAGGTTCTTTAAAGAAAGTGAGGATGACCGAAGGACTGTGGTGTGCAACCTGTGCCACACCAGGATCAGCAGGGGTGCCACCATTACTAGCCTAACCACCACCAGCATGCGCAGGCATATGAGTGCTAAACTCCCCACTCAATGGAACCAAGGCCGTTCACCACCTCCTGCGGGTCACACCACTGCTCCTTCCCCTGTGTCACTCGCTGCCTCTGCTAATCAACCCCCTGCGTCACTCGCTGCCTCTGCTAGTCAACACCCTGCCCAGAACCCCGGCACGAGCGCCTCCCGTCGGAAAACCACACCTTCGCCTCCACGATCCTCCACAGTGTCCACCAACGTGTCCCAGCGCAGCGTTCAGCTGTCTTTACAGCAGACGCTGGAGTGCAAGAGGAAATACAGTTCCACCCACCCACATGCCCAAGCCCTCAACGTCCACATCTCCAAATTGCTGAGCCTGGAGATGCTGCCCTATAGGCTGGTAGAGACCGAGGCCTTTCGCAATCTCATGGCGGTGGCTGCCCCTTGGTATTCGGTCCCCAGCCGCCACTATTTTTCCCAATGTGCCGTCCCAGCCCTACACCAGCATGTGTCACAGAACATCATCCGTGCCCTTACCAACGCTGTTTCTGAGAAGGTCCACCTAACCACGGACACGTGGACAAGTGCTGCCGGGCAGGGACACTATATCTCACTGACGGCACATTGGGTTAACTTGGTGGAGGCTGGGATCGAGAATGACCCTGGGGCCGCTCATGTACTGCCCACACCGAGGATTGCGGGGCCTACCTCGGTCACGGTCTTTCAGACGTACTATGCCTCCTCCTCTTCCGACCCCTCCTCCTCTTCCACCGAATTACCATCCGTGGGCACGGCGCCTTCAGTCGGTATTCTAGGCACAGCTGGTATTCAGTGCAGCTGGTGGCGTCATTACCGATAAGTGTACACGCCTGTCAACTGACAGCGCTGACAGGCTGACGCTTATTAAAATGAACAAAGCCTGGATTTCACCGGAATTCAAATCTCCTCCGGGGGAAAGCAGCTAAAGATTAACATTACTTATGTATCCGATTCCTCTTCTCTACTCCTCCTCCTCCTCCTCCTCCATGTCGTCTTTGCCTAACGCTGACTAAAAAAACACAATTTTTTAGAGGTCCAACTGGCACTCTTTTACCACAATTTTTCAGGAGGGCCCGCCACAGGCCCTCTCTCCAAACATTTTTTCCGGAGGTCCACCTACAGGCCCTCTCTCCAGTTCCAGTTTCCAGTTTTATTTGCGCAAACTGCGTAAATTTTTTTTCGGGATAGGTGTGAAAAATAATATTACCTGCGTATCTATATTGCGCAACATTGGGTACAGTAGCAACAAGAAGACCAAACACATGCTGCCCACAGGGTTCCACAAATTCCTGGTCCACAATGTCAAGGAGCTCGAGGCCTGTGATAGGCCGAGCATGGACACGTCCTCTTAGCTGCAGTAGGAAAGACACTCCCCTGGCCAGAGCAAGCTCTTTTTCCTTTTCCGTGTTCGAAAAATCCATGAAATATATGGTCCCAAGATAGGGGACGTATACGATTTTAAACTGAGAAGAATCGATACCACACATGCCCCATTAGGAGAATTTGGGGTAATGGGGGGATTAGGCAGCCTCAGAGGCATCCATGCATGCTACCCCTGCTGTTTCCTGTCCATTTCCGTGGTGTTTCCATCATTTTCTGAGGTTTCCAGGTTTTCACCCAGCCTTCCCTAGGCAGAGCCTTGGTCCCCTGCAAAAATGCTCGAGTCTCCCTTTGACTTCAATGGGGTCGTTATTCGAAAGGAGCACCCGAGCATCGGGAAAAGTTCGACTCGAATAACGAGCACCCGAGCATTTTAGTGCTCGCTCATCTCTAGTCATCAATAAAAATATTTTGGACAACTCTTTTAATATCAGCACAGGTATAAATATGCTATATATTTATTTCATTTAATTTTGCATTCAAGCTTTCAACTTTTTTAATAAGAAATTATTTAAGTAAAAAAGTATATAAAAAATCTTTAATGCCAGTAATAACATTTCAATCTTCTGTGTGATTTCCTAGAAACATCTAGATCAAACAATGAAGAGAAATTCTAGAAGTGAACAACCAGCCCACTAGGCAAAGCTCTTTAAATACATCATATAAAGTCGGTTTTACTGTCTCCTGGAGAGTAGAGATATGAGTGCATATATTTGCCTTTAACAAACCTATATCTTCCAGATCAAGCTGTGGGGTTGCTTTAAATTCAAACTCAATTTATTCAAGTAGAATAGTTCAAGTAGAATAACCCAAGTTGTAAAAAAGATTCTTCATTCTGGATTTACATTGCATTTGAATAAAAATTGTCTATCAGGATAATTCTCAAAAATACCTCATCTGAATTATATGTTTATGAATGTATTACATTTACCAAACACTTTAGTAAGATCATGCACAAAAAAATGCATATTGTACTATTACAGATATTTGAATATTGTACAGAAATCATATATGAGTATACTTGATGCATAAAAGCCACATTACAAAATCCCATCTTGTGCTCAAGATGTAGATTTGCCTAGATGTAATATCCAGGCCAGTTCAGAGGCCAGGGTTTACAACTGGATGGCTCTGGGCACTAGAATTAAGAAAGACTCTGTAATTACCGCGTGGACCCTAGGTACACACTTGAAATGTTTGGAACCTCTGATGGCTATCCAAACTACACGGCATACTCTTAAAAGTATAGTAGATATCCGAACACAACTTAATAGGATAGCTCTTGGCAAAGTTGACAAACTTTTACACTTGACAGTGGTATTAGTCTTGGGGGAACAAACCTCATTCTCTCCGAGCAACTAGAACAGAGCTAGTCCATATGCAATTAAAGAGGAAGATAGTTGTTTGCCTTATGACCCCAGGTATATATCAGCTTGGTTCTGTTCCTATTAATCTGGCCTATGAGTCCAGAGAGCACATATTACAGACATACTTGACTAATTAAAAAGTAAAGTTGCCTACTCTCTTGGCAGAAGCTGTGAACATGCTTAATGGACCTATCACAGTGGAGGAGATTGAGGAACTTATTGATCATCTTCCAGATGGCTTTACTTACCAATATTATAAAATCTTTAAGTTAGATCTACTTCCGCATATGTCTATTTTCTTTAACTTGTTTCTACATAAAACGTTAGTCTTTACTGCCATGTCCCACTTCTATATTACGTTAATTCCAAAATCCAGAAAAGATCCCTTAGAATACCAGAATTATAGGCTGATGGCACTTTTAAATTCCGATCTTAAAATATTCACAAAAATGCTAGCCTCTCAGCCGAACTATTTTCTCCCTTCCCTGATCCATAAAGATCAAGTCGGTCTTGTGCAAGTTGGCCATTTATGTTTGCCGCCTTGAAAACATATGGATTTTCTGGCCCCTTTCATCAGGCTATACGCGGTTTGTACTCTGCTCCAATGGTGACTGTCAAATTTCAACATGCTACAACTGAACCGATGTACATTAAAAATGGCACGGGGTGTCTATTTTTCCCCTTACTGTTTGGCCTTTGTATTGAATCCCTCGAAGCGACCATTAGGATGAATCCAGACATGCGGGGAATCATAGTTAGGGATAGAGAGCTCCATATTTCCATTCCTAACTATCAGTGTGGGGAGATGTCCTGACTTTGGAATATTTTAAATAAAAGCTTCATGGTTTTATTCAAGATATGCGTTAAGAGGTGCCTTTCAGTTTTAATTGGCACATGTATGAGAACCTTGGTTTATTATACCTATAGTAACTGTTCTATGGGAGTGTGTAAACGGAGAACATATGTATTTTCAGTGATTTTGTTAAAAGGTTTAAAAGGTATCACTAACCTGATAGACATCTCAGCCCTTGTGTTACTCCACTCCACGTAGTGGATAAGAGATACAGTTATATACTGACATTTATCAAACCACTGATATAATAGTGTTGACCAACGTAAATAGCAAAATAGTATTGTTTGACCGATCTTAATATCGATGAGATTTGGTTGTGCATTTATGTGAGTCCCCTGAGGAGCCTAAAAACAACGGCGAAATGCGTCGGGACATGGGGAATTATGTATATCTCAACTATTGTATTTGAAACCTGTGGATATCCAATATTAGGCTATCCCCCGGTTTCTTGATGTTGCTTTGTTGACATGATAGTATATCACTAAATAGGTAAACCCAATATTTAGGCAATTCAGATATTGAGGTGTTTTAACGCTTGGATATTATATCTTCCATGCTACAATATATAGTATCATCAATAATACATCTTGGATATTTGTATAACTGTATAGATATTTCTTTTTTTGTATTTAGTCAATGAGAGTGGTGTGGTGTGAATAGCATCAGTCCGGTGGTTTCTACTGTGTAAGGGCCTAAACAGGGACAACAGGAGGCACGAGACACGGGATCTTCCCCTGTCGGGGCGGCCATTCCGTTTATAGGTAGGGCGGTCCAGAATAGGGCAATGAGCAGGGTAAGTCTCTTTTACATCAAAGTATACTTACCTGGCCCGATACAAGACCCTCCCTACTACGGAATTAGTCTGTTCCTTAGATGTTATTTTTATTTTGCACTTTTTGTTTTGATTTTAGTATATCAATAAAAGTTATATTTTATATGCGATAATCCTGTCCATCTTATTGGTAATCAGACTGTCTGGTGTCGTATTGACCAGTACCTGTGCCCCTCCGGCACGCTACAGATTTGATGAGATGGGCAGGATATCGTGGCCCCGTCCGTCTGGCCTGACATTGGGCATCATTGACCTAACTTGGTCACGCAAGTAGCATCTTGTTTTTGATTGTTGGCTTTATTTGTTTTCTGCAATGAGGTCTCAGCTGGGGCTCATGACACTTGTAATTTAATCATTTCATCGATATTATTACAAGAGTATCCTGTTATATAGGCAGGTCCTCGGGATATTTATCTACCTTATACTTATTAGGTGTGTTATAATCTTTACATATGAGGACCTCTCTGTGGTGACGCAATAGGTAGACATTATGGACTACCAGTTTCTCATTTAAGGTGACCATTTATGCGGACACCTTTTGATTATCAGTTGGGGCTATCTTTACCCTCACCTCATGCGCACTTCAGTATTGGGTTCCAGCAACATCATATTTGTACTTGAAATAATATATTCCTTTGGTAATCTGATCTTTTTAAGCTGATTTATCAATGGTAGTAATTCCCCTGATGATCTGAACCTGTTTTTGGTCAGTGAAACGCGTCGGGTTTTGTCTTGATCGTGAAGGATTTGTCTATCTTGATCCATGAGTACAATAAGGTTGTTTCCAGCAAACCATTACTTTTGATTACCTTTTGACTTCTATCTGATGCAGACAACTGACAATTGATGTGACTTGTTCACCTGTGGTGTTATAGAAGTGGTATTGGGCACTATCCTGTGTCAGGACCTCACTAGGGATTCTAGGAGGTTCGGGACACGGGATCGCCCCTATCGGGGCGGCTATTCCGTTTCTAGGTAGGGCTGCCTAGTTTGCTAGGGATAGCTTTAGGGACAGTTTCTTTCTACAGAGAGCTCATTGTCAGAGGCTGAAGGTTCCGATTTTGAACAGAAACAAAGGCCCAATATAGGGAGAGGACGCGTGAGAGGTAGGGGCAGAGGAAGAGGCAAGGGTCGATTTAGATACCCTAATTCCTCTTCACAACAGAGGGATACTAAAAGATTATACCCTGTCTCCCCTCAACAATGGAACCCACAATCTGCTCAACCTCAACGGGACAGATTACCCGACCAGTCATATTCTGGATCCTCTGGGTCCTCATATGTATCGGGACAGAACCCAGAAACACAGAACAATATCCTGACAAACAATCCTTCTTTTTTAGGGACACCTATACCACAAACGACTTACTCCCTAAGACGTTAACTTCGAACTCACAAACACACAAAAAATGAAAGGGAAGACTGATGATAGTTTAAAAATCTTGAAATTATCTGGGTTTATTCTTACAGATTTTGAGATATCTATCCTTTCGCAGGGACTCTCTTTTGTACCAAAAAATCGCTTCAATCGTTTCAATTGGATAAAGGACGTTAATCTGTTTGTTCGTAAGATAAGATTGCACAAGATAATGGCACAAGCGGATGAGAAAAAATATATTGAAATATATTGAATTGGGACTAGAGATGGGAGACCTGGAAGGGGTAAAGACCTTAATGTCCCTTTTAGATGACAATGATAGACCAGGAGGACAAGGCCCTTTTACTAACCTCAAAAATAAGAGAACAAAAACCCCCCAAAAAATGGGGAGAGTTCCATCTAGATTTCTTTCTTGAGTCAGTCACAAGGGAATTGGAAAGGGTAGAGATTGAAGAACGTCATAAAAATTACACCTCAGAGGAGATGAAGGTTTTCCTGTCCCTTAGTGCTAAAAAAAATCTAATAATAAAACCAGCGGACAAGGGTGGCAACATTGTGGTTTTAAATCGCCAACAATATAAGGAGATGGGTTGGTCACTCTTGTCCGGTCACATTATGAAAACCTCAAGGAGGACCCTACCTCCAGATTCTCAGATGAATTTGCTGAACTATTGAGAGTGGCCCTGGATGATAGATTGATTGACCATAATGAGATGAAATATCTTATGCCCAAATACCCTAAAATAGCCACCTTCTGCGCTTTGCCAAAAGTGCACAAAGGTGTTAATCCCCTAAAGGGACGCCCAATTGTATCGGGGATAGGGAGCCTGACTCATAATGTGGGCACGCACATTGATGTCATCTTACGCCCCCATTTGTCATGGCTCTACCATCCTACTACGTGACACCACCAATCTTTTGAATCGCCTGGAAGGGTTATCTATTGATATATCTACCTTTTTTGCCTCTATAGATGTGGAGGCCTTATACACCTCTATTCCACACAATAAAGGACTAGCGGCAGTCAAGTTTTACTTAGACAGCAGAAGGATGGAGTTACAGGGCCACAATCAGTTTGTCATAAATCTTCTCCAATTCATCCTCACACGCAATTACTTTGTGTTCAGGTCTCACTTCTTCCACCAGCTCAGGGGCACCGCGATGGGTAGCCCATGTGCGCCCACCGCCCACGTATGCCAACTTGCTCGTGGGTTGGTGGGAGGACACTATTGTGTTCTCAGAGTCACTTTTAACATGGACGGACTCCATTTTATTATGGGCCCGAATTATCAACGATATTTTCATATTGTATACAGGTACAGAATCTAAATTTAGAGATTTTATGGGTAAACGTAATGAAAACCACATTGTTTTGCACTTTACCTCTGAATTTGAGAGGGACTCAATTGCCTTCTTTGATATCCTGATAAGACGAGGGAAAGATGCCAAATTGAAACTACTTTGCACCGTAAGGAGACGTCCTCCAATAGTCTTCTTCGGTGGGACAGCCATCACTCTCTACCGTTGAAAAGAGGGATACCCAAGGGGCAATTTTTAAGAGTCCGTCGAAACTGTTCAAATATTGAGGACTTTGATGAAGAGGCCAAAAAACGTTTTGAACGTTTCAAACAGAGGGGTTATCCAGTACAACCTCTACAGGAGGCCTGGCATTTTGCTAGGACAACAAAACGTCCCTCCCTCTTTCATTCACATCAAAAACTCTCACAAAGTACGCTCAGGTTAATTGGTACCTATGACTCAGGGGCGAGGGCGGTGAGAGACATATTGGACCGCTATTGGCCGCTACTGAAGTCAGATCTGGATATTAGTAAAGTTATTCCAGACTCTCCTTCCATCACCTTCAGAAAAGGACGGAGTACATGCGACACTTTAGTACACAGTCATTTTGAACCATTACAAAAAAATACCTGGCTTCAGAATAGAAGCGTAGGCACCTTTAGGTGTGGCCACTGCAAGGCCTGTAAATATATTAGAACATGGAAGACTTTTACTAATAGTACAGGTACAAGATCTTAATATGTAAAAACTTTGCTAACTGTGATACTAAAGGCGTACATGTGGGCTTAAGTAATATCCAATGTACATGTGGACTTAAGTACATTGGTAAGACATGTAGGAGTTTCAAAAAACGTATCCTCGAGTATATAGGGGATATAAGAAACGAACGAGACAAGCCAGTTGCTAGACAATGTCAAAATTGTCACGGGAATTACTCAAATTCAATTAATTTTGGCATGATTGAGGCAATAACGTATTCTATAAGAGGGAGAGATGTGGATAAAATCCTAAAACAAAAACAATGTAAATGGATTCACTCCCTGAACACTTTAACACCAAATGGCCTCAATGAAGCATTGGAATTTGCATGCTTCATTTGATACAGTTTTTATCTGTTTAGTTATTAAGTAATCTAGCCAAGATATATATATATATATATATATATATATATATATATATATATATATATTTTTTTTATAATACCATCAGTGAATACTGACCTATCTGATATCATAAGTAAAGTCCTTTCAGTATTTACTTTATTAATAAAAGTGCAAAATGATTGATAATGTATCTATGAGATGATAAACATTAAACAAAGGGTTAAATCAGTGATCACCTTATAAGTAAGAAAAAATATGTTTCCGTTTGCTTTATTCTATTCTCAATTCCATCGTGAGTAATATATAAACAAAAGAATCCTGTGATCAGTATATGATCATGTGACGCTGGTCCGATCATGTGATCTGCAAGCCACTCCCACATCTACCACGTGAGATGCCGGCTACATTAGGCCGGAAGCGTCTATATTCATTCCGCTTCCCTTCTCACCACATGGATGGGTATGACAGCGCAACACACAGCATCTGAGGCGGATGTCTAACCAGGGCCAATGTCGCCAACCTGTAGCGTTAAGTACAACTACCTGGGCACGCAAGTACAAGTTCCTCTATATGGGGTTGACCCGCTCCAACACATGGAGCGTACTTAATCCATTGTAATATATGGATGCTGATTTCATGTTATCTTCAGTTATACCTGTAGACTGGATACTTTGTGTATAGCATATTCAGTCTCTTTTTTGGTTACTATCAGAAGGATTTATAATATCGACATGCGTTAAGAGGTGCCGTATACCTTACAGTTTTAATTGGCACATGTATGAGAACCTTGGTTTATTATGCCTATAGTAACTGTTCTATAGGAGTGTGTAAACGGAGAACATGTATTTTCAGTGATTTTCTTAAAAGATATCACTAACCTGATAGACATCTCAGCCCTTGTGTTACTCCACTCCACGTAGTGGATAAGAGATACAGTTATATACTGACATTTATCAAACCACTGATATAATAGTATTGACCAATGTAAATAGCAATATAGTATTGTTTGGCGATCTTAATATCGATGAGATTTGGTTGTGCATTTATGTGAGTCCCCTGAGGAGCCTAAAAACAACGGCGAAATGCGTCGGGACATGGGGAATTATGTATATCTCAACTATTGTATTTGAAACCTGTGGATATCCAATATTAGGCTATCCCCCGGTTTCTTGATGTTGCTTTGTTGACATGATAGTATATCACTAAATAGGTAAACCCAATATTTAGGCAATTCAGATATTGAGGTGTTTTAACGCTTGGATATTATATCTTCCATGCTACAATATATAGTATCATCAATAATACATCTTGGATATTTGTATAACTGTATAGATATTTCTTTTTTTGTATTTAGTCAGTGAGAGTGGTGTGGTGTGAATAGCATCAGTCCGGTGGTGGTTTCTACTGTATCAGGGCCTAAACAGGGACAACAGGAGGCACGAGACACGGGATTGCCCCTGTCGGGGTGGCCATTCCGTTTATAGGTAGGGTGGTCCAGAATGAGCGATAAGGAGGATAAGTGTCATTTACATCAAGTATACTTACCTGGCCCGATACAAGACCCTCCCTACTACGGAATTAGTCTGTTCATTAGATGTTATTTTTGTTTTGCACTTTTTGTTTTGATTTTAATATATCAATAAAAGTTATATTTTATATGAGATCATCCTTTCTGTGGTTGTATTCAAGTCCCGAGTGCTGGACATGCTATTTTGTTTCTACTAAGCAACTGTGAACTCAGAATCTGGTGAACTAGATCCCTCCCTATACCCATCCAATCCCCTAGTGTCTCTATGTATGTCTTATCTGAAGTCCTATTTTCCTTTATTTCACTAGTATGGAGCTTTTGGTTACTGTCTATTAAGAATACTCCTCTATGAATTATAACTGTATGGAGGCCACTAATTGTTTTATCATTAAAACACAGTACAATGTTTATGTTAAATATGACTGTTATTTGACTTCCAGTGACAATGACCAAAAAAAAGAATGACAATGGAATCAGGAAATAAACAGTTACACACTATTGTGTTAAGCACTGGTTGATCTCTTTGGACACATATAGCAGATTTCTTTATGTAGTTCTCAGCTTTAATTGCAACGTGATACAGATTAGATTGAAAGGAAAGTAAGAGATTAAGCAAGCAATTGCTGGGATTTTTTTTTTTAATTTGTTCCTTTAAAATAAAAAAATATGCAGATTGCATGTATCAGCTGTTTACTTGCAGACATTTATATTATCCCTGAAGGTCTTAAAGGTCCGATTCATATTTATTTCAGAAAATCTCCATTGAATACTTGTAGCTTTTATATGTAAATACAGCTCCATCACATTATCTGTCCTTCAGTCGCTGCAAGCAGAACTTTTTCTAAATTATACCTGCTAAAGAGGTTGTCCCACAAAGGACACTTATCACATATCCACTGGGGGTGCCACTTCTGGTTTCCCTCACCAATTGTTGTAATGGAAATCCACAGCACTGGCTTTTCATCAGTACACAACTGCAAGGAGGAGCAGTTGAATTGGTGAGGGAATCACACATGTGTAATGGTGCTCCAAGTATTGTCCACGGGACCTATGGAAATAGCTGAAAATAATTTCCTTTCTGCAACTACAGAACAATTCAAATTGACATATTTTATATTTTACTTTACCCAAAAAAGTAACATTCTTAATATTCTCTTGTTCTTACACGCTTCTTACCTCACACAATCCAAATTCATCCCCTAACCAATTTCTTACTATTCTCTTAATAATATAAAAATGAGTGTCTGTCTGTCTGTCTGTTCTCTATGCGCGACCAAACTACTGGACCGATTTTCACCAAATTCGGCACACAGGTACATCAGGTGTCCGGGAAGGTTTTAGACCAGGTCTCATCTCTCTAGGACATACCGTTCCTGAGATATTCCCAAAATATGATCTCCATTAGCCAACATTACAACTGGGAGCTTTGGTTTTAAACTCCAACTGCCATTCTCTGCAAAGGCACACACAGGGAGGGAGTTTCCATAACAACCAGGTAATTATCAGCAGCTGAGGATCTCATCCATTTCTATTCACTGACACTGTTAAAGGTATTCCGGTTACCATAAATATAATTTATGTTTTTTTCTATTACTACAGTTCAGTAGTAATAAAAGATGTATTCCTCCACTGCTGTCTATTGCGTCGCCTCATAAATAAGCATGGTATTGACCTTTAATTCAGGCCACCCTAAAAGAAGTACTTAAAACCCCCGCCCCAGGTCTCACTAAGCCACACCCCCGACTCCATCAGGCCACACCCCCTTTCACTCCGCAGCCAACTGAGATTGAAAAAATAAAGGTAAAAATCAACTTCTGTCAGCTGCAGGGATGGGTGGGAGGTTGACTTTCTTTCTGCAACAACACACACAAACATTAAATAAAATAGATTAAATACACCCATGCGAAGAGTCTTGCTAATCCACGCCCCCGACTCTGTCAGGTCACGCCCCCTCCCACTCCGCAGCCAATGGGAATTGAAAAAATGAAGGTAAAAATAAACTTCTGTTTGCTGCAGGGGTGGGAGGGTGAATTTCTCTCTGCAACAACACACACAAATTTTAGATGAAATAGACTAATTATAGACTACAACCGTTCGAAGCCTTTTGCTAAGCCACGCCCCGTCTCTGTCAGGCCACGCCCTCTCTCACTCCGCAGCCATTCTGCAACGACACACAGAAACATTAAATGAAATAGATTAAATGCACCTATGCAAAGCGCTTTGCTAAGCCACGCCCCGACTCTGTAAGGCCATGCCCCCTCCCACTCCTCAGCCAACAGGGATTGAAAAAATAAAGGTAAAAATCAACTTCTGTCAGCTGCAGGGGTGGGTGGGAGGTTGACTTTCTTTCTGCAACGACACACAGAAACATTAAATGAAATAGATTAAATACATCCATGCGAAGCGTCTTGCTAATCCACGCCCCCGACTGTCAGGTTATGCCCCCTCCCACTCCGCAGCCAACGGGGATTGAAAAAATAAAGGTAAAAATAAACTTCTGTTTGCTGGGAGGGTGAATTTCTCTCTGCAACGACACACAAAAATTTTAGATAAAATAGACTAATTATAGACTACAACTGTTCGAATCGTCTTGCTAAGCCACGCCCCCAACTCTGTCAGACCACGCCCCCTCCCACTCTGCAGCCATTCTGCAACGACACACAGAAACATTAAATGAAATAGATTAAATCACCTATGCGAAGCGCTTTGCTAAGCCACACCCCCAACTCTGTCAGGTCATGCCCCCTCCCACTCCGCAGCCAACAGGGATTGAAAGAATGAAGGGAAAAATAAACTTCTGTCAGCTGCAGGGGTGGGAGGGTGAATTTCTCTCTGCAATGACGCACAAAATTTTAGATGAAATAGACTAATTTCAGACTACAACCGTTCGAAGCATCTTGATAATCCACACCCCCAACTCTGCCAGGCCACGCCCCCTCCCACTCCGCAGCCAACGGGGATTGAAAAAATAAAGGTAAAAATAAACTTCTGTTTGCTGCAGGGGTGGGAGGGTGAATTTCTCTCTGCAACGACACACAAAAATCGTAGATGAAATTGACTAATTTTAGACTACGACCATTCAGTACTAATAAAAGATGTTTTTTTCCACTGCTACCCATTGCGGGTCCCCATAAATTACCATGTCATCGACCTGTAATTCATGCCACTCTGACCACCGCCCCAGATCTCTTGAAACCACGCTCCGACTCTGTCAGGCCACGCTCCCTCCCACTCCGCAGCCAACGGGGATTGAAAAAATGAAGGTAAAAATCAACTTCTGTCAGCTGCAGGGGTGGGAGGGAAGTTGGATTTCTTTCTGCAACAACATACAGAAACATTAAATGAAATAGATTAAATATACCCGTGCAAAGCAATGTTTTCTTCCACTGTTACCCATGGCGTGTCCTCATAAATTACCATGGCATCGACCTGTAATTCTGGCCACCATCAAAAGAAGGACTTAAAACCCCGCCCCAGGTCTTGCAACGTCACGCCCCCGACTCAGTCAGGCCATGACCCCTCCCACTCCGCAGCCAATGGAGATTGAACAATTGAAGGTAAAAATCAACATCTGTCAGCTGCAGGGATGGGAGGGAGGATGACTTTCTCTCTGCAACGACACACAGAAACATTAAATGAAATAGATTAAATATACCCGCACAAAGCAATGTTTTCTTCCACTGCTACCCATTGTGTTTCCTCAAATTACCATGGCATTAACCTATAATTCAGGCCACCCTGAAATGAAGGACTTAACCCCCCCCCCGTGTCCCATTAAACCACACCCCCTCCCACTCCGCAGCCAATAGGGATTGAAAAAATGAAGGTAAAAATCAATTTCTGTCAGCTGCATTGACTTTCCCTCTGCAACGACACACAGAAACATTAAATAAATAGATGAAATATACCCAGGCGAAGCCGGGTCTTTCTGCTAGTAAGTTATAACATTCAGTAGCAGCAGGATAAATAAATCTGTGAAGGTTGTCAAATAATGTAGGTTGGCAGGGAATCTAGGCACCTTTCCACTTCTTAATTGCTCAGTAGTCCAAGATCCTGGAGACAGATTTCCTTTAGTACATGTATAGGGTACTTGATCATACCCAGCCATGAGCACCATATCTATAAACCACTTGTTGTCACATATGTTTAAAGCATGGTCATTCTTATAGACAAACAATAAATGAATTCAAATCAACCCATGTGAACATTTAGAGTTAGTCGGCACATCACAGCTTCATTTGATTTGAAACAACATAATCTCCCTGAACTGAAAATGTTCCCTTGCCTGGTATTTAGCTTTGGTCTGCACGCTTTAGTAACAGATGTTTCATTTAAGTTTATTTTTGTCTTTTTTTTTCCAGCAAGACAAATTGCACTGAGGATTTGTTTAACTGATTGCATGCTAGTGACCCCAATGAAAGTTCTGCGGTATATTTAGAGAATTTTAGAAAGTCAGTATGTCTTAAGGGTATCTAGTAGAACTATATATAATTGCATTTGACTTCATTTGCCAGAAATAGAACATACATTGAAACAAATGAGAATTTAACAGTCAGTACAAGAATATGAAAAATTTTAGATAGTGGCACAATACTATACCAGTGATGCAAGACAGATGACTGCAACATGTTCTGTTTTAGTACATACATATGTCGGCTAGAAAAAAGCACTAGGGAGGAAGAAGAAGGGTTTTCACATGACCCTGAGAGGAAATGGGAGGGGGGGGGTACTTGCCCTATTTGGCTCCCAGGCTGACAGACATCCTGGATGAGCCAATCAATGCTGCAGTAGATAGAGAGGTGACCTAGCAGAACAAGCAACCAACATTCTTTGCTGTGCTGTAAATGAAGAGGGTGGTTGGGTGTTACAGTGTCTGATAGGAAAACTATCTTAGGGAGTCAGGGACAATGAAAAATCAATCAGGGACAGTCTGGAACCCAAGACTTTCTCTTCACCTTCCCTGGCACAAATCTTGAATGATTGATTTCTAAGAATTGTGTGTGTTGTGTACAATAGAGAGAAGCAGGGCAGCTGACAGACAGGGAGAGAGGAGACAGTACATGTATACACTCTTCATTTTAGGACAGAGTCCGATATCAAGGTCAAGTATCAGAATAATGTCAGTGTGAGGCAAAATACTCATCCTGATAGCTGACCCTGACTTTGATATTTAACTCTGACATCTGAGTTTGACTTACGTTCTTCATAGGTCAGGGTTAAAGTCAGAATGAGTTATACATATACTATGTATTTGTATCTAAATCACATAGCCAAAGAAAGTCATAGATGAACTTATAGGTATTTGTCTGAAATGCTTTAAGCTAACGTGGTACAATGGTACGTAGCTCAGTGGTTAGGTTGCTCATTTATAAACTGGAGTTTTTGGGTTCAAGACTATAGATGAGCGAGCACTAAAGTGCTCGTTATTCGAGACAAACTTTTCCTGGTCCTCGTTTCGAGTAACGAAACCCATTGAAGTCAATGGGAGACTCGAGCATTTTTGCAGGGGACCAAGGCTCTGCCTAGGGAAGGCTGGGTGAAAACCTGGAAACCTCAGAAAATGATGGAAACACCACGGAAATGGACAGGAAACAGCAGGGGCAGCATGCATGGATGCCTCTGAGGCTGCCTAATCCCACCATTACCCCAAATTCTCAGGCAACAGCCTGGTGGTTACCCTCATGGCAATTGTGCTCACCCAGACCAAGAAAGGCGAGGCACATGCCCATCACATGTTAGGGAAGCACCCAACTAGGTGCAAAGAAAAATTGTTTAGAGAGAGGGCCTGTAGGTGGACCTCCGGAAAAATTGTTTGTAGAGAGGGCCTGTAGGTGGACCTCAGGAAAAATTGTTTAGAGAGAGGGCCTGTAGGTGGGCCTCCGGAAACATTATTGTTTGGAGAGAGGGCCTGTAGGGGGCCCTCCGGAAAAATTGTTTAGAGAGAGGGCCTGTAGGTGGACCTCCAGAAAAATTGTGGTAAAAGAGTGCCAGTTGGACCTCTAAAAAATTGCGTTTTTTGGGTCAGCGTTAGGCAAAGACGAGGAGGAGGAGGAGGAGTAGAGAAGAGGAACGGATACATAAGTAATGTTAATCTTTAGCTGTTTTCCCCCGGAGGAGATTTGAATTCCGGCGAAATTCAGGCTTTGTTCATTTTAATAAGCGTCAGCCTTTCAGCGCTGTCAGTTGACAAGCGTGTACGCTTATCGGTAATGTTGCTCTCCAGCGTCTGCTGTAAAGACAGCTGAACGCTGCGCTGGGACACATTGGTGGACACTGTGGAGGATCGTGGAGGCGAAGGTGTGGTTTTCCAGTGGGAGGCGCTCGTGCCGGGGTCCTGGGCAGGGGGTTGACTAGCAGAGGCAGCGAGTGACACAGGGGAAGGAGCAGTGGTGTGACCTGCAGGAGGTGAACGGCCTTGGTTCCATTGAGTGGGGTGTTTAGCACTTATATGCCTGCGCATGCTGGTGGTGGTTAGGCTAGTAGTGGTGGCACCCCTGCTGATCCTGGTGTGGCACAGGTTGCACACCACAGTCCGTCGGTCATCCTCAATTTCTTTAAAGAACCTCCAGACTTGCGAACATCTAGGCCTCGCCACGGGAGCTTCACTACGTGAAACAGTTGCTGCTGATGCACCAGCTCTGGCCCTGCTTCTCCCTCTGGCCACACCACTGCCTCTTCCAACCTGTTCTGGTGCAGCACTCACCTCCGCCTCAGAAGCACTGTCTTCACTCGGCTTATCAACCCAGCTTGGATCAGTCACCTCGTCATCCTCCGATTCCTCAGTCTGCTCCCCCCTCGGACTTCCTGCCCTGACAACAACTTCACCACTGTCTGACAACCGTGTCTCCTCATCGTCCGACACATCTTTACAAACTTCTTGCACTAAGTCAACATTGTCATCATCATCACCCACAGACTGCGACAGTTGGAAAACTTGGGCATCGGGAAAGAGGTCAGCAGCAACCTGAGAAGTGGTTTGTGACTCTGGGAAGGGTCCAGAAAACAGTTCCTCAGAGTATACCGGATTGCATTCCAAATTTTCCTGGTAGGGGGCAGACTGGGGGGAAGGAGGTTGAGGTGGAGGAGCCAGAGGAGTGCTCCCTTGGGTAACATGGGTAGATTGCGTGGAAGACTGACTGGTGGACAAATTACTTGGAGCATTGTCCGCAATCCACGACATCACCTGTTCGCACTGTTCTGGTTTCAACAGTCCTCTACCACTTGTCCCTGTAAGTTGAGACATGAAGCTAGGGAGTGTAGCTCTGCGGCGTTCCCCTGCTCCCTCATCAGCAGGTACTGTCCCACCCTGCCCAGGACCACGGCCTTTGCCCCCTGCAGTAATTGAATGCCCACGTCCATGCCCATGCCCTCGTCCTCGACCCTTAGCCCTGGGCTTCAACATTTTCTGTATATGTAAGTGTATTATATGTACAAAAAAAAATGGGCCTGCTGTACTGAAACCCACAAACTTGTTCAATCTGAACAAGAAAATATATAGGTGGATAAGTTAGAGCAAAATTACGTATGTTATTACATACCGTGCAGTATGGAGCAATTACACTGAAACTATTAGATTAGGCAGACTTGGTCTGCTTAAGTGCAACCCAGACAAATGTCGCACTGAGATTTTTGCAATGTAACTGTATCAGTGAGAGCAAAAGACCTTTTTTAATTATGTGACGTACAGTATAGGTCACCTGGACAGAAAATACGGATTGTGGTTTGTATATAGGTGGATAAGTTAGAGCTAAATTACGTATGTTATTACTTACCATGCAGTATGGAGCAATTACACTGAAACTATTAGATTAGGCAGACTTGGTCTGCTTAAGTGCAACCCAGACAAATGTCGCACAGAGATTTTTGTAATGTAGCTGTATAAGTGAGAGCAAAAGACCTTTTTTAATTACGTGATGTACAGAATGTGTCACCTGGACAGAAAATACGGATTGTGCTTTGTATATAGGTGGATAAGTTAGAGCTAAATTACGTATGTTATTACGTACCGTGCAGTATGGAGCAATTACACTGAAACTATTAGATTAGGCAGACTTGGTCTGCTTAATTGCAACCCAGATAAATGTCGCACAGAGATTTTTGTATTGTAGCTGTATCAGTGAGAGCAAAAGACCTTTTTTAATTACGTGACGTACAGAATGTGTCACCTGAACAGAAAATACGGATTGTGTTTTGTGGTGGCTGGACAGCTGAACTGTGACACACAGAATGGTTCCACACAGCTGTATGAAATGGATTTGTATCACTGAGATAAAACAACAAAAAAACTATTTATTTTTTTTATTTTTTTATATATATATTTTTTTAACGTGACGTGCAGAAAATATCAGAGAGCAAACTCAGCCGCGGCTTACTGTGGCTATTTTGACTGCAACCCAGACAAATGTCGCACAGAGATTTTTCTAATGTAGCTGTATCAGTGAAAGCAAAAGACCGTATTTGATTACGTGACGTACAGTATGGTGAGTGGACAGCTGAACTGTGACACACAGAATGGTTCCACACAGCTGTATGAAATGGATTTGTATCACTGAGATAAAACAATAAAAAAAAAGTGTTATATATGGGGATAGCTGCACTACTAGTGCCAGCCAGCCCAGCCAGGAGACAAAAAAAAGTGTCTTTTAGCCCTTAGAAGGGCTGTTGGGTTCTTTTGATATCACTCCTGCCTAACAGAGAACTAAATCCAGGCCCTAACACTCTCCCTGAAACGCAATCTGTCCCTAACGACATCCAGACAGCATCTGAGCCGAGCACCGCGGGCAGTCACTAGTATATTCTAGGGTCACCTGATCAGGCCAGCCAACCCCTGCTATCGACATGTAAGGGCCCCATGTGATGCAGGGTGTACCGCAGAGTCTCCTGGCTTGTGATTGGCTGAGTTTATAGGCGCCAAAAATTCAAAATGCGGGAGATGCCATTTCCTCGAGCATGGCGAGATACTCGTCCGAGCAGCGAGCACTTACGAGTACCGTAATACTCAAACGAGCACCAAGCTCGGACGAGTATGCTCGCTCATCTCTATTCAAGACTCAAGAGAAACCTTAAACAGCAAGTTAATGTTTTTAAACTTTAGATAAGAGACAAATTCAAGGGATTTGTGACTTTGATGTCTGACTTCCCTCCCCAGTCACAATCAGCATTGCAGGTATACCCAAGGATACTGCATGAGAGTCAGACATGCCACCAGTGAGCTACATGCCTATCTATTACTAATTTTTCTCTAGCCATGTGATTCAGCAGACAAATACACAGTAATCCTAAAAGTCATTGTGACCTGATGCTGACCAGGGACGAAAGTCACACATCACTTGAATTTGTCTCAAGTGATGATCCATGGCTTAAAAATATAAATGTTTTTCTAAAGATTATAAAAGGGGGTTAGAACCCAGGAACACTACATACAAAGCAACTGCCTTACCACTTTGCTACAGGCTTGCCTATGACTAGCCTGGGATTTTCTTCATCTATGAGATTTAGCATACAAAAATACAGTAAACCGAAAAGTTATTGTGACTCTAATGGTAACCAGTGAGGAAAGTTACACATGAAATTCGAACATCATCTGAATTTGTCTCTTATCTAATGTTTAAAAACATTAGCTTGTTGTTTTAAGGTTTCTATTGGGTCTTGAACCCAAAAACTCCAGTGCATAGACCAGCAACCTAACCACGTATCTACCATTGCACCACATTAGCTCACAGCATTTCAGGCACATAGCTATCAGCTCAGCTATAGACTTTCTTTGGCTGTGTGATGTAACATACAAATACACAGTATATGTATAACTCATTCTGACTTTGACCGTGACCTATGAAGAATGTAAGTCAAACTCTCATGTCAGAGTCAAATATCACAGTCAGGTGTCAGGCATCAGGGTGAGTATTTTGCCTCACAGTGACATTTTTCTGATACTTAACTATGATATCTGACCATGTCCTAAAATGATCACTGTACATTTGGCTGTGTCTGCTATTAAAAGGGCAGGTACACCTCAAAAGCAGCTACATATAAGCAAATGTTTTCATTTTGTTTCCCCATTTTTTTGTGGGGTTCAAAATATAATTAAGATATATATATATATATATATATATATATATATATATATATATAATGCAGCAATACCCATGGTGTGGCAGCAATCTGTGTGTATTAAGTTGAAATTGAGCATCAAGCCTTAGTTGGCCGTTTAAGTATTTTAAGTTTTCACACGGTCGCAATTTAATTATTTTTTTGCGGGATCTTTCAGTTTAATTAAGCAGCATTTATATATGTGATTACTGCAGAAATACCCACAGTGTGGCAGCAATCTATATGTGTGTGTTAAGTTGAAATTAAGCGTCACGCCTCAGTTATGTATTTTCATTTTTCACATGGTCGCAACTACATTTTTTTTGGGGGGGGGGGAATCGGAGTGTTTCCATTTAACTAAGCAGCACACAGATGTAGTCCAGATAAAATTGACTCTGAAAACACATGGCACAGTGTTATCTTGGATACCTAGTGACAAAAGACATTAAAATCCATTGAAAATGTAGTACTTTTTTCTTGCAATTCTTTACTTAACGTGTTAACCATCAAATTTATTTTGGCGGCATCTGTATATATAATGGATTACTGTAGCAATACCCATGCTGTGGCTGCAATCTACCTGTGTGTGTTCAGATAAAATTGAGCGTCATGCGTCAATCGTATTTATGTATTCTCATTTTCCACATGGTTGTAATTAAAAATTTTTGGCATTGTTAAATGTAATTAAACCAGCATATATATGTGATTACTAAAAGACACAAGGTATAGTAGCAATCTGCCTGTGTTTATTAACGAAAAATTAAGCACCAGGCCTCAGTCGTCCGTTTCGGGGAAGTCTATTTCCACATGGTTGAAATTTAAATGTTTTTGGGACTTGATCAATTTAAATAAACCAGCATATAGGTGATCAACACCAATACACAGACCAGCACACAAAAGTATCTGTGAGGAATAATGAATTTAGTCCTAAATCAGTTTCCCTTTATTTCTGTGTTCACAAACACGTTTCCAATCAATTTTTTTTTCATTGTAAACTGAATACATCATACATAATAGATAGGGTAGCACACAAAAGTATCTGGGAGTGATAACGAAAATTTAGACCCAAATCTGTTTCCCTATTTCACAAGTTTATTTATTTTTTTTTTATTTTTTTTTTGGGGGGGGGGTGTATTTATAATATAGTATTATATTCAAACTATTAGCATATATACATGATTGTTACTCCGATAGCCACAGAAAAGAATCTGGTAGTGATAACAAATTTAGGCCCTAATCCATTTCACACGTTTTTATTTTTTTTTTCTTTTGGGGGGAGGGGAGGTTGTTGACAATAGCAGATATATACATGTTTACTACACCAATACACAGGGTATTGCACAACATCTGAGAGGCACAAAAATGTCCGGGCTAGGGAAGGGTTCCAAATGAAAGACTTAGAGCCAGAATGAGGGTATTAGCAGCCCCATCTATCCGGACAGAAGTAGTGGTAGTAGTAGTAGTAGTAGTAGGCCGCAGTTCTCCCTGCTGGCTTCAGAACGGTGCAACAATATAGAGGCTGAGATAGTGGATTGGATGGCTCACTTCTTCTTTCAGTCGCAGCAGGATGATGTGTAGGTTACTTCTGATTCTGATTCTGTGCCATGAAGCCAGGGGTCACAGCATTCCTCCTGTTCTTCATCCTTGCAGCCACAAAGAAGGCTTTCAGTGGCGTCCTTCCAGTCTTCACTGCCGCTTCCTAGAGGGTCTCTTCCTTTCTCATAAGAATTGGCAAGAAAACCCCACCATGGCACCTACTGCAGAAAGTCTGGAGAGTCTCTCAGTTGACGACTTGTGTGAGAGCAGTCAGCGTTTGCACTGCCCTGAGGAGGAGGTGGAGGAGGAGGCTACAGACTGCAGGCATAGCCGTGTTCTGAGGGATAATGGCAATATCCATGGAGGAGGGTTATAGGTTAAAAGCAGAGGCCACATACCCCCCAAAGAACAGACATGACCTCGTCTGCTTCGGGATCTGGTGATGCTGCTGATGCAGTGGGTGGGTTAGGCCCAAAACATGCTAGTGCTAACCCAGCTTGGCTGCCTCTACACCTGCATGAGTATCTTCCATCTGGCAGTTTTTCTCCATGCTGCTGTGTTCCACGTGCAAGTTGTGCAAGAGCAAAATGAAACGTGGGCAGACAAATACAAACACAGGCACCACAGCTCTATTAAACCACATTAAGTGGCATCACCCCATCCTGTGACAAACAGGGGTGGCAGCCAGCCACCACGGCAGGAGTTCCCTTCTTCTCCCGTTCCAGCTTGGCAGCCAGGCTGCATCCACGAGCATTACATTGTCTTTTACATTGTCATTATCTTTTTCCACTTCTCCTGCTCAGACTCCTCTGCTCCATCATGGGCTATTGATAACAGAATGTGTGGCCAGGAAACAACTCTATGTGCCTAGCAATCCGACGGTGTGCAAGCTTAATTCCCACCTTGGCAAGTTGCTGCTGATGCAGTTTCTGCCGTACCATTTAATTGAGTCTGCTGCCTTTAGGGAGCTATTGGCGTGCGCTCAGCCTTGCTGAAAGATTCCTGGTATTACTTCTCCCAAAAAGCCATCCTAGCCTTGTACTCTCATATGGTAGACAACGTGTGGTGCTCTCTGGGATTCTCGCTGTGTGGCAAGGTTCACACCATGGCAACTCTGATGGGCAGAAACTGTACATATCTTTCACGGCCCAGTATGTCAATGTTTTTTCCAGCAGCGGTGAGGTAGCACTCCGGTACGAGGCCAGATCCTTTTTACCCCGCCACGATTTTGTCGGCCTTGCTCCCACACTAGACACTAGTGTGGTTTGTATTCTCTAATGCCAAACACACCTACTGGGTGTGTCTCCTCCCACCTTTTCCACTATATAGCCTGATTGATGTAGTCATCTAGTGACTCTATGAATAAGGGTGCTAAAAACATGCACCCGAAACACGTCAGAGAGAAGTAAGGCCTAGTTTGTACCCACCATTTTGTAAATGTTTTTTAATGGAGAAGAAATAAAACTGAATGGATTATACCAACACCAGTGGCTGGAAATTGTTTACATCTGTCGCTGTGTGAGTGCAGTCCTGCACTATCCATGCCCCGGAGGTCCGAGCAGAAGCTGGCATTTTCTACTGTATAGGCACTTATCCACCTTCTCCATGGACACGTTCCCATCCCCAACAGCAGCTGGGCACAGGGTCGCTCGCATTACCCCTCCTTCCTATCACGTGTGTCAGGTCAAGCATTGCCACGCTGTGTTGGAGCTGATTGGCTGTAACCCCACTGACTTGAACTTGGCAAGGTGGTCAGTGACAATGGGTGCAACATCGTGGCCATCCTGAACCTGGACGACACCTGGTGGTGACACCCAAACGGACCAAGTTGTCCTCCACCAGTGTTCAAAATATCACTTTTGTCAAAATGAACCAAGCCTGGAGTCAGGAGGATTTTCACATTCCTCTGGCTGATTCTATGTATAGACCTCTCCGATCTACCCCATCGTGCCACTGTTGCTGTCTGTCTGCTGACTATCTATTATCACGGCCTGTATCATGCTACTAATGACTCTAAATTGTCAGTTTACATGTATTAAAATTTTACAATTCTATGTCATTTTTGGAGGTGGGGGGGATGATTAAATTTATTTAACGCACGGCATAAATGTATGTGATTACTGCAACAATATCAATATTATATCACAGTCAATACAATTACGGGCCTGCATCACGCCATGCCACTAATGCCTGAGGATCAGTTTCTGTGTACTCACTTTCCACACGTTTGAAATTCATAACTTTTTTTTTTTTTTTTTGGGGGGGGGGGTAAATTTCTTTAAAGGGTTATTCTCATTTTAGACAATGGGGGCATGTATGTAGGAGGTGGGGGGGAGTCAACCCAGTTGAAGTTTTCTCACAGTACAGGCAGGCTGAATGAGATCAATAGACCTCTGCTTAATGCTGATTCTCCATCTTGCCACTTTTGCTGTTTGTCTGCCTGCTACCTACCATCACGTTGTGTACAGCTGCTGCATACTGCGGCCTGCATCATGCCACTTACATCACTTTCCAACCATCAAGTTCTGTACAGCTGCTCCTGCAGCCTGCATCATGCCACTAATGCCACTTGCCAACCATGTTCCCCAAAGACACTTTTTTAAATCTCATAAGGCCCCATTCACACAACCGTAAGTGTTTTGCGGTCCGCAAATTGTGGATCCGCAAAACACGGATACTGACCATGTGCGTTCCACAATTTGCGGACCGCACATGGCTAGCGCTATATAGAGAATGCCTATTCTTGTCCGTGCTTGGACAAGAATAGGACATGCTCTATATTTTTGCGGCGCCGCGGAACGGAACAACGGATGTGGACAGCACACGATGTCCGCATCTTTTGCGGCCCCATTGAAATTAATGGGTCCGCACCCATCCCACAAAATTGCGGAACCATTTATATGGTTGTGTGAATGGGGCCTAACTCTGTATGTTATTATAGATCATCTGCCTTTGAAAAGGGACAATTTTTGAAAGTTTTGGAATATGAAAAAGCACAAGACATTTGCTGGCGTCAGGGGAGCACCTAGTCTTTCTGCTGCCTGAGGCGAAAACTGAAACAGCACTCCCCCCCTCCCCCCACAATGCCAATTTCTTAACCTAACCACTTTGTCACAATGAAAATGCTAATTGCCCATGGCCCCTCTGCTGACCCCCTCTTGCCCTTACCTGGTGTTGCCTGAGGTAATAGCTTCACCTGGCCTCAGTGGTGGTGCACCCCTGGCTGGCATGGTGTCTTTTTTAACAGGTTGTATGATAACACTGTCAAATGTGCATTTACCCATAGCTATGCATGTCAGTGTCACTCAGACATCATTTACTATTACTGTCATTGTTTTTCAGAGGTTGGGGAGGGGGATGTTGGAGGGGACAAAAAAAATCATGAAAAATAAATGAAAAGGGTAAGTTTTCCTAAAATATTATGAGTCTTAGGAGGCTATTGGGGGTTATACACCAACTTTCAGGGCAATTGGAGCAACTTCAGTTCGGCAAGCAGAATGATGAGATCATCATGTTGCCTACATAGTTCTTCTGGAGCCCAGCCACACGTAGCTGGATGGCAGCATGGAAATGTTGAGAATCAGGGTAAGCATTCTATGCTGGGGTGGCATTTGTATTTTTTTAGTTACATTTTTTATGTGTTGAACTATTATACTCAGGGACAACAATGTGTGGAACTGTCATTTTTATGCACTGTAGGCTATAGTACTGTTTTTAGGGGCACAGTGTGGAGACATTCAGCAAAAGTGAAAATCCAAAGACATATTGGCAATTCAGAAACAAATCTGGTTGGGAGAATTTGTCATGAAGGTCCGGACCAGAAGGTGACGAAAAGAATGAAATTAAATCAGAAGAGGCATCTCGTGTGAGTTACTAATTGTAGATGTTTTTTCTGCCACTGACAGATGAGATTCTGTCTATTGGATATTGTGTATGAGGCAGGGATAATGATACATGGGGCAGTTTTTCAACGCCTCCATTAGCATTGTAACCCCTGATGATGCAGTCGATCAATTATCGAGGGGAGCATAATCTAGTAATCTTTGGATATCAGCACCCCAGTCAGTTACTGTGCTGACCTGTTTGTCACTTACATACAGCAGTACTGCAATTGGTATTGGATTAGAACTAGCTCAGAGAGTTGGCTATAATGCTGTTGTAACATTATAAACACACTATACAAGTACCTGGCATTGTAGATGGTAGAAATACATAATAGTATAGCAGTATGGTGTGGAAAAATACAGTATTGCTTTTTTATGGTGACTACTAGTGTTGAGCGAATCAAAGTGAAACTAATTTAATTTGATCCAAATTTTAAGAAAACTTTGATTCACCAAATATCTGAATTTCCTCATGCTTCATGGTAATAGATTGTTGTTGTTTTTTTTCTAAAATGGTGGCTACACATGTTACAAATTGAAAGTAAGAAGCCTGGGAACCATGCAGCCAGCCAATCAGCAGATAGTTTTCCCCTGTAATGTCACAGCCCATCAAAAAACCTAATCCCACCCTCTGTGAACTGATTAACTGATTATAGGAAGAAACATAGCAAGTGCTAGAGACAGTGTTTTAGCAATCTTTTAACTGTAGAATATTGGATAGGGACAGTGTAGGGAGATTGTAGTCTACAGCATCTTTGTAGCATACAGCATCTTTCAGTAAAGCAAACTAAATAAATAAATGAATGCTGGAATGCTTTATCCCTCGTCATCAAGCACAAGGCTAACTGCGCAGCGCAAAATGGCTCCTCTTCAACCACCTTCCACCGATGCTCCAGAAACGTCTCGTTCCCACAGTCAACTCAATTCAACAGTCATCCCAACGGAGGGTGAGCATATTCAACTGTTAACATCTCATAGTGGCTGTAATTTTCAGCGCACTCCCATTAAAGTAAAACCCCTTTCACTAGATCTAGACTCCTTTTCATCTGAAAAGGTAAATTTATTCAATGAATTTATGAATTTCATATCACATAAAATAGCCTCTCAGAATGTAGAAGATGTTTGGTCATCACCTAGTATCAACCTTCTCTCTGATAAGATTATTACAGGAGCAGAACCTTCAAACTTGTCAAAAAATACACTTGAAAACCCTCAAGTTTATTTTAATGACAAACAAACCTTGCCTTCTTTTGAATTTTGCACTGGAGTAAAAGAAACCTTAGTAGGTGAATTAATGTCCTGCCAGATTTCTTCACTTGGTTTCCACTTATCCCAGTTAATTAAAGAGAAATTTTTCTTTGCTTCCATCATCCAAAGAAATTCTAAAATCGGATAAAAAATGATGAGGAAGAAAAGAAAAAATCTAACCAAAAATCCATTTTTAATTGGATTCATGCTTTCTGTAACTACTCTGCCGTTTTAGGGGAAAAGCATCCGTACCATTGCAGCAGATTATTCCACCATCTCCATACTATATTGGAGGCATAAAGAAATTTCGGAGATTACGCTTGGTTACAATATGACAAATCCTTTCGTCAAAAATTAGCTGTATATCCCATTCTCTCCTGGGGATCCAAAGACCTACGTCTTTAATTTCAATTTAATGCTCCCTCACAGATCACACATTTTTCATCAATAATTCAACACTCAGGTCAACAAAAAAAGGTGGCAATCCAATTGCAAGTGTAAGCAAAAGTGCACATTTTGTTCCGGAAGTCAACAAAATGTTTAAAAAACAAAACACCCATTACCCCTTATCACGCAAAGATTTCAATAAAGAAAGTGACGCCGCTGACACAACAAATCTAGTTCAGTGATTAAATCACTATCCAAACAAATCGATGGCCCATTTATTAATTAATGGTTTTACAGAAGGTTTTTTTGTACCTGAATTCAAAGGATCTGGCTGCCAGTTTGTAGACAATTTAAAATCTGTTAACAAAAATACGGAAATTGTTAAAAAAAAATTTCCGAAAATAGGGTAGCAGGTCCATTTAATTCACCCCCATTTCCTAACTTATGTGTATCCCCTTTAGGATTAGTCCCTAAAAAAAAACCAAATTCATACAGACTTATACACCACCTCTAATACCCAAATCTAAACTCCTTAAATGACCAAATAGATAAGAATTAGAGATGAGCGAGCACTAAAATGCTCGGGTGTTCGTTATTCGAGTCGAATTTTTCCGGATGCTCGGGTGCTCATTTCGAATAACGAACCTCATTGAAGTCAATGGGAGACTCGAGCATTTTTTGCAGGGGACCAAAGCTCTGCACAGGGAAGGTTGCCTGAAAACCTGGAAACCTCAGAAAATGATGGAAACACCACGAAAATGGACAGAAAACAGCAGGGGCAGCATGCCTTCCTAATCGTACCATTACGCCAAATTCGGCCAACAGCCTGGTGGTGAACCTCAAGACAATTTTGCTGACCCAGACCAAGATGGGCAAGGCACATGCCCGTCACATGTTAGTAAAGCACCCAAGTAGGTGCAACGAAGGTCCATCGCCGCCTGCGGGTGACACCACTGCTCATGCTGGCACTGCTGTCCTATCCCCTGCCCCAGGAAGCAGGCATAAGCGTCTCCCTCTCTGCACCCACCCAGTAGTCTACAGCGTACACAAAGTTCTCCCAGCACAGTGCCCAGCTCTCTCCATCCCAGACGGCCAAACACGCACACTGAGATTGCAGTTTACAGCATGGGGGTGAACCCCAGGATGACTTGTTAAGACTGAGATTGCAGTTTACAGCTTGGCGATGAACCCCAGAGTGGCTTGGTTAGACTAACATAGCAGCTGAACCACCCAAAAATTTAGCCTGACACAGCATGGCGGTGAGTACAGTTCAGTGAAAATTTCTGTGGTGTGCGGTACAGTAGCCGCAGTCTAGAAAAAATGTTTTTTTCTATCACTTTTATACAGTACAGACCAAAAGTTTGGACACTTCTTCTCATTCAAAGAGTTTTCTGTATTTTCATGACTATGAAAATTGTAGATTCACACTGAAGGCATCAAAACTATGAATTAACACATGTGGAATTATATACTTAACAAAAAAGTGTGAAACAACTGAAAATATGTCTTATATTCTAGGTTCTTCAAAGTAGCCACCTTTTGCTTTGATTACTGCTTTGCACACTCTTGGCATTCTCTTGTTGAGCTTCAAGAGGTAGTCACCTGAAATGGTATTCCAACAGTCTTGAAGGAGTTCCCAGAGATGCTTAGCACTTGTTGGCCCTTTTGCCTTCACTCTGCGGTCCAGCTCACCCTAAACCATCTCGATTGGGTTCAGGTCTGGTGACTGTGAAGGCCAGGTCTTCTGGCGTAGCACCCCATCACTCTCCTTCTTGGTCAAATAGCCCTTACACAGCCTGGAGGTGTGTTTGGGGTCATTGTCCTTTTGATAAATAAATGATGGTCCAACTAAACGCTAACCGGATGGAATAGCATGCCGCTGCAAGATGCTGTGGTAGCCATGCTGGTTCAGTATGCCTTCAATTTTGAATAAATCCCCAACAGTGTCACCAGCAAAGCACCCCCACACCATCACACCTCCTCCTCCATGCTTCACGGTGGGAACCAGGCATGTAGAGTCCATCCGTTCACCTTTTCTGCGTCGCACAAAGACACGGTGGTTTGAACCAAAGAACTCAAATTTGGACTCATCAGACCAAAGCACAGATTTCCACTGGTCTAATGTCCATTCCTTGCGTTCTTTAGCCCAAACAAGTCTCTTCTGCTTGTTGCCTGTCCTTAGCAGTGATTTCCTAGCAGCTATTTTACCATGAAGGCCTGCTGCACACAGTCTCCTCTTAACAGTTGTTGTAGAGATGTGTCTGCTGCTAGAACTCTGTGTGGCGTTGACCTGGTCTCTAATCTGAGCTGCTGTTAACCTGCGATTTCTGAGGCTGGTGACTCGGATGAACTTATCCTCCGCAGCAGAGGTGATTCTTGGTCTTCCTTTCCTGGGGCGGTCCTCATGTGAGACAGTTTCTTTGTAGCGCTTGATGGTTTTTGCGACTGCACTTGGGGACACTTTCAAAGTTTTCCCAATTTTTCAGACTGACTGACCTTCATTTCTTAAAGTAATGATGGCCACTAGGGATGAGCGAACCGAACCGTAACGAACCAGATTCGTTACGAACTTTCCCAAAAGTTCGGTTCGTCACCGAACCGAATTTTGAGAAGGTCCGTAACGAATCTGGTTAAAATAACGGCGACGCAAAATATACGCATATTTATTGAGAATATACGCTAATGCGTACATATTCAGTTAAGTAGCGTACCTTTGACAATGCTACACTGTATGTTCGTTACTTGAGTAGGAATGTTCGCAGACGCAGTGTATGCGTACGCTAATGCGTACATATTCAGTTAAGTAGCGTACCTTTGACAACGCTACACTGTATGTTCGTTACTTGAGTAGGAATGTTCGCAGACGCAGTGTATGCGTACGCTAATGCGTACATATTCAGTTAAGTAGCGTACCTTTGACAACGCTACACTGTATGTTCGTTACTTGAGTAGGAATGTTCGCAGACGCAGTGTATGCGTACGCTAATGCGTACATATTCAGTTAAGTAGCGTACCTTTGACAACGCTACACTGTATGTTCGTTACTTGAGTAGGAATGTTCGCAGACGCAGTGTATGCGTACGCTAATGCTTACATATTCAGTTAAGTAGAGTACCTTTGACAACGCTACACTGTATGTTCGTTATTTGTGCGGGAATGTTCGCATTAGCGTACGCATTAGTGTAAATTCTCAAATATGCGTATATTTTGAGTAGCCGTTGTTGAAGTCACTTTGATTTTTTCCACTTTTTTCATTGTAATTGCAACTGCAAGTAAACAAAGCTATACCCTACCAGACTCCCATTATTGTTGCAGCAATTATTCAGCCGTTATAGCAAGATTCGTTTTAGGTTGGGTTCATACGAATCCGAACTTCACGAAAATTCGCCGAACCGAACTTTTCAAAAGTTCGCTCATCCCTAATGGCCACTCATTTTTCTTTACTTACCTGCTTTTTTCTTGCCATAATACAAATTCTAACAGTCTATTCAGTAGAACTATCAGCTGTGTATCCACCTGATTTCTGCCCAACACAACTCATGGTCCCAACCCCATTTATAAGGCAAGAAATCCCACTTATTAAACCTGACAGGGCACACCTGTGAAGTGAAAACCATTTAAGGTGACTACCTCTTGAAGCTCATCAAGAGAATGCCAAGAGTGTGCAAAGCAGTAATCAAAGCAAAAGGTGGCTACTTTGAAGAACCTAGAATATAAGACATATTTTCAGTTGTTTCTCACTTTTTTGATAAGTATATAATTCCACATGTGTTAATTCATAGTTTTGATGCCTTCAGTGTGGAACTACAATTTCCATAGTCATGAAAATACAGAAAACTCTTTGAATGAGAAGGTGTGTCCAAACTTTTGGTCTGTACTGTATATACTACAGTCCAGTGAAAAATTGTGTGGTGTGCGTGACACTAGCCGGAGTCTAGAAAATATACGTTTTTTCTCTCAGTCATATATACTATAGTGCAGTGCAAAATTCTGTCGTTTGCTGCACACTAGCCGGAGTGTAGAAAATATACGTTTTTTTTCTCTCAGTCATATATCCTACAGCGCAGTGCAAAATTCTGTTGTGTGCTGCACACTAGCCAGAGTCTAGAAAATATACGTTTTTTCTCTCAGTCATATATCTTACAGTGCAGTGTATAATTCTGTCGTGTGCTGCACACTAGCCAGAGTCTAGAAAATATACGTTTTTTTCTCTCAGTCATATATCTTACAGTGCAGTGTATAATTCTGTCATGTGCTGCACACTAGCTGGAGTCTAGAAAATATACCTTTTTTCTCTCAGTCATATATCCTACAGTGCAGTGCAAAATTCTGTCATGTGCTGCACACTAGCTGGAGTCTACAAAATATACATTTTTTCTCTCATTCATACATCCTACAGTGCAGTGAAAAATTGTGCGGTGTGCGGTACACTAGCGGTAGTCTAGAGAATACATTTTTTCTCTCAGATACATTTAATACAGTCCAGTGAAAAAGTCTGTGGTGTGTGTAACACGAGTCGCTGTCTAGAGAATACGTTTTTGGCCTCAGATATTACTTCTACAGTTTAGTAATTACACAAAATGTTGAACCCAAGGGCTAAGGGTCGAGGATGTGGGCGTCCAAGTGATGTAGGGGGCAGAGGCCGTGGTCCTGGGCAGGGTCACCTACTGATGAGGGAGCAGTGGAACGCCGCAGATTTTCGCTCTCTAGCTTTATCTTGCAATTTACAGGGTCACGTGGTACACCACTATTGAAACCACAACAGTGCGAACAGGTGATGACATGGATAGCGGATAATGCATCCAGTAATTTATCCACCACCCAGTCTTCCACGCAGTCCACCCACGCTAGCCAAGGGATTAGACCTCTGGCTCCTCCAGCTCAACCTCCTTCCCACAGCCTGCCCCCCCCCCCATGGAAAATATGGATTCAGATCCGGCATACTCAGAGGAACTCTTTTCAGGACCCTACTCAAAGATACAAACCACTGCTCAACAGCAACCTGAGCAGTTGCTCTGTCCCGATGCCCAAAATTTAGAACTTCCGCAGTCTGTGGGTGATGAGAGTGTGGACTTAGTGCAAGTAGTGCGTCAAGAGGTGTCGGATGATGACGATGATGAGGAGACACGGTTGTCAGACATTGACGTTGTTGTCAGGGCAGTAAGTCCCAGGGGGGAGCAGAGTGAGGAATCGGAGGAAGAGCAAGTGGATGATGAGGTTACTGACCCGAGCTGGGTTGGTAAGCCTAGTCAAGACAGTGCTTCTGACGGGGAGGCAAGTGCAGCACCAGAACAGGTTGGAAGAGACAGTGGGGTGGCCAGAGGGAGAAGCAGGGCCAGAGAAAGTAGATCAGCAACTGTTTTGCGAAGTGAAGCTCCCGTGCCGAGGCCTAGATGTTCGCAAGTCTGGAGATTCTTTAAAGAAAGTGAGGATGACCGATGGACTGTGGTGTGCAACTTGTGCCACACCAGGATCAGCAGGGGAGCCACCACTACCAGCCTAACCACTAACAGCATGCGCAGGAATATGAGTGCTAAACACATGACTCAATGGAACCAAGGCCGTTCACCTCCTGCGGATCACACCACTGCTTCTTCCCCTGTGTCACATGCTGGCTTTGCGAGTCAACTCCCCGCCCAGGACCCCGACACGAGCGCCTCCCGCCCTACAACCACCCCTTCACCTCCACGATCCTCCACACCCTACACCAATGTGTCCCAGCACAGCCTTCAGCTGTCTTTGCATCAGACATTGGAGCGCAAGCGCAAACGCAAATACAATTCCACCCACCCACATGCAGAAGCCCTAAACGTCCACATTTTCAAACTGCTGAGCCTGGAGATGCTGGGCTATAGACTGGTAGAGACTGAGGCTTTCCGTAACCTGATGGCGGTGGCTGTCCCTCGGTACTTGGTCCCCAGCCGCCACTATTTTTCACAATGTGCCGTCCCAGCCCTACACCAGTACGTGTCAGAGAACATCATCCGTGCCCTGACCAACATGGTTACTGAGAAGGTCCACCTAACCACGGACACGTGGACAAGTTCTGGTGGGCAGGGACACTATATCTCCCTGACGGCACATTGGGTTAACTTGGTGGAGGCTGGGACCGAGTCTGACCCTGGGGCCGCTCATGTAATGCCCACACCGAGGATTGCAGGGCCTACCTCGGTCACGGTTTCTCAGACTTATTATGCCTCTTCCTTCAACCCCTCCTCCTCTTCCTCCTACTCTCAAATACAATCTGTGAGCACGGCGCCTTCAGTCGGTAGCTCTAGGCGCAGCAGCACTGCCGTGGGTAAGCGCCAACAGGCAGTGCTGAAACTGCTGAGCTTGGGTGACAAGAGGCACACCGCTCAAGAGCTGTTATAGACCGATCTTTGGCTGGTGTCGCTGAAACTCAAACCAGGCATGGTTGTGTGTGACAATGGGTGTAACCTGGTGGCGGCTCTGCAACTCTGCAGGCTCACACATGTGCCATTATACACCAATACTATTTCCCAAAGTAACAACAACCCATATAAACACTGCATATAAAACCTGCCTGGCCCACATGTTCAATCTTGTTGTTCAGCGGTTCCTCAAGACCTACCCCAATTTGTCTGATTTGCTCACCAAGGTGCGACGCATCTGTGCGCATTTCCGCAAGTCAACCACATATGCTGGCACTCTCAGGGCAGTGCAACGGCGCTTACAACTGACTGCTCACCGACTGTTGTGCGATGTGCCCACACAATGGAATTCCACATTACACATGTTAGCTAGGGTTTACCAGCAGCGCACAGCGATTGTAGACTGCCAGATGACAACTTCCACGAGAACTGGTAGTCAGGTTAATCAGCTTCTTCAAGTCTACAATGAGGAGTGGACGTGGATGTCTGGTAGTACATATAACTGAGTAAAAACGTAGTCTTTAAATGGCGGCTATGTTACTGCAAACCACTCCATTTTTCACTGGACTGTAGTACATATAACTGAGAAAAAACGTGTCTTTAAATGGCGGCTATTGTACCGCAAACCACTCCATTTTTCACTGGACTGTAGTACTTATAACTGAGAAAATACGTAGTGTTTAAATGTCGGCTATGTTACCGCAAACCACTCCATTTTTCACTGGACTGTAGTACATATAACTGAGAAAATATGTATTTTATAGACTGACGCTGCTGTACTGCACACTACAGAATTGTTCACTGGACTGTAGTATACATAACTGAGAGAAAAAACGTATTCCCTAGACTGACGCTACTGTACAGTACACTACATAATTGTTCACTGGACTGTAGTGTATAGAAATGATAGAATAAACGTATTCCCTAGACTGACGCTACTGTACAGTACACTACAGTCCAGTGAACAATTATGTAGTGTATATAAATGATAGAAAAAGCGTATTCCCTAGACTGACGCTACTGTACAGTACACTACATAATTGTTCACTGGACTGTAGTGTATAGAAATGATAGAAAAAACGTATTCCCTAGACTGCACTACAGATCCCAGCAAGCCAAGGTAGAGCAGTAGCAGCAAAAATGAGTACTGAGAGGACTTTGGGCAATTTCTTTTGGGTCTGTGTGGACCACGTGCTGTGCCTTCTGCCACCAGTCGCTGTGCACAGTGTGCAGCCAAGATGGCGGTAGCTGCACTACAAGTCAGCCAGCAGGAGACCAAAAACAAAGGTGCTTGTAATCCTTAGAAGAGCTGTTGGGTTCTTTGAGCATGATTCCTACCTAACCAACATCTAAATTCAGGCCCTAACACTCCCCTTGACAGACAGCAGCTCTATCCCTAATCTCATGCAGGCGGCATCTGACGCGAGCAGCGCGGGACCAGATTCTTATATTCCCAGGTCATCTGATCTGGCCAGCCAATCCCTGCTATCGACTTGTAGGGGCCCCACGTGAGGCTAGGAGGTACGAAAGACTCTCCTGCATGTTGATTGGTTGAGAAAAGGCGCCTAACATGCCGGAAGAACAAGATGCCATTTCCTCGAGCATCGCGATATGCTCGTCCGAGTAGCGAGCATATGCGAATACCCTAATGCTCGAACGAGCATCAAGCTCGGAATAGCATGTTTGCTCATCTCTAATAAGAATCTCTCATCTGTAAAATATGGTTCGTTTGATCAAACCTTAAGTTTACTAAGACAATCAGATCACAGGTCGTTATTAGCCAAAACAGATATCAAATATGCTTTCCGACTTCTTCCAATCAACCCAAATGGGTAGAATTCACTAGGTTTTTACTTTTCAGGTCAATATTTTTATATAGAGCGGTTCCCATGGGTTTCACTCTTTCATGCCAATACTTTGAAGTCTTTTCCACTTTTATTCAATGGGTAGTCAAAACAAATTCAAGATGGCCACTTAACACATTATCTGGATGATTTTCTAATTATTGGAAAATATGGTTCAGATGAATGCATTAATTTATTAAATAAATTTCATGAAATTGCAAAATTTTTCAACATTCAACTTGCTGTTTTTCCCACCAATTGTTTAAAATTCCTTGGCATCATTATAGATATGGAAACAATGGAATTTGCTTTTAATTTAGTTTTACAGCAACTAATAGAAATTCAGAAGCACCCCTGTTAATTAATGCTATAAAATCTTTTGATGATCACATTTTCTTATTCATCAAAAAATCAAAAAACGATCAATTAGGCAAAGGTACGTGGATCAGACTGAACAACTTTCATGATATCTCAATTTGCCCTGTTAGAGCAATAAAAAACTGGTTATCTTTTAGATCAAATTCCCCTTTTTTCCTTCATGAAGACAATACCCCTCTGACTAAGTATCAATTTAATTTCATTCTCAAAAAATGCAAAATTCGATTGGGTTATTCTGACTTAAAAATATCTTCACATTCTTTTAGAATTGGAGCAGCCACACTGGTATCCCAATTGGGCTTAAACATTGAAAAAATAAAAAGGGAGATGACAGTCTGAGAGATATAAAACTTATATCAGACCAGATTTATTAGTTTCACTTTTCATTTCACTCCTCAGGTTCGAGCAAGATAATCTGGATTCTTGGGCATTCCTTGAAGTAGGACTATATGACATTGGGCTGATCCGCACACATGATTAATGATATAAAGTTTAGCCTTCGTCAAATCTATAACTGATATCAAAATGTTAAAATATTTTTTTCCGAAATAATCCCAAAGTTTACTTGGGGCAGAAAAAATTACAATTTATGGAAAAAATTAGAAAGAGAATAAATAAGAATATTGAAAAGTTCATGAATGGTATTCTAGGTTTCTCTTATAGACATGAGGCGCTTGAAGGTTTTGTCTCAAGACTATATAACAACTGGCTTGTCCGACATAGGTTGCAACATTTTCATTGTAGGATTGCAAAACATCATAGAAAAGTGCCTGTGGTGCTTCGATGTTGCCATTTAGCTTGCGCTTTATGGCGGATGGGGTTAAGTTGTTCATAATTGAGCGGACTATGGTTGTTCCAATTGTTGGTTTGGTTAAATTAAAACGTATAATTTATGGTTGGTTATGTTTAATACTATTTATGTAACAAGTACCATGGAGCGAACCAAGAGGCAAATGTAAATTGGTGAACCATGGTGTCATGGCAATCAAGTGATATATGCAATATTTAAATATATATCTAACCTGGTTATAGATGGCTTTGGTCCAGTCCAAAGAAACTTCTGGAAGGACAGGAGACACCAAAGTCGATCTTGATTGGATAAAGGGTAACAGATCCAACAGTTGACACCTATAAAAGATCGTTACTGGCGCATTCTCGTAAGTAAACGGAACTGAACACCCTCCCTCCCTTTAATCTAGAATGTTGCGATGCTAGCGGATGGGGTTAGGTCGCTCACAATTGAGCGGACTATGGTTGTTCCAATTGTTGGTTTGGTTAAATTAAAACTTATAATTTATGGTTGGTTATGTTTAATACTATTTAGGTAACAAGTTAGCATCGCGGCCAATTATTACCACTTAATAATTAATACACAAGTTAAAACTAACAATTTGTTTGAGTTATTTTTTGTTAAGCTAATTTTAGCTAATATACTTACCATAGTTGCATTGGTATATACTATGTGTGGGCCCAATGACACCATGCAGTTTATCTACTGCCAATACTGATCATTGGTAGAAGTGTTCTCCTTTGCCTTTCCAGTGTATTTCTGGTTACTATTGAGAAGATAGAGAAGAGTGGAGCTGTAGCATTCAAAATTGACAGTAAGGCAAAATAGTACACTTACTGTCAGCACTGAATGCTCCAGAACTGCCCCTCTCCATCCTCCCAGTGTCTGGGTAGAAGGATAGGAAGAAGAGCAAGGCTGCAGCATTCAGCACTCACAGTAAGTGTACTATTTTCATGTAGGCTTACTGTCAGTGCTGAACTTTGCATCCTCAATCCTCTTCTTATCTATCAGCACTAACCAGAGACATGTTTAGAAGGTAGAGGTAAGCATTGTTGCAAGCGATCAGCACTGGCAGCAAATTAACTGTCTGCATGGAAGCATTGCACATCATTTTTAGTAAGCTATATTTAGGGAAGCAGGGCTGGGGTAAGAAGGCAGAGGCTAGGACAGGAAGACCAGGTGCAGCAACCCTCAGGGGATTATTAAGAGAACCTTACATACAGTTTTCTAATGAAAAGTGTTTTGCGAAAACATCTGAACTCAGTCACTGCACATAAAGAAAAAATGAAATGACAGTTAAACTTTAATAAATCTGTCTAAAACATTGTACAACAAAATGGAACAATTTAGGCATGTCAGAACAGTAAATGTTCCCCACAGGGTAGCATTTCTTTTTACAGTGCTAATTATTATATTGCTAATTTATTGGTTCACGCTATCACATTTAGTTTTTTGTTTGTGTGTTTTTATAAAACAATAAGTTAAAAAAATCAAATCAACCAATTATGTTCTAATTGTTCTAATTAGCTTGAAAAGGGTCCTAATTAATCACTGAGAACTGAGTACATTACAGAAAATGAAAATTATAGTTATGAATAGTAGTGTAGTACCCCAGACCTGAGGGTATCTTTAATTATTGTAAATCGTTATGTATTGTAGTAGTAGATATTTTTCATGTTTTTAGAATATGTACCAGTAAGGATATGGTTGACAAAAGGTTGGAAGGAATAGGGCTAACCACTCTGTTCCTTCCCACTCGGTAGGAGTGGGCTGATCCTGCTTCCTGCCAGGAGGGGGAGTTCCTGTCCAAAGAAGAAGAGGAGAGGAAGTACACCTCAGAGCTCCTGCTCCTGTAAAGTATTCTCTAGAGAGAACAACTAAAGAAATTCTCAAGCAAATACTTGTGAGAAATAAGACAGCAGAGTGAGTACCAAAAAACCTGCATAGTAGACACTGCTATAAGGTGAGGGACTACGGCACAAACACCCAGGCTACTACTAGGTCAGATAAAGCTAGAGTGTAGACTTGATAGGGGGTATCTGCATTCACAAGTGCTAAATCACAACCAACCAACCTGCCTCCATACTTCCTTACTGGTGCCAGAAATTGCTATTTGAATCTGTTACATGCTGCACTTAGTAAAAAGTGACTGTTATACAGTGACATGCAAAAGTTTGGGCACCCCAGGTCAAAATTACTGTTACTGAATAGTTAAGCAAGTTGAAGATGAAATGATCTCCAAAAGGCATTAGGTTAAAGCAACACACTTTTCAACATTTTAAGCAATATCAATGTATTATTTTTGTTTTGTATAGTTTTAGAGTGAAAAAAAGAAAGGGGTACCTTACAAAAGTATGCGAACCCAAGAAAAAAACTTTGACAGAGGCCTCAGGCCTTAAAGGGGTTATCCGAGGCTGGAAATGCCCCGCCCCACACTGATTCTCACACTGATTCTACTTACCTGGCTCACTGCACAACTCCTGGTCCTCACATGACCGCTGCTGCTTCTCCCCATGTGGGGAGGAAAACATCCTGTGTTGGGGGGTGACAGCCAATGACAGGCATTGATGGAAGTAACCTTCTTAGCATCACCCACGATGCTAGGCAGGCTCATCCCCGTCACTACCTGCCATTGGATGCACCCTCCCGACACCGGATGTTTTCATCCTTGCACAGGGAAAAGAAGCTGTGGCCATGCGGGTACCAAAAATGGCGCAGGGAGCGGGGAGCCAGGTAAGTAGAATCAGTGTGAGGGGCCCAGGCGAATGGGGGGGGGGCATTTCCAGCGTTGAATAACCCCTTTAAATAGCCTGTTAGAGAATTATTTACAATCATCGTTAAGAAAGGCCAGGTAATGCAAATTTCAAAGCTTTATAAATACCCAGACTCCTGTGACAGCAGCCATAGGTTCTTCTAAGCAGCTGCCTAACACTCTAAAAATGAAAATGGTTGAGGCCCACAAAGAAGTTAAAAGCTATAAGAAGATAGCAAAATGTTTTCAGATTACCATTTCCTCAGTTCAAAATGTAATTAAGAAATGACAGTTAAAAAGAACAGTGGAGGTCAACAGCAGGTCTGGAATACAAAAAAAAAAAAAATTCAGAGACAGCTGCTTGTAGGATTGCTAGAAAGGCAAATCAGAACCCCCGCTTGACTTGACTGCAAAAGACCTTCAGGAATAGCAGACTCTGGAGTTACCTTATTCTACTGTTCATCAACGCCTGCAAAAATATCGCCTTCATTGAAGAGTGATCAGAAGAAAACCTCTTGTGCGAACTCAACACAAAATTCAGCATCAGGAGTTTTCAAAAGGACTTTTAAACAAGGCTTTTGCATTTTGCAAACAAGTCCTGTAGACTGAGGAGATAGGGTATGTGTGATGAGCACTCTGAACAGATGGTATTGTTAAAAGTATTATTATTGTACTCTGTACATTGTTATGTAATAAAGTCAACTGTTATGATATATTAATAATAATCAATAACAACATTTATTCAAAATTTATATAAAATTAAATACTCAATATGGGATTAAATACTGAATATACTAAATATAATACCAGCGCTGGTTAAATAAAAGAAAAAGCACATAAACACAATGTAAAATAATAAAATGCAGGATATAATAAATGTGCAATTATGCAAGTATAAGCAATATAATGTGCAAAAGTGCCAAATATATATCCTCAAAAGGTTTATTCCGTGTGGTTTCCAATAAAAATCTATTGTAAGTCTTTTTGGAGCAGTGTGTATTACCACACTGTGTTTGTATTCCTTCTTGTTTCACCTTGAATGGTAATGCTTGTTTAACAGTCCAGTATGTATCTCATTCGTGCCATAGGTATGGACCAGATAATGTATACCATATAGCAGGGGTGCACAACATTTTCTGGTTAGGGGCCACATTGGCAGACTAACTCAATGACGAGGGCCGGAAATAAAATTTAAAGGGGGTATTAAAAACTGAAATACTGTATTTAAGGACTCCCATCTAATTGAAGAAATACATGAAAAATACATGTGAGCAGCCACAAGACATAGAAATACATGTCTGTTACCAGATGGTTGGGGGCCGCACAAAATAGTATCAAGGGCCGCATGTGGCCCCGGGCTGCAGGTTGTGCACCCCTGCCATATAGTCTATATATGCTTTTCACATATAGTGTGTACCACTCCTTAGATGATGGATCTCAACGTCCTGATGATCACTGTCAGGCGGATACTGATATGCGCTGTTCACTCACGCGGCTTGGAATCCAGTCTGTTTCAGATGTGTGGCGTCCCACGTGGGTTCCCGCTTCTTCTAGGCGCCAAATTCAAAAGAGCGCTTAATACGAGTCCATGTGTCGGAGCAGTGTTTCCCAGGAGATGATCGGTGTCTCAAAGGGAATGATCGTTTTAGATTTCTTCACACTCCATTCCGTATGGATCAATGCAGAGCTGACTGTGAACTTCTGATACTTGCTAGGGTTTGAAGGAAAAATCATAGCGACCTTCTTTGTCCGTCAAAAAAAAAACTATTTTTTTCAAGCTTTTTATTTTTTTAGTATTAAAAAACAAGAAAAAGTGTGGTATTGTTGTAATTGTACTGACCTAGAGAATGAAGGTAATAGGTCAATTTTACCACAAAAGTAACACTGTTATAAAAAAAAGAAAAAAGAAAAAACTATGCAATGCAATAGTAAATAGTGCCATTAGAAAGTACAACTTATACTGCAAAAAATAAGCACTCATAAGGCTATGCGAACAGAAAAATGAAAAAGTTATCGGTCTGGGAAGGCGGGGAGTGAAAAACGAAAAAGCAAAAATGAAAAATTGCAAGGTCCTTTAAGGCTTAAATAAGGTACTATGCTAATCTCATATGAAAAAACAAAAATTCATGAATTCATTCAAGTGTCGCATATTACTATAAGGATATAGTGTTCAAAAGAAAATCTACTACAGAAAAAAATGAAATTATTGAATGTCATTAGACCACTTACAGTTGGAAGAAAATATATGCAAATGTAATTCTTCCCCTTGAGTGCTGTCACCTTTATTAAATGATTTCAACCAAATGACCCTAAAAAGCTTACAAAAATGAATAATCTCACTACTATAAATCATACAACAGAGTCTGGAAAATCTAAGAAATCCAACCTAGGATAACATCGTCTTGGAAAGGTTAATAAAGTGACATCACTCTAATGACAAGTGAAGAAATATTTAGCAACTGGTGAAAATACATTTCTCCTGACTGCAGTGTTACATCTACAGCCTCATTCCTTAAGTGAACATGAAGTTAAACCCACGTATTGCTTAAGACAACTATTCCGTGTACACTTACGTAAATTACATTTTGAGTGTTACAATTAATGAAGCTCCTGACAGGAACATTTCCCAAGGACAGAACTTCGTACCTCCTCAGAGATAGTAATAGGTACACAGCATTTTCTACCTGTTCCAACACATATGAGCACACTCATAGATGACAGCACTGTGTGCTTTTTCTTTTTTTTCCGAATAAGCTTCAAGGCAAAAAATTTCATAGAATTGTTTCTATTTTTTGGTCAGAAATAAACGAAGACTACAGATCCAGAAAAATGTGCATTGTTCTTTGCTAGAGAATGATAATGGTTCTCTGTTACTAAATACAGTGCATTCGGAAAGTCTTTAGACCTTTTCACATTTTATGTTTTGCGGCCTTGTAATAAAAAAAGAAAAAAGAAAGTGTTTCCCACCCATCAATCTACACTCAATACTCCTTAATGAGAAAGTGAAAACTAAATTTTAGAAATGTTTTCCAATGTATTAAAAAGGAAAAACAAAAATTTAGCATGGCATAATTATTCAGACCCTTTGCTATGACACTTGAAATTTAGCTCTGGGGGCCTCCCATTTATCTTAATTATCTTTCAAATGTTGAATCTTGATTGGACTCCACCTGTGGTAAATTTAGTAACATAGTAACATAGTTCATAAGTAGAGATGAGCGTATCTATTCGTCGATTCGTTGATTCGTATCGAATCTTGGAAATTTTCAGCTGCGAAGCGAATCCAAATATTAGGTGATTCGCTTCGGCTTTGTACGCATTCGCTACGTGGTTGCCCTATAAATTATACGCTATTGCGTACGAATTCAATTCATTAGCAAACTTTTACTGTTAATTCATTTATCATGTGCAAAAGCCCCAGAAGAAAGTGGTCACCTGACCTAGTGGTTAGGGCTTGCTCTGATTGGCTCAGGCTCGGTAAGCCAGTGACGCATCACTTCTGCTGCGACTGCTGAGACGAGCAGAAGCACTGTGTGTGAAGTTCTGAGACTCTGAGGCCTGTTTTGTGAAAATGAGGGTGTAATTGCTCTGGGAATCCATATTACACATATCAGGGATACTGCAGGGCAAGTGCAGGGCCAGTTCAGGGCTAGTAATTAATCAGGCAGTGAGAGAGAGACAGGGAGAGATAGGGAGATACAAGGACAAAGACCAGCTGCAGGGCCACAGAGTGAATTGAAAAATGTCTGGAATTGATAAGAAAAAGGGGTCCAGTTCCAGCCAGACCTCGAGCTCTAAAAAAAATGAGGTGACACAGGGCAGAAGTGCCAAAGGACCTGTAGCCGGAGCATCTACTAGTAGTATTTGCAATACTTGGCCCTTTTTCCACCAGGCTAACACACCAAAAGACGCAAAAGTGTAGTGGAGGAGAAAGTGGATGAGGTAGTGGAATGGATGGCACGCTTATCTCAGTTTCAGCCGGATGTTCTGCTGTCATCTGCTGATACAGTATCCATATGAAGCCAGGGGTCAGACTCAGAGCGTTCCGGCTCCACCATTCCTCTCCAGCAAAGCCTGTCATTTTTGTACGCAATTTGTACCCTTATCCGTACGTGTTCAAAGAGATTGCGTACCTTTTTACCTGAACGTTCGTTATTAGTGCGCGAATGTTCGCTAAAAGCCATATAGTTACATATATATTTTTTACGCAAATTCAAAGAATCTATTCGGCGAATATACGAATCTTAGGAAAAGTTCGGCGAATATTTGACAAATAAAATTTTGCATGATTCGCTCATCTCTATTTATAAGGCTGAAAAAAAGACATCTGTCCTTCTAGTTCAGCCTGTTATCCTGAAAGTTGATCCAGAGGAAGGCAAAAAAAAAAAACCCTGTGAGGTAGAAGACAATTTTCCTCACTTTAGGGGAAAAAAATCCTTCCCGACTCTAATAAAACAATCAGAATAATTCCCTGCCTGACTCTAATTCCTACAGCTCAATTTGCTGTTCACTAAAATTCCTAGGTCCTTTTCCATGTCAGTGCTACCCAGTGTTTTACTATTTAGTATGTTCTGGTGACTTGCATTATTCCTTCCTATGTGCAAGGCATTAAACGTCATCTGCCACTTCTCTGCGCAAGCCTCCAATCTATCCAGATACCTCTGAAGCAGAATCCTGTCCTATTCTGTGTTAATTACTGTACAAAGTTTAGTATCATCTGCAAAAATTGATATTTTACTGTGCAAGCCTCCTACAAGATCATTAATATATTGAAGAGAATAGGCCCAAATACTGACCCCTTTGGTACCCCACTAATGAAAGTGACCCAATCTGAGTGTGTACCATTAATAGCCACCCTCTGTTTTCTATCACTGAGCCAGTTACTTACCCACATGTAGACATGCAGTCCAAGCATTCTCATTTTACATACAGTACTAACTTTTTATTTGGTACAGTATCAAATGCTTTGGAGAAGTAAAGCCTAGAATTTACCTCTTCATAGAAACTGATTAAATTAGTTTGACATGACCGATCCCTCATGAAGCCATGCTGATATGGCGTTATTTGCTGATTTTCATTCAGGTACTCCAAAATAGCACCTCTTAGAAAACCTTCAAACAGTTTACCCATGACAGATGTTAAACTTACTGGCCTATAGTTTCTGGGCTCTGTTTTTGGACCCTTTTTGAATATTGGCACCACCTTTCTTATTTGCCTATCTTGTGGAATGTTCCCTGTTAGTATAGAGTCTTAAATATCAGAAATAAGGGTGTGACATTACTTAATTCTCTTAAAATATGGGGGTGTATGCCATCTAGTCCCAACGATTTGTCTATTTTAATCTTTTTAAGGTGCTGCTGTACTTCTTCCTGGGTCAGAGAGGACACTTTTAATGGGGAATTTACTTTTACATTCTCCATTTCGTCTCAGTAAATACAGTGGAGAAAAAAATATTTAATAACTTTCCCTTCTCCTTATCGTTCTCTGCAACTCCCCCCTAATTACTCTGTAAAGGGCTGACACCTTCAGATTTATACTTTTTACCATTTATATACTTGAAGAACATTTTAGGGTTAGTTTTACTCTCATTGGCAATTAATCTCTCAGTCTCTAGTTTGGCTGCTTTTATTTTTCATTTTTGTCATTTATTGCTTTCTTTACATTTCTATTTATTCACATTGTTTTTTTCTGGCTCCCCAACCTTTTATTCTCATAATTAGATTGTAGGATACTTTTAAAATTATCCCATTTTGTGACTATTTTTTATTTTTGAGGACTTTGTCCCAGTTAGGCCTATGGCTTCTCTTAGTTGGCTAAATGTTGCTTTTTTGAAGTTTGGTATTTTTGTTCCAGCTAAATTTTGCTTTTTTGAATGACAATCGGAAGGTTATTATTTTATGGTGACTATTTCCCAAGTGTCCCCGAACCTGCACATATGTTGTTCGGTCAGGTCTATTGGTTAATATTAAGTCCAGTGTCGCAGTCCCTCTTGTCAGGTCCTGACCCAGTTGGGAAAGGTAAACACCTATTAGTATTTTATAATTGTTTTTGCCTCCATGTATTTCTACCCACAGTGACCCCTCATGTCCATGTCCCTCACTCATATCTTCCCAAAGTGTGGGCTTTAGACAGGACTTTATATAAAGACAGACCCCTCCCCCTCTCCGGTTTTGATGATCCTTTTTAAACAGACTGTAACCCTGTACGTTAACTGCCCAGTCATAGCTATCATCCAGCCATGTCTCAAGTTATTTCCACTATGTCATAATCCTCCTCACACATCACTAATTCCAGTTCACCAGTTTTATTAGTAAGGCTTCTGGCATTAGTGTACATGCAATTAAGAGGTTTATATAATTTTTTTACCCTACACCATTCCTTCTGAACTGTTCTATTCCCTCCTTCCTTTACTCCCCCAGTTCCATTGCCTTGCCCCAGTTCTCTATCTGCACTATCTTCCCCTCCTATAATGTATTTTTCCTCCCCCCTGTCCCTAGTTTAAACACTCCTCCAACCTTCTAGCCATCTTCTGCCCCCAAAACAGCTGCCCTTTCCCCATTGAGGTACAGCCCATCCCTACGATAGAGCCTGTAGCTGACAGAGAAGTTGGCCCAGTTCTCCAGGAACCCAAATCCCTCCTTCTTACACCAGTTCTTGAGCCACTTGTTTACCTCCCTAATCTCCAGATGCCTTTCTTGTGTCGCTCGTGGTACAGGTAGTATTTTGGAAAACACTACCTTTGGGGTCCTTGCCCTAAGCTTGTGATCTAAATCTCTAAAATCATTTTTAAGGATGCGCCACCTACCTGTAACTTTGTCATTGATTCCGATATGGACCATGACTGCTGGATCGTCTGCAGCCCCTCCCAGTAATCTGTCAACCGAATCCGCGATGTGTCAAACTCAAGCGCCAGGAAGACAACACACCATTTGACAATCCTGGTGTTTGTGACAAATCACCCTATCTGTACCCCTAATAATTGAGTCTTCCACTACCAGCACCTGTCTGGCCTGCCCTGTTCTCCTGGTCCCCTGCTTACTGGAGCTGACATTCCCCTGACTGGCAGAGGAAGTGTCCGGCTGCAGCAGTGCAGTCCCTGAACTGACATCCCCCTCATCTGCCAACCTTGCAAACTTGTTGGGGTGTGTCAGATCAGGGCTAGCCTTCCTGGCACTTTTCCCTCTACCCCGCTTTCTAACTGTTACCCAGCTAGCTACCTCACTTTCCTGAGCCTCCATGCTACCACCCTCCCCCACATCTACCCCATAGAGTGCTTGCTCAGTGAGTAGCAAACTCTATTCCAAATTGTCAATGCTTCTCAGTGTTGAAACTCGCCCGGTTAGATACACAATTTGCGATTCCAAAACGGGCAATTTGCTCACATTTTGAACAAAGATTGGTCATGATTTGGTAAGACACATCCCTGTCTATATAAGGTCTCACAGCTGACAATGCATAACAGAGCAAAAACCAAGTCATGAGGAGGAAAGAACTGCCTGTAAACCCGAGACACGTGATTGTGTGGAGATACAGATCTGGAGACGGATAATAAAATGTCTGCTGCCCTAAAAGTTCCCAAGAGCACAGTGGTCTCCATAAATCTTAAATGTAAGAAGCCCTGACTGCCCCACTAAACTAATTAACAGTACCTGATGTCCACAGATGTTCCCCTGCTTACCACCGTGGCCCCGGGCTCTGTGTTCAGCGGTGATCTACTGCCGGTGATTCCATTCACCGCTGCTGTCTTGGGCTCTGTCTTTGCTGGCATTTTATGCTCTGGAAGGTGTTCCGGTGTGCATCACTTCCTGTGTTTTATGGGTTAGCTCATGTAACCTTGCTGACCAATCCTAGTCCTCCTGCGCATATACAAGTGGCTAAGCCCCCTTCCCAGGTGCCCGATTGTCAAGGTCCTTGTGTCCTGCAAAGGTTGAGGATATCTCTTCTTGTGTTCCTGTGTACCTGACTCATGCTTGTGTTTCTGGATTCTGCTACCTGTTTGATCCCTGCCTGCTTGCCTTGACTCTTCTGTTGCCAACCCGGATTGCCTGATCTGTACTGCCTGCCCTGATCTATTGCTTGTTTGACTTCCCCTCTGCCTCATCCTTTAGTCCTGCACTTTTGCTCCTGGTTACTACTCGGCTTGCTGACTATGTCTGTATCTCTGGTACCTTGGTCAGGTACTTCCTGGTCCGTGTGGACCAGCTGCCTCATGTGCCAATCTCCTCAAGAGGTAACAACCTGATGTTCCCCTCGGGAAAGTCTATCCCCACCATCAGTGGTACTGTGAAGAATAAGGGGCTCACTTAGACCAGACCTTTATAGGAGGTAGGACACGTGGCACAGTAGGTTGACACCAGCTGGTTTGTGACATTAAGTCATTTGGAGACAAGTACCATGTAAAGATAGGTGACCAAGAACCCAATGGTTATCCTGTGTGAAGATGGGAGAACCTTCCAGAAGGTCAACCATCACTACAGGACTCCACCAATTTGGGCTTTATGGCACAGGGGCCACATCTCAGTAAAAGATGCATGAAAGCTTCCAAAAATACATATATTACTTTTACCGGTAATCCGTTTTCCATGAGCCCATGACAGCACCTACGTTATTCCCATATATACATACATATATATATATATATATATATATATATATATATAGGCTCATGGAAAACGGATTAAGGGTAAGAGTATTCTATGTATTTCCATATATTACTTTTACCGGTAATCCGTTTTCCATGAGCCCATGACAGCACCTACGTTATTCCCATATATATATATATATATATATATATATATATATATATATATGCTCATGGAAAACGGATTAAGGGTAAGAGTATTCTATGTATTTCCATTAAGACCCATGACAGCACCTGTGAGAGAGTGAGGGTCCACAGCCAGCGGAACCTTTCTTCCAAAAGCTAAGTCCTGACTAGCCAAAAGATTCAATTTATAATGCTTAAAAAACGTATTTGGAGAGCTCAGGTGGCAGCCCTACAAATTTGATAAAGAGGCCGCTAAAGCTCTTGTTGAATGTGCTGAAAATCCTGTAGGGACTTGAAGGGCCACCGAAGTGTATGCTAAACCTATTGCTCTAATAATCCACCCAGCAATAGTATAACTTGTAACCCTCAATCCCTTATTATGTCCCTGAAATTGAACAAACGACTGAGAGGTTTGTACTGACACACACACCTTCTTACATCAAGCATATGAAACCTCTCTTCACCTTCATTTTTGGGATTCTGACAAAAGGTAAAATGATCTCTTGCGACCTATGGATGTCTGAGACTACTTTTGGAAGAAAAGCAGGATCTCGTTTCCAATCCTGTCATCTAAAATAGAAACATAAGGAGGGGAAGCAGACAAAGCAGAGATCTCCCCCACCCTCCTAGCTGATGTAATAGCCACCATATGACACTATCCTAGCAGAAAAGAAGTCTAGAGGTTCAAAAGGACTTTTAGTTAGACTAGCAAGGGCAATATTGGGATCCCAAGGAGACAATTAAGATTTAATAGTTGGATTCAATCTGGAGGAAGCCCTTATTCTATCCTCTTAATCCAAGGGTGAACTGCCAACCTAACATAAAACAAAGCACTAAGTGCAGAAACTTGAACTTTTAAGGTGCTGTGTCTCCATTTTTTATTAAGCCCTTCCTGCAAATAATTTAGAATCAATGGAATATCAGGAGATACTGATTAATCCAAATCTGATTTGGAAAATTAGATTAAAGCCTTCCAGATCCTTGGTTGAACACTTCTTGACAAAGGCATCAATCTCCCTGTTTGACTCTGTGCCTGCTTAGAAAATCTGCCTGAATGTTTTCTGACCCCTTCAAATGTACTGCAGAAAGGAAAATAACTCTCCCTTCCATTTAATGAAAAATCATACCGTCCAGATTCATTAATTGAGGGGACCCCCTTGTCTGTTGACATAGGCTGTTGCACTGTCTGAGAAGATTTTTATGTGCCTATTTATCAAAAAGGAAAGACATTCTTTCAGAACACAAAATATTGCCCTCAGTTCTCTGTAATTCTGGGACTGCTGACTCTGGGCAAGGGAACACTGACCTTGGGAGAACCCCACAACTGAATGAGCACCCTTAGGCTGGCATCTGTCGTAATAATTATGGTATTATCTTTTACCCATTAACTCCCGATTTAAGATTCTCTGGATTCATCCACCAATGTAAGGAATTTTCTACTGACTCGGGAATCAGAATCCTGCTGTCTAGGGAGGACTGATCCCCATTACAGAATGTGAAACAAGACAGAATGTGAAAGTGAAGGATACAGGACCTGCATTGAGCCCATTTACAGCTGGAATACATGACGTCATCAACCATAGGAATGACAGGGCTTCCGTTACTGAGGTTACCCTTGATTCGCTGAACTTTCTTTCGCTGAAAGTACATTGGTAGTTTGGAGTCAGGGACGACCTTTCAGTTTATGAGACAGCCTAGATCTGCCAAGGGACTTCTAATATGACAGATATGAATTCAGATCCTTTAGATTTATTATTGTTAAATAGGCTTTGGGAACAAGGAAAAGAGTTGAGTAAAACACTTCTATTTCTTCTTTTGGAACTGGAATTAAAACTGCTTTGCCAATTAGATATTTTATTTCGCTTAATAAAGCTAACTGTTTTGAGAGTGTTGATACAATTCTGTGATTTTCACTCTTTTTAGTGGGGATTTTTTTGAAGTCTGATAACCATCGTCTATTATACTTCTCACCCAGGGGCTTGCTGTAATATTTTGCCAGACTTGTGGGAAAAAAGTGAGACGCCCCCCCCCCCCGGGGCCTACCATCATTGTTGAGATGCGTTTGAAGACTTGGGCTTAAACAGTCCTTTTGACTTATTTGTCCTCCAGTCAGTGCTTTTTCGTTGGTCTTTGATCTCTTCCTTTTTCTCTCTGAACCGAAATGGCTTTCTTTGTTTAGGTAAGGATGGCACGGGAAACCCCTTCTTTTTGTCAGAAACTCTGTCTAAAATATCATCCAACGCAGGACCAAACAGAAAATTACCCTGACAAGGAAGGGCGCGTAATAAGGATTTTGAGCCAATTTCTTTTCACC
>ONZH01002611.1:0-59540 GCA_900303285.1 Rhinella marina | reverse complement strand
CCTATGGCTCCTCCACCTCAACCTCCTTCCCCAGCTGTGCCCCCTCCAGGAAAATTTGGAATGCGATCCGGCATACTCTCAGGAACTGTTTTCTGGACCCTTCCCAGAGTCACAAACCACTTCTCAGGTTGCTGCTGACCTCGTTCCCGATGCCCAAGTTTTCCAACTGTCGCAGTCTGTGGGTGATGATGATGATGATGATGACAATGTTGAGTTAGTGGAAGAAGTTTGTAAAGAGGTGTCGGACGATGAGGAGACACGGTTGTCAGACAGTGGTGAAGTTGTTGTTAGGGGAGGAATTCCGAGGAGGGAGCAGACTGAGGAATCGGAGGATGACGAGGTGACTGACCCAAGCTGGGTTGATATGCCGAGTGAAGACAGTGCTTCTGAGGCGGAGGTGAGTGCTGCACCAGAACAGGTTGTAAGAGGCAGTGGTGTGGCCAGAGGGAGAAGCAGGGCCAGAGCTGGTGCATCATCAGCAACTGTTTAACGTAGTGAAACTCCTGTGGAGAGGCCTAGATGTTCTCAACTCTGGAGGTTCTTTAAAGAAAGTGAGGATGACCGACGGACTGTGGTGTGCAACCTGTGCCACACCAGGATCAGCAGGGGTGCCACCGCTACTAGCCTAACCACCACCAGCATGCGCAGGCATATGAGTGCTAAACACCCCACTCAATGGAACCAAGGCCGTTCACCACCTCCTGCGGGTCACACCACTGCTCCTTCCCCTGTGTCATTCGCTGCCTCTGCTAGTCAACCCCCCGCTTCACTCGCTGCCTCTGCTAGTCAACCCCCTGCCCAGGACCCTGGCACGAGCGCCTCCCGCCGGAAAACCACACCTTCGCCTCCACGATCCTCCACAGTGTCCACCAACGTGTCCCAGCGCAGCGTTCAGCTGTCTTTACAGCAGACGCTGGAGCGCAAAAGGAAATACAGTTCCACCCACCCACATGCCCAAGCCCTCAACGTCCACATCTCCAAATTGCTGAGCCTGGAGATGCTGCCCTATAGGCTGGTAGAGGCCGAGGCCTTTCGAAATCTCATGGCGGTGGCTGCCCCTCTGTATTCGGTCCCCAGCCGCCACTATTTTTCCCGATGTGCCGTCCCAGCGCTACACCAGCACGTGTCACAGAACATTATCCGTGCCCTGACCAACGCTGTTTCTGAGAAGGTCCACCTAACCACGGACACGTGGACAAGTGCTGGCGGGCAGGGACACTATATCTCACTGACGGCACATTGGGTTAACTTGGTGGAGGCTGGGACCGAGAATGACCCTGGGGCCGCTCATGTACTGCCCACACCGAGGATTGCGGGGCCTACCTCGGTCACGGTCTCTCAGATGTACTATGCCTCCTCCTCCTCCGACCCCTCCTCCCCCTCCTCCTCCACAGAATTACCATCCGTGGGCACGGCGCCTTCAGTCGGTAGCTCTCGGCGCAGCAGCAGTGCCGTGGGTAAGCGCCAGCAAGCGGTGCTCAAACTGCTGAGCTTAGGTGACAAAAGGCACACCGCCCAAGAGCTGTTACAGGGCATCACGGCGCAGACCGATGTGTGGCTGGCACCGCTGAACCTCAAGCCAGGCATGGTTGTGTGTGACAATGGGCGTAACCTGGTGGCGGCTCTGCAACTCGGCAGACTGACACATGTGCCATGCCTGGCCCACGTGTTCAATCTAATAGTTCAGCAGTTCCTCAAGACATACCCCAATCTGTCTGATTTGCTCACCAAGGTGCGCCGCATCTGTGCGCATTTCCGCAAGTCCACTACAAATGCTGCCACTCTCAGGGCAGCGCAGAGCCGCCTACAAATGCCCGCTCACCGACTGTTGTGCGACGTGCCCACGAGATGGAATTCCACATTAAACATGTTATCCAGAGTTTACCAGCAGCGCAGAGCGATTGTAGACTGCCAGATGTCAACTTCCACCAGAACTGGTAGTCAGGTCAGTCAGATTCCTCAAGTCTACAATGAGGAGTGGACGTGGATGTCTGATATCTGCCAGGTGTTGAGCAACTTTGAGGAGTCAACACAGATGGTTAGCGGCGATGCCGCCATTATCAGCCTCACCATCCCGTTGCTTTGCCTGTTGAAAAAATCACTGCTTAGCATCAAGTCGGATGCTTTGCGCTTGTCACAAGAGACGGTGGAGGAAGATACGTCGCTTGATAGCCAGAGCACCCTCCGGTCTGTTTCTCAGCGCGTATCGGAGGAGGGGGATGAGGATGAGGAGGAAGAGGAGGAGAATGTTGGCGAGACAGTAGAGGGTACCAGTGCTCAGTCCTTAACTCTTGAGCGTGTATGGGCTGAAGAGGAGGACTTGGAGGAGGAGGAGGAGGAAATGGAGAGTCAGGTCAGTGAGGAGAGGGAATTCTTGCGTGTTGGGACTCTGGCGCACATGGCAGACTTCATGTTAGGCTGCCTATCCCGTGACCCTCGCGTTAGAAGAATTTTTTCCAACACCGATTACTGGGTGTTCACTCTCCTGGACCCACGGTACAAGCAGAACCTTTCCACTCTCATCCCTGCAGAGGAAAGGAGTATGAGAGTGAATAGGTATCAACAGGCCCTGGTGCACAAGCTGAAACAATTCTTCCCATCTGACGCCGCTAGCGGCAGAGGGCATGGTTCTGTGGGCCAAGTAGCGGGGGAGAGGAGGCGAGCAGGCAGCTTGTCCAGCACTGGCATGGGAACGCTCTCCAAGGCCTTTGCCAGTTTTATGTCACCCCAGCAAGACACTGTCACCTGTCCCCAGTCTAGGCAGAGCAGGGGGGAGCTGTACAGAAAGATGGTGAGGGAGTACCTAGCTGACCATACCAACGTCCGTAGCGATCACTCTGCTCCATACAACTACTGAGTTTCAAAGCTGGACACGTGGCCTGAACTGGCGCTGTACGCCTTGGAGGTGCTGGCCTGCCCTGCCGCTAGCGTGCTGTCTGAGCGGGTATTCAGTGCAGCTGGTGGCGTCATCACCGATAAGCGTACACGCCTGTCAACTGACAGCGCTGACAGGCTGACGCTTATTAAAATGAACAAAGCCTGGATTTCACCAGAATTCAAATCTCCTCTGGGGGAAAGCAGCTAAAGATTTAAATAACTTATGTATCCGATTCCTCTTCTCTACTCCTCTTCTCTACTCCTCCTCCTCCTCCATATCGTCTTTGCCTAACGCTGACCCAAAAAACGCCATTTTTTAGAGGTCCAACTGGCACTCTTTTAGCACAATTTTTCAGGAGGGCCCCCTACAGGCCCTCTATTCAAACAATTTTTCCAGAGGTCCACCTACAGGCCCTCTATTCAAACAATTTTTCCAGAGGTCCACCTACAGGCCCTCTCTTCAAACAATTTTTCAGGAGGGCCCCCTACAGGCCTTCTATTCAAACAATTTTTCCAGAGGTCCACCTACAGGCCCTCTCTTCAAACAATTTTTCCGGAGGTCCACCTACAGGCCCTCTCTCCAATTCCAGTTCCAAGTTTTATTTGCGCATACTGCATACATTTTTATTTTTGGGATAGGTGTGAAAAATAATATTACTTGCGAATCTATATTGCCCAACATTGGATACGGTAGCAAGTAGAAGACCAAACACATGCTGCTCACAGGGTTCCGCAAATTCCTGGTCCACCCGCAAATTCCTTGTCCACAATGTCAAGGAGGACGAGGTTCTGTGGATGAGCTACAAGTCCTTCTGTACTGAAATCGCTGACAAAGTCTCCATCTAAGAACCTACAGACCATTGTGGAGAGAGCGGCACAGCTCGCCATCAAAAGTGAGGAACCCCAACGCCAGACTGCACAGAGAAGATAACGAATAAATATCTCTGTGGTTATTTTTGCTAAATAAAAGTTAAATAAACCCCCCAAAAAATGCATCTGTTCCTGTGCCTGATCCACCCAAGTTGAATCTGTCCCATCATGAGAAAGTCCCCCCCAAGGAGTCCCCACTGTAACTTGCTTCCCATACAACTACCTCACCCCCGACACCTGTGTCTCGCCATTGTCCACCACCTCCTCAGACAACACTGGTAAATCCACACTGTCAGCACACGGAAACAGCAAAAGGTCTTGCGAATTGGGGCAGAGAATGTTCTGGGCTAGCACATCAGAGAAGGGGTGACTATGGGGTTCCAGGGAGTACGTGACCACATGCAATATCCATTTAAAAGTCATGCCACACTTGATCGAGCTCATAATTGACAATTGTACCGGTTGATGCTAAATTTTTAAGTTGGGGTCCTGCGTCGTCATTCTAACTCCATCCGGCTGTTGTCACCACCACACACGCTAGCCCCAGGGGGCACTCCCCTGGCTCTTCCAGCTCAACCTCCTTCCCCCCAGCCTGCCCCCCCACCTACAGGCCCTCTCTCCAATTCCAGTTCCAAGTTTTATTTGCGCATACTGCATACATTTTTATTTTTGGGATAGGTGTGAAAAATAATATTACTTGCGAATCTATATTGCCCAACATTGGATACGGTAGCAAGTAGAAGACCAAACACATGCTGCTCACAGGGTTCCGCAAATTCCTGGTCCACCCGCAAATTCCTTGTCCACAATGTCAAGGAGGACGAGGTTCTGTGGATGAGCAACAAGTCCTTCTGTACTGAAATCGCCGACAAAGTCTCCATCTAAGAACCTACAGACCATTGTGGAGAGAGCGGCACAGCTCGCCATCAAAGTGAGGAACCCCAACGCCAGACTGCGCAGAGAAGATAACGAATAAATATCTCTGTGGTTATTTTTGCTAAATAAAAATTAAATAAACCCCCCAAAAAATTCATCTGTTCCTGTGCCTGATCCACCCAAGTTGAATCTGTCCCATCATGAGAAAGTCCCCCCCAAGGAGTCCCCACTGTAACTTGCTTCCCATACAACTACCTCACCCCCCGACACCTGTGTCTCGCCATTGTCCACCACCTCCTCAGACAACACTGGTAAATCCACACTGTCAGCACACGGAAACAGCAAAAGGTCTTGCGAATTGGGGCAGAGAATGTTCTGGGCTAGCACATCAGAGAAGGGGTGACTATGGGGTTCCAGGGAGTACGTGACCACATGCAATCTCCATCTAAAAAGTCATGCCACACTTTATCAATCTCATAATTTACAACTGTACCGGTTGATGCTAAATTTTTAAGTTGGGGTCCTGTGTCGTCATTCTAACTCCATCCGGCTGTTGTCACCACCACACACGCTAGCCCAGGGGGCACTCCTCTGGCTCTTCCAGCGAAACCTCCTTCCCCCCACCTACAGGCCCTCTCTCCGTACTATTTACCCGGATAGGGGACGTATTAGATATTGTACTGATGTTTTTTGTTTTTCTTCTTTTAATTGCCTCCTGACCTGTGATAGGCAGAGCATGGACACTCCCCTGGCCAGAGCAAGCTCTTTTTCCATTTTCCGTGTTCGAAAAATCCATTAAATATAGGGTCCCAAGATAGGGGACGTATACGGTATTAAACTGAGAAGAATCGATACCATACGGGTTAAAGCAACAGTTTTTCCAAATCCATTCCGGCTGTTGTCACCACCACACACGCTAGCCCAGGGGGCACTCCTCTAGCTCTTCCAGTGAAACCTTATTCTCCCCCACCTACAGGCCCCCTCTCCAAACAATTTTCCCAGGTAGGGGGACGTATTAGATATTGTACTGATTTTGAATTGCCTCCTGCAATAGATGGGAATCGAACCCGGATCAACTGCTTGGGAAGTAGCTATGCTCACCACTATACCACCAGCAGCCACAGCAACTGATAAGAACAGATACTAAACTTGATTTCAGCTGCAGTGCCAGCATGAGCAGTGGTGTCACCTGCAGGCGGTGATGGACCTTCGTTGCACCTAGTTGGGTGCTTTCCTAACATGTGATGGGTATTTGCCTCGCCTTTCTTGGTCTGGGTGAGCACAATTGCCATGAGGGTAACCACCAGGCTGTTGCCTGAGAATTTGGGGTAATGGTGGGATTAGGCAGCCTCAGAGGCATCCATGCATGCTGCCCCTGCTGTTTCCTGTCCATTTCCGTGGTGTTTCCATCATTTTCTGAGGTTTTCAGGTTTTCACCCAGCCTTCCCTAGGCAGAGCCTTGGTCCCCTGCAAAAATGCTCGAGTCTCCCATTGACTTCAATGGGGTTCGTTATTCGAAACGAGCACCCGAGCATCGGGAAAAGTTCGACTCGAATAACGAGCACCCGAGCATTTTAGTGCTCGCTCATCTCTAGTCAGGGCTATGATATAAGGAAGTTCTGAAGGGACTATAAAGGAACTCTAATGGAGGCCTGGTTATCTTGAATCCATGTTCAGTTGTAAAAGGTATATAACACCTGCCACTTTTGTGGCAGATAATCGCTAACAAGCATTCGCAATAATATGATCATATGGAAGAAAAACAGGACGTGTGAATGGAGCCTTATACTGAGGAGGAGATCACTGCATGTAATAGCAACAGTCTCCTCTGCTAGCGAGCAGACGATTGCCAGGAAGGAACACATCTTTTCCAACAATCATCTGTTTAATCGAGCTGCCTAATACATTAAGGTGTGCTAGACTGAATGGTGTTAACCTTCTTGAGGAGTGTAGTATGACTGGGAATCTTAAGAGCAGAGTCTGGGCAATAAAAACGGGACTCTGGAGAGTTGAGCCTATGTGGGGAGAAAGTGTTCTCTGGAGCTTAGGGTTGTGGTTAGGAGAAATATTCACCAGGTATTCGATGGGAGGTCAACTAGCATTCGAGACCTGCATGAGGTGACATAGTTCTGAGGTGCGTCCATTGGTTACATAACCGTTCAGCGTAGAGATGAACAAATCTATTCGCCGATTCATTGATTCGTATCGAATCTTGGAAATTTTCAACTGCGAAGCGAATCCGAATATTTGGAGATTCACTCCGTTAAGATTCGAACATGTTCCTAAGGCTTTCTACACATTCGCTATGTACTTGTCCAATAAATTGTACTCTAATGCTACGTATAAGTTACTCTATACGCTGTTGCGTACGAATTCAATTACTTAGCAAACTTTTACTGTTAGTTCAATATTCGCACTCAAAAGCCCGGGAAGAAAGCGGTCACCTGACCTAGTGGGCAGGGCTTGCTCTGATTGGCTCAGGCTAGGTAAGCCAGTGACTCATCAGTTGTGCCGCGAATGCTGAGACGAGCAGAAGCACTGTGTGTGAAGTTCTGAGAGACTGAGACCTGTTTTGTTAAAATTGGGGTGTAATTGTTCTGGCCATCCATAATACAGATATCTGGGATACTGCAGGGCAAGTGCAGGGCCAGTGCAGGGCTAGTAATTAATCAGGCAGGGAGAGAGACAGTGAGAGATATAGGGAGATAGACAGGGAGAGAGACAGGGAGAGAGACAAAGACCAGCTGCAGGGCCACAGTCAAGTGAAAAATGTCTGGAATGGATAAGCAAAAGGGGTCCAGTTCCAGCCAAACCACGAGCTCTAGAAAAAGGAGAAGATAGAACAGGGCATCAGTGCTAAAGGGCCTGTAGCTGGAGCTTCTACTTGTAGAATTTGCAATACTTGGCCAGTGTTCCACCAGGCTAACCCACCAAGGCGCAAAATTGTACTAGAGGAGAAAGTGGATAAGGTAATGGAGTGGATGGCAAGCTCATTTCAGTCTCAGCCAGATTATCTGCTGTCATTTGCTGATACAGTATCCATATATAGCCAGGGGTCAGACTCAGAGCATTCCTCCTGCTCCACCATTCCTCTCCAGCAAAGCCCGTCATTTTCGTACGCAATTTGTACGCTCATGCATACGTGTTCAAAGAAGTTGTGTACCTTTTAAAACTGAACGTTCGTTATTAGTGCGTGAATGTTCGCAAAACGCCACATGATAACGTATGATTTGTACGCAGATTCGTCGAATAGATTCGTAGAATATACAAATCTTATGAAAAGTTCGACGAATGTTCCGCGAAAAAAATTTTGAATGATTCGCTCATCTCTAGTTCAGTGTTATATTTAGTTCAGTTCTGCAATATTAAGATGCCTACCTTGTATGTATTAACACTGGTAAGACTTTGGGCCTTATCAGAGTATTCTATTCATTATGTGTTTTGTGTCTCTTTAAAGTGAATGTGACCATTAAGCTTTCTGTTAACTGGATTGTCCCACAAAAACTATTCTATAGTTTTTTAAACCAGCACCTAAATTGCCTGTCATTAAAAAATTTGTGTAGCCTCTAAGTTATTACATTAATCTACCTGTGTAGCACCACCTGCTGTTAGCTCTTTTTATAATTTCTCTGGCCACCTCACTGGGATCGAAGAACATACACAGCTGCATCCTTTAAATGCCACAAGCTGCAGCAAAAAGAAAGAAAGGAAATGCCCCCTGAGCTACCAGCTTGAAATAAATCTAGCAGAGCAATTGGAACAATGAATGGAGAGATCTCTGGATTCATGTGAGGTACAGGGTTAGTTCCAGCTTTGTAAGACAAAGGTTATCATGTACTATGTGATGTCTGATTGTATTTTTTACATTAATCATGGGATCAAACAGCAGAGTTTAACTTGAATTTGGCATTTAAATTTCTTTTTTAAAAGATGAATTGCTAGAGATGAACACCATGTTACAAAAACCAATGCGTCATCTCTAGACAACAGGTTCCTATGGTCCATGTGGCTGCTGGACACTGCTGTTAAAAGAGCATAGCAGCAGCTCAGGCAAAATCATGTACAAAAAATGGAGTAAAAAAATGGCAATTAGTAAATAAAATCAAATAAGAAAAAAATAATTATCATGAGTCAGTAATTTTTTAAGTCATTTTTTACTTGAGTGTGTGCGTTGGACTACTTTGTGCAACATTAATCAAATATTGCATGTGATTTGAAATTTGATGCATATTTAAACCTTATACTGTTGTATAGAAATGTTACTCCAGTTTCTCTATTAAACCCCCACTCCCCCAACTGGAGAGATGTTGCAATTTTATAAACAGTGATAAATCTGGAGTGCAACATAGATAACCATGTCCACTTTCCCACCCACTTTCAAAAGTCATGATGGTAGCAGAAAATGACAGAAAATCACAAAGTTTTGTTCCAAAACGACACTTGCAACAAGTTCTGGCATACACTAATCATGCATTCCCTCAATATGTTTCAGTATATGGTTTTCAATCTCTTAATATTATAAAAATTAGTTTCTGTCTGTCTGTCCGTTTGTCTGTCCGTCTGTCTGTTCTCTATGCGTGACCAAACTACTGGACCGATTTTCACCAAATTCGGGACACATGTACATCAGGTGTCCGGGAAGGTTTTAGACCAGGTCTCAGCTCTCTAGGACATACCGTTCCCGAGATATTCCCAAAATATGACCTAATAATATTAGCCAATATTAGCTTGGGAGCTTTGGTTTCAAACCCCAACTGCCATCCTCTGCACAGACACACACAGGGAGGGCAGGTTTCCATAACAACACAGCCAGGTAATTAGCAGCCAGCTGAGGAGCTCAGTTAACTAACAACCCAGCCATTTGTATTCACTGCTTTAAAGGGGCAGAGCACTGTGGATGACACTGTTAAAGGGGTATTCCGGTTACCATAAATATACCTTATGTTTTAGACTAATTTTAGACTAAAACCGTTCAGTAGTAATAAAAGATGTTTTCTTCCACTGCTACCCATTGCGTGTCCTCATAAATTACCATGGCATCGATCTGTAATTGAGGCCACCCTTTAAAAGAAGGACTTAAAACCCCCACCCCAGGTCTCACTAAACCACGCCCCTGACTTAGTTAGGCCATGCCTCCTCCCACTCCTCAGCCAATGAGGATTAAAAAATTGAAAGTAAAAATCATTTTCTGGCAGCTGCAGGGTTGGGAGGGAGGGTGACTTTCTCTCTGCAATGACACACAGAAACATTAAATGAAATAGATTAAATATATCCGTGCGATGCAATGTTTTCTTCCACTGCTACCCACTGTGTTTCCTCATAAATTACCATGGCATTTACCTGTAATTCAGGCCACCCTCAAAAGAAGGACTTAACCCCCCCCTCCCCCAAGGTTCCGCTAAACCATGCCCCTGACTCGGTCAGGTCACGCCACCTTTCACTCAGCAGCCAATGGGGATTGAAAAAATTAAGGTAAAAATCAACTTCTGTCAGCTGCATTGACTTTCTCTCTGCAACTACACACAGAAACATTAAATGAAATAGATGAAATATACCCTGGCGAAGCCGGATCCTTCTGTTAGTGTTAAATAAAAGTAATACATATTATCAAAATGTATTTTGTGATCTGGATAATTTTGGAGCATGGTCTCAATTTTAGGGTTTAGTCTGAGGTCTGAATTTATTTTGGGCTGACGTGTGAAGTTAGTCTGGGATCTGCTCTTGGGGATGAATTTATTTTGGAGACTGAATCAATTTCTTGATACCCTGTCATTCTCAGGTCCACAATTTTCTGGTGATGACAGTTTTGCTGCTTGACACAGAACTCCAAATCTATAGATCATAGATGTAGAGTTAAATTATGTCTCTCTAAGGCTGGGTTCACATCATATTTTAGCATTAGAAGGAGCTTTAGAACTTCTCTGTTTCCCTAAGAAGTTCACATTTGAGACTTTACAGCATAATGGAGCAAATTACATTTTTTTCTGAAATTGTGGTGTCACCAGAAGTTATTGCTCTTATGGTATCACAGTGGTATTCACCATTTCATCATTGAATCCATGGTCACTATAAAACAAGCATTGATTTTAATAAAACTTTATTCTAAATGTCAATTATTTCTTTATAGTAGCACGGAAGTCAAATGCAAATGTTGGAAAGCCAGCTCTACATTTACACTTTGTGTTCCTCTGAACGTTTTAGCATATTAATTATAGAAAGAGGGTTATAGACCAAGAAGAAGCATGAAAGAATTGTAATGGAGTACATGCAAAATAGATAAAACATTGTAGATGATTTTTATGCATAAGATGCATCAGTTGCCTGACAAGTCGCACAAAGTTCTTCCCATGGACAGTGGTTTGGTAACAATTCGGTTTACGCTGTTACCAGCACTACTCTAAGCTTCTTTTAAGTCACTGGAGGCATCATGTGTGGTCCCGCTGTCTTGTCTAGTTTCTATTTTGTTTCTTCTTTCAAGACTTCATAAGTGACAAGAGTTCTCTTTACATTTATATTCATTATCCTTCAATAGGAAGGCGGCTTTTTGCAATCCTCTTTGCCTAGGATAATGTAGTTGACCAGAACCTAATAAATTTTGTAACAATTGTAATCAGGACATTGTAGACTTTCTATTTACGTGCAAAATAATGACACTTTTCAATATAGTAACTAGGGATGAGCGAACTTTTGAAAAGTTCGGTTCGGTTCGCTTCGGCGAACTTTCTTGAAGTTCGGATTCGTACGAACCGAACCTAAAACGAACCTTGCTATAACGGCTGAATAATTGCTTCTACAATAATGGGAGTCAGATAGGGTACAGTTTCGTTTATTTGCAGTTGCTATTACAATGAAAAAAGTGGAAAAAATCCAAGTGACTTCAACAACGGCGACGCAAAATCTACGCATATTTTAGAATCTACACTAATGCGTACGCTAATGCGAACATTCCCGCACAAATAACGAACATACAGTCTAGCGTTGTCAAAGGTACGCTACTTAACTAAATGAATATGTACGCATTAGCGTACGCATGCACTGCATCCGCAAACATTCCTACACAAGTAACGAACATACAGTCTAGCGTTGTCAAAGGTACGCTACTTAACTGAATATGTACGCATTAGCGTACTCATATACTGCGTCTGCGAACATTCCTACTCAAGTAACGAACATACAGTGTAGCGTTGTTAAAAGTACGCTACTTAATGGAATACGTACGCATTAGCGTACATTCTCAATAAATATGCATATATTTTGCGTCGCCGTTATTTTAACCAGATTCGTTACGAACTTTGTCAAAATTCGGTTCGGTGACGAACCGAACTTTTGGGAAAGTTCGTAACGAATCTGGTTCGTTACGGTTCGGTTCGCTCATCCCTAATAGTAACCAAAACAGATAAGCAAATCTCTTGTATCGAAATTTTTACTATTAACAAATAGAAGACAATAATTTTGGACAAAAAATGGCATTTTTCCAAATTTCTGCTCCTTAATGCATTGTCTTCACTGTCAAAACTTACCACATTCTAGCAAGCAATTGTTTTAATATTTTTTTTTATCTTGTAAAACATAAACTAATACGAATAAAATAACTAAAATTTCTGAACAATTGTTTCTACTTTGAAATTAATGAGAGGAATTTTCAGGTGATCCCACCTTGAGTGGACTTAAAAAATTGTTAGAAAAAGGTTTTATATACTGTCTGTTTGTATTTAAAGGGGTTGTCCCATCTTGACAAATCATCTAACATTAAAGCAGGTCCATTGATCAGCACATCTGGAGTGAAATGGACACTTCAGAAAGGGGTATTTTTCTAAACTCAATATTCACAGGCAACACACCTCATTTTTGAATGTTTGGTTATTTTTCTTGTTATTTACAATGCCATTGATAACAAAATATTACCATTCTTTAGCAGTCAACAAAAACAATAAGTCCTCCTATACAGGTAGGTATGAGGGGAAAGTATTAATGAAGTATAATGGAGGGTAATCCTCATGATATTAGTAGGTGTAAAATTGGGATAACGACATGACAGCTCTATTATACACTTGTCAGCGTAATGTGAGATGCTCTGGTTACAGTGATGATCTGAGTTAAAAAGTTAAGCAAGCTAAGAATTAAGCTATTTGTCATGCCAGAAGTCCAAACAAACAGAGAGTTAAAAAGAAAGGACAGGAAGTGGAATACCTGGAGTGACCTTAAAATTATATTCGGAAAACTATCCACCCATCTTTTATAAAAATGCCATATAATATTCATATACAGGTTGGTAATATGTGATAAAAATGTTGATGTCCCTTTAAACATTCAGGTTGATAAATGTATTACCGTAAATGAATGGCCAAACATGTAATATGTGAATAAACTAGACTAGAGCAAAAGCCATTATTTGTTACTGACTCATAGGAAGGTGGAAAGCAGGGATCCCTCTCAATCACATCCAAATGTCTTTATGGGGTATGTGCTCAGAAACTGAGCGGGAACCATAGCCACCAAGTGCCTGCTGTTTTATATGGCAGACACAGAGGCAGTATCATTAATTGTCAATAACACCAATCACAGACTTTTAATTGATGCCACAGTCAATTACAACCACAGTATCTGAGCAGTGTTTCCACCGTACTATTAAAATATAAAAATATTTACCATGTACAGTGAACGCTGTAATGGAAAAAAGTCAAAATGGCCAAATTGAAGGTTTTTTTTGTCACTTTTCCTCCCACAAAAAATTGAATAGAAGTAATCAAAAAGTCATATACACTCCAGAATTATGTACATAAAAACTACAAATCACCCTGCAAAATATAAATCTTATCTTATCTAATTTTTTAAAGTATTAAAGCATAAGAAAAACTATATAAATGTGGTTTTGTAATCATACGGAAGATAATAGGTCCATTTTACTGCATTTGAAATGCTGTAAAAAGAAAACCCAGAAAACTGGCTAAATTCCGTTTTTACCCAATTCCATCCCATTTGGAGTTTTTTTTTCCAGCTTTCCACTATATCGTATGCGATACTAAATGGTGCCATCAGAAAGTACAACTATTAGATTGGGTCACTGTAACTAGTGGGGTACCACAGGAGTCAGTATTGGGCCCTATTCTCTTCAATATATTTATTAATGACCTTGTAGAAGGCTTGCACAGTAAAATATCAATTTTTGCAGATGACACTAAACTGTGTAAAGTAATTAACACAGAAGAGGATAGTACACTGCTACAGATGGATCTGGATAGACTGGAGGCTTGGGCAGAGAAGTGGCAGATGAGGTTTAACACTGACAAATGTAAGGTTATGCATATGGGAAGGAATAATGCAAGTCACCAGTACATACTAAATGGTAAAACATTGGGTAACTCTGACATGGAAAAGGACCTAGGAATTTTAGTGAACAGCAAACTAAGCTGCAGAAACCAGTGTCAGACAGCTGCTGCCAAGGCCAATAAGATAATGGGTTGCATCAAAAGGGGCATAGATGCCCGTGATGAGAACATAGTCCTGCCACTTTACAAATCACTAGTCAGACCACACATGGAGTACTGTGTACAGTTCTGGGCTCCTGTGAACAAGGCAGACAGAGCAGAGCTGGAGAGGGTTCAGAGGAGGGCAACTAAAGTCATAGCTGGAATGGGTGGACTACAGTACCCAGAAAGATTATCAAAATTAGGGTTATTCACTTTAGAAAAAAGACGACTGAGGGGAGATCTAATAACTATGTATAAATATATCAGGGGTCAGTACAGAGATCTCTCCCATGATCTCTTTATCCCAAGGACAGTAACCATGACGAGGGGACATCCTCTGCGCCTGGAGGAAAGAAGGTTTGTTCACAAAAATAGAAGAGGATTCTTTACGGTAAGAGCAGTGAGACTATGGAACTCTCTGCCCGAGGAGGTGGTGATGGTAAGTTCAGTAAAAGAGTTCAAGAGGGGCCTGGATGTATTTCTGGAGGGTAATAATATTACAGGTTATAGTTACTAGATATGGGTTGTTGTTGATCCAGGGAGTAATTCTGATTGCCTGATTGGAGTCGGGAAGGAATTTTTTCCCCTAAAGTGAGGAAAATTGGCTTCTACCGCACAGGGGTTTTTTGCCTTCCTCTGGATCAACTTGTAGGAAAACAGGTCGAACTGGATGGACAGATGTCTTTTTTCGGCCTTATAAACTATGTTACTATGTTACTATGTTACTATGTATTACCTCAGAAAAAAAAGTAAAAAAGTTATGGCTTTTGGAAAGGCAAGGAGTAAAAAACAAAAGTGCAAAAATGGAAAATCTCATGGTCAGGAAGGGGTTAAAAGAATTGCCCATTTGAATAGTCACCATAGATATAATTGTAGAACTATTGTGGCTACAGCACTCATCAAAATATGTTTGGGCTTTTGCTGGGTGCTTGTCTTTTGTGGATCCTTCTGGATCCTTCAGAACATAGGATAACACCAGCACACCAGACTTATTGGGTCATTTATCGAACTGGTGTAAAGTAGAACTGGCTTAGTTGCCCATAGCAACCAATTTTGATAAACCAGTTTGATAAATGACCCCATTATTGTTTATATTATTTAGAACAGTCAGCGTACAGAGGTGTAGACATTTCTTTGCTTAAACAGTGTATTCCCTACCTGCTTGAAAAAGGGCCACACATGCTGTTTGCATACACTGTTTAAGCAAAGTAATGTCTACAAAGTAATACAAAGTAATGTCTGTTCAGTTGACTGTTCTGAATAATTTAAACACTAAGGGTCATTTATTAAACTGAAATACTCCTATATTAGGTGTATTTCAGGTGCAGATTGCAGCACAACGGTTATTTTCGCCATAATCTGTGACTTTTCCCCGCTCATGCCTGGTCTAAAAAAGTGGGTGTGATGTGGGTGGGGAAGGGTGTGGGCCAGTAGGCCCGTTTTATTCATCATTTTCTATGCCTGTTTTAGGCATTGAAAATGGTCTAAGTGAAAGATGGCTAGGAAGCTGTCTTACATTTAGAATCGGCACTGGATGCACCAAAGTTATGTAGAAGCCAATGCCTCTTTATAACTTTGGTAAACCACCGCCAGCGCAGGGGCTTTATTAAAACCAGTGTCTAAAATGCCGGTCTTAGTAATTGACCCCCTAAGTCTGGTGTACTGTCACACTGTCAGGACTGAAGAGGTTTAGCCATATTTTCTCCTATAAGTAAAATAAGCTAGTATAAGCCAAGTGGTAGTCATAGCAATGGTTGTCACCACGACATAAGATGTCTCCTTATCCCAAGTGGTGTAATACAGGAATCAGTAGACAATGTACTGATGTCTGCAATTAGATGTCAACATAGTCTAAGTGAATGAAGAATGCAGGCACAGCTGGATTCTGAATCAACAGAATGAAGAGTGACCAGGCATGGGGTAATTCAGTATTTCATTTTTAAGGCTCTGCCCATGCCAGCATTGGGGCTTTGCACTGGTGGTTCCATTGGCGTGTCTGTCGGTCTTCACAGTCATAATAGCACCGCTTGGTGCTACTTAAAATAATAATAGTCCCCTAACCAACACAATAAATGACCATGTTACAGATGAGGAACACCGGCTATTAACTCTTAATAGGTTATTTTCTGAACAAGGCAACACCTTTAATAATATTTCTTAATACCTTAGCTTACTAAAAGTTTAACAAAAGAAACAATCTAGTAAAGATTTTATCTGCAAATCCATAGTCTGTGTTTTAGACTTCAGCTTGTAAAATGGCAATAAACATTTATTAGAGAAAAGACACTCCTGTATTTTTAGATATGTCAACCTCTGAAAACTTTCAGACACAATGGATACATTGAATATTACTTTGCAAGCTGATGTATGACACCTTTGAGGGCCGATGTAGAAATCTATTACAACTGGCTGAAAAGGTTTGGTCAAAATAAAAATGAAAAACAAAAAAGTAAACCCACAGTACAGTGCAGACTTCATAAAAGGCCAATTTTAGTCCTGGGACCCAGGGGCATAACTACTATAGCGGCAGACCATGCGATTGCTATGGGGCCCAGGGCAAGAGGGGGCCCAGTCTTAGTTGTAATTATCTCCTCTTCTACTGGAGGTGAAAACTTGGTCAGGACTTTACTCTCTAAAGGAACAACTTTAAGCAAATGAGGCAATGGAAAAGTGGCCCAAGGGTAATTGAAAAGGGTTTAGGTAGAAACCCTTCTGTCCTGTGTGTGGGGCCTGGTTTGATCCTTGCTATGGGGCCCTTACTTCTCTATGTGTGCCACTGCTGGGACCTACCAATATTTGTAACAACACATGAAATTCACAGTCAAAAAATTGTAATTCAGAAGACTACAAACATGCTGCAACCTTTCTTTAGAGATTTGCCCACTGCAGTCACTAAACTTTCTGAATGTGGTTTGTCATCCTTTTTTGTATATTGATTTATCCTACAGATTTTCACATTATTAATTAATTAATTAATTAATTAATTTATTTATTTTTTATGCATTTATGTAATGCTACTATACTCCACAGCGCTTCACAGCGCTGACTTTCTTTTGTCACCCCTGACGAAGCCATACCGGCGAAACGCGTCGGGTGAGTGGGGGACTACACCTGCAGACGCTTTTTTAGTTACTCCGTCATTGCTGGTAACGTGTTGCTATTAGCATTATTTATGCCCCTCTGGAGCTCTATCTATTGGTAAACCTGTGAGGTTACCCTTCTTGTAACATTTTTCTAAGAGCTCTGGGGTAAATTTCCTCTTTTCATGTTATGGTAACATTTGCGGTGTGGCCTGCTACTAGTATTATGGGCTCACTACACGTTACCTTGCTTGCTATATTTATCTCAGGTGCGGATGCATGTGTGTAGTTCCCCCACAAGTGGGGCTTATTGCCTTTTTTATTCTTTTGTCTCCTATATATGTGGCTCCTCCATTTTATTGATTGATCTTTTGGTGTTTAATAAAGATTTACTAATTTGGTGTATAATTGAGTTTGTTTTTTCTTTGGGCATTATACCGCTCTTTTTGTAGGTTGTACTTTCTTTAGAGATTTGCCTACTGCAGTCGCTAAACTTTCCGAATGTGGTTTGTCATCCTTTTTTGTATATTGATTTATCCTACAGATTTTCACATTATTAACTGATTAATTAAGTAATTAATTTATTTATTTATTTTATGCATTTATGTAATGCTACTATACTCCACAGCGCTTCACAGACATTAGCATCCAACTGTCCCCAATGGGGCTCAGAATTATGAAACAGAAATCGCTTCCTTGGTTCTCAAGATGCCACCACTCTACTTGCTTGGCCAAGTTATACAAAAAGTAACTGTCTTGCACTGCAGGGCCAACATAAGGGCAGTACAGGTGGCACTAGTGTCATCATATGACTTTTTCACCTGTAAAAAATAATGGATGTCTAATGGAAGAGGCTAAAATGGATGTAAATTAAGCACAACAGATGCTAAAAATAAAGGATCAGTTTTTGTTCTATTCTTCTGATGGATCAGAAGAATGGAAAACTAAACAGTGACTTGAACCTAGCCTAACTTGTAAAAAGCTATGACTTAAGGGATTGTGGACTGTGTAACTGCCCAGCCTTGTGGCTATTCCAATGTTGATACTTGATTCTAAATCACAACTCTACTGTGTGTTTTTATATTTGTTTTCATAGAATACGACTTAAAAAAATTATTGAATAAAGTGAATAAAATCCAAAAATTGTACAACAGTAAAGAGAACAGAAGGGGCTCCATGAGGGTAAGTTCATTCCATACATGATGTATTTGTTGTAGACATTTCTGTAACTGAAAGTCTATTCAATACATTTGAATAGGGCTGTTTCTGCTGCTAGTGCATGGATTCTTACAAAACCCATTCAGATGCATAGGACAGCATCATATGTTTCTGCTATAAATCTGCTATGTATGAACTTACCCTAGGAGCTAGTAAACATTTTTGACTGATGGCACAGAGTAAAGATGAGCGTATTTCTTGATATTCATTTCAGATTCACAACATTTTTCAAAAACTTCCATTTGGGTCTGAATTAATTCTACATATACAGAAAAGAGACAGAGAGACTGGCCAACACATAGCATTCTTCATGGAAAGACACATGAGAATCTTTTTTTTTTTTTTAAATAGAAAGGAAAACTGAGTATAATGTAGCTACCCAAAGTCAATGCTCCACCTTTTAAACCGGCATAAGTTGGAATATACAGCCCTTTCCAAGCTATTTCCCTTGTCTTAGTTAGTTCAGAGACAGGGGTCTGGGGTACTCTTTCTCATTATCGAGAGTGTCTAGTATGTTTGAGATGTAATGTAGGCCAGGAAAAGATTCTGTGGGTTTCTGGGGAAAACCTATATGCAAATTAGCAGATATAATGACATCAAAAGGGGCTTAGCCTTCTTTTCCTTTTGGAAAGAAAGCTAATTTGCATATGTTTGGGTTTCTAGAAAAAATATTCAAATAAGCTTTTCTTCCAAAAGGAAAAGAAAGCTTAGCATTAGAGATGAGCGAGCATACTCGTCCGAGCTTGGTGCTCGTTCGAGTATTAGGGTACTCGTAAGTGCTCGCTGCTCGGACGAGTATCTCGCCATGCTCGAGGAAATGGCAACTTCCGCATCGTGCTTTTTTGGCGCCTATAAACACAGACAATCACAAGCCAGGAGACTCTACGGTACACCCAGCATCACGTGGGGCCCTTACATGTCGATAGCAGGGGTTGGCTGGCCTGATCAGGTGACCCTGGAATATACTAGTGACTGGCCGCGGTGCTCGGCTCAGATGTCGTCTGGATGTCGTTAGGGATAGAGCAGCTGCGTTTCAGGGAGAGTGTTAGGGCCTGCATTTAGTTCTCTGTTAGGCAGGAATCACCCACAAAGAACCCAACAGCCCTTCTGAGGGCTACAAGACATTTTTTTTTGTCTCCTGGCTTGGCTGGCTGGCTGGCACTAGTAGTGCAGCTATTGCCATATATAACCCCCTTTTTTTTATGTTATATCTCAGTGATACAAATCCATTGCACACAGCAGTGTGGAACCATTCTGTGTGTCACAGTTCAGTACACTCACTATTTTCTGTCCAGGTGACACTTTCTGTACGTCACTGAATACAACAAAGTTTTTTGCTGCCTGTCACGTGTATAGCTTGATCCCAAAAATCTCTGTGCGACATTTGTCTGGGTCGCAGTCTAAATAGCTACCGTCAGTAGGGTGTCAGTTAGCTCTACGATAGTTTCTGCACGTCACGTTCCAAAAAAAACAAAAATCCAAAACAAAATATACAAAAAAAATTAGTTTTTTTGTTGTTTTAGCTCAGTGATACAAATCCATTTCACACAGCTGCGTGTAACCTTTCTGTGTGTCACAGTTCAACACACTCACTCCAATCCGTATTTTCTGAACAGGAGACACTTTCTGTACGTCACTGAATACAACCTAGTCATTTGCTGCCTGTCACGTATATAGCTTGATCCTAAAAATCTCTGTGCGACATTTGTTTGGGTCGCAGTCTAAGTAGCCACCGTTAACAGGGTGTGAGTTAGGTCTCCGATAGTTCCTGCACGTCACGTTCCCAAAAAAACAAAACTACAAAAAAATATAGAAAACAAAATATATAAAAAAATTAGTTGTATTTGTTGTTTTAGCTCAGTGATACAAATCCATTTCACACAGCTGCGTGTAACCTTTCTGTGTGTCACAGTTCAGCACACTCACTCCAATCCGTATATTCTGTCCAGGTGACACTTTCTGTACGTCACCGAATACAACCAAGTCATTTGCTGCCTGTCACGTATATTGCTTGATCCTAAAAATCTCTGTGCGACATTTGTCTGGGTCGCAGTCTAAATAGCCACCGTCAGTAGGGTGTCAGTCAGCTCTACGATAGTTTCTGCACGTCACGTTCCAAAAAAACAAAACTAAAAAAAAATATAAAAAAAAAATATATAAAAAAAATTAGTTGCATTTGTTGTTTTAGCTCAGTGATACAAATCCATTTCACACAGCTGCGTGTAACCTTTCTGTGTGTCACAGTTCAGCACACTCACTCCAATCCGTATATTCTGTCCAGGTGACACTTTCTGTACGTCACCGAATACAACCAAGTCATTTGCTGCCTGTCACGTATATAGCTTGATCCCAAAAATCTCTGTGCGACATTTGTCTGGGTCGCAGTCTAAATAGCCACCATTAACAGGGTGTGAGTTAGGTCTCCGATAGTTCCTGCACGTCACGTTCCAAAAAAACAAAACTAAAAAAAATATATAAAAAAAAAAATATATAAAAAAAATTAGTTGCATTTGTTGTTTTAGCTCAGTGATACAAATCCATTTCACACAGCTGCGTGTAACCTTTCTGTGTGTCACAGTTCAGCACACTCACTCCAATCCGTATATTCTGTCCAGGTGACACTTTCTGTACGTCACCGAATACAACCAAGTCATTTGCTGCCTGTCACGTATATAGCTTGATCCCAAAAATCTCTGTGCGACATTTGTCTGGGTCGCAGTCTAAATAGCCACCATTAACAGGGTGTGAGTTAGGTCTCCGATAGTTCCTGCACATCACGTTCCCAAAAAAACAAAACTAAAAAAAAATATAGAAATTAAAATATATAAAAAAAATTAGTTGTATGTGTTGTTTTAGCTCAGTGATACAAATCCATTTCACACAGCTGCGTGTAACCTTTCTGTGTGTCACAGTTCAGCACACTCACTCCAATCCGTATATTCTGTCCAGGTGACACTTTCTGTACGTCACCGAATACAACCAAGTCATTTGCTGCCTGTCACGTATATAGCTTGATCCCAAAAATCTCTGTGCGACATTTGTCTGGGTCGCAGTCTAAATAGCCACCATTAACAGGGTGTGAGTTAGGTCTCCGATAGTTCCTGCACATCACGTTCCCAAAAAAACAAAACTAAAAAAAAATATAGAAATTAAAATATATAAAAAAAATTAGTTGTATGTGTTGTTTTAGCTCAGTGATACAAATCCATTTCACACAGCTGCGTGTAACCTTTCTGTGTGTCACAGTTCAGCACACTCACTCCAATCCGTATATTCTGTCCAGGTGACACTTTCTGTACGTCACTGAATACAACCAAGTCATTTGCTACCTGTCACGTATATAGCTTGATCCTAAAAATCTCTGTGCGACATTTGTCTGGGTCGCAGTCTAAATAGCCACTGTCAGTAGGGTGTCAGTCAGCTCTACGATTGTTTCTGCACGTCACGTTCCAAAAAAAACAAAACTAAAAAATAAATATTAAAAAAAAATATATAAAAAAATTAGTTGTATTTGTTGTTTTAGCTAAGTGATACACATCCATTTCACACAGCTGCGTGTAACCTTTCTGTGTGTCACAGTTTAGTACACTCACTCCAATCCGTATATTCTGTCCAGGTGACACTTTCTGTACGTCACTGAATACAACCAAGTCATTTGCTGCCTGTCACATATATAGCTTGATCCCAAAAATCTCTGTGCGACATTTGTCTGGGTCGCAGTCTAAATAGCCACCGTTAACAGGGTGTCAGTCAGCTCTACGATAGTTTCTGCACGTCACGTTCCAAAAAAAACAAAACTAAAAAATAAATATTAAAAAAAAATATATAAAAAAATTAGTTGTATTTGTTGTTTTAGCTAAGTGATACACATCCATTTCACACAGCTGCGTGTAACCTTTCTGTGTGTCACAGTTTAGCACACTCACTCCAATCCGTATATTCTGTCCAGGTGACACTTTCTGTACGTCACCGAATACAACCAAGTCATTTGCTGCCTGTCACATATATAGCTTGATCCCAAAAATCTCTGTGCGACATTTGTCTGGGTCGCAGTCTAAATAGCCACCGTTAACAGGGTGTGAGTTAGGTCTCCGATAGTTCCTGCACATCACGTTCCCAAAAAAACAAAACTAAAAAAAAATATAGAAATTAAAATATATAAAAAAAATTAGTTGTATTTGTTGTTTTAGCTCAGTGATACAAATCCATTTCACACAGCTGCGTGTAACCTTTCTGTGTGTCACAGTTCAGCACACTCACTCCAATCCGTATTTTCTGTCCAGGTGACACTTTCTGTACGTCACTTAATTAAACCAGACTGAACAAGTTTGTGGTTTCAGTACACCAGGCCCGTTTATTTTATTTTTTTTATATCATACACTTATATTCAGAAAATGTTGAACCCCAGGGCTAAGGGTCGAGGACGAGGGCGTGGGCATTCAATTACTGCAGGGGGCAGAGGCCGTGGTCCTGGGCAGGGTGAGACAGTACCTGCTGAGGGAGCTGTGGAACGCCGCAGAGCTACACTCCCTAGCTTCATGTCTCAACTTACAGGGACACGTGGTAGAGGACTGTTGAAACCACAACAGTGCGAACAGCGGATCTCGTGGATTGCGGACAATGCTTCAAGTAATTTGTCCACCAGTCAGTCTTCCACGAAGTCCACCCACGTTACCCAAGGGAGCACTCCTCTGGCTCCTCCACCTCAACCTCCTATCCCCCAGTCTGCCCCCTCCCAGGAAAATTTGGAATGCGATCCGGCATACTCTCAGGAACTGTTTTCTGGACCCTTCCCAGAGTCACAAACCACTTCTCAGGTTGCTGCTGACCTCGTTCCCGATGCCCAAGTTTTCCAACTGTCGCAGTCTGTGGGTGATGATGATGATGATGATGACAATGTTGAGTTAGTGGAAGAAGTTTGTAAAGAGGTGTCAGACGATGAGGAGACACGGTTGTCAGACAGTGGTGAAGTTGTTGTTAGGGGAGGAATTCCGAGGGGGGAGCAGACTGAGGAATCGGAGGATGACGAGGTGACTGACCCAAGCTGGGTTGATATGCCGAGTGAAGACAGTGCTTCTGAGGCGGAGGCGAGTGCTGCACCAGAACAGGTTGTAAGAGGCAGTGGTGTGGCCAGAGGGAGAAGCAGGGCCAGAGCTGGTTCATTAGCAGCAACTGTTTCACGTAGTGAAGCTCCCGTGGCGAGGCCTAGATGTTCGCAAGTTTGGAGGTTCTTTAAAGAAAGTGAGGATGACCGACGGACTGTGGTGTGCAACCTGTGCCACACCAGGATCAGCAGGGGTGCCACCACTACTAGCCTAACCACCACCAGCATGCGCAGGCATATGAGTGCTAAACACCCCACTCAATGGAACCAAGGCCGTTCACCACCTCCTGCGGGTCCCACCACTGCTCCTTCCCCTGTGTCACTTGCTGCCTCTGCTAGTCAACCCCCTGCCCAGGACCCCGGCACGAGCGCTTCCCGCCGGAAAACCACACCTTCGCCTCCACGATCCTCCACAGTGTCCACCAATGTGTCCCAGCGCAGCGTTCAGCTGTATTTACAGCAGACGCTGGAGCGCAAGAGGAAATAAAGTTCCACCCACCCACATGCCCAACGTCCACATCTCCAAATTGCTTAGCCTGGAGATGCTGCCCTATAGGCTGGTAGAGACCGAGGCCTTTCGCAATCTTATGGCGGTGGCTGCCCCTCGGTATTCGGTCCCCAGCCGCCACTATTTTTCCTGATGTGCTGTCCCAGCCCTACACCAGCACGTGTCACAGAACATCATCTGTGCCCTGACCAACGCTGTTTCTGAGAAGGTCCACCTAACTACGGACACGTGGACAAGTGCTGGCGGGCAGGGACACTATATCTCACTGACGGCACATTGGGTTAACTTGGTGGAGGCTGGGACCGAGAATGACCCTGGGGCCGCTCATGTACTGCCCACACCGAGGATTGCGTGGCCTACCTCGGTCACGGTCTCTCAGACGTACTATGCCTCCTCCTCCTCCGACCCCTCCTCCTCCTCCACCGAATTACCATCCGTGGGCACGGCGCCTTCAGTCGGTAGCTCTAGGCGCAGCAGCAGTGCCGTGGGTAAGCGCCAGCAGGCGGTGCTCATACTGCTGAGCTTAGGTGACAAAAGGCACACCGCCCAAGAGCTGTTACAGGGCATCACGGCGCAGACCGATCTGTGGCTGGCACCGCTGAACCTCAAGCCAGGCATGGTTGTGTGTGACAACGGGCGTAACCTGGTGGCGGCTCTGCAACTTGGCAGACTGACACATGTGCCATGCCTGGCCCACGTGTTCAATCTCATAGTTCAGCGGTTCCTCAAGACATACCCCAATCTGTCTGATTTGCTCACCAAGGTGCGCTGCATCGACCACAGATGCTGCCACTCTCAGGGCAGCGCAGCGCCGCCTACAAATGCCCGCTCACCGACTGTTGTGCGACGTGCCCGCGAGATGGAATTCCACATTAAACATGTTATCCAGAGTTTATTAGCAGCGCAGAGCGATTGTAGACTGCCAGATGTCAACTTCCACCAGAACTGGTAGTCAGGTCTCTCAGATTCCTCAAGTCTACAATGAGGAGTGGACGTGCTGTCAGAGCGGGTATTCAGTGCAGCTGGTGGCGTCATCACCGATAAGCGTACACGCCTGTCAACTGACAGCGCTGACAGGCTGACGCTTATTAAAATGAACAAAGCCTGGATTTCACCGGAATTCAAATCTCCTCCGGGGGAAAGCAGCTAAAATTTAACATTACTTATGTATCCGATTCCTCTTCTCTACTCCTCCTACTCCTCCTCCTCCTCCTCCATATCGTCTTTGCCTAACGCTGACCAAAAAAACGCCATTTTTCAGAGGTCCAACTGGCACTCTTTTACCACAATTTTTCAGGAGGGCCCCCTACATCCACTTTAACCCCTTAATGACCGGGCCATTTTGCACCTTCGTGACCAGACTGATTTTTGCTAATCTGACATGTGTCAGTTTATGTGGTAATAACTTTGGAACGCTTTTACTTATCCAGGCCATTCTGAGATTGTTTTCTCGTCACATATTGTGCTTCACGACAGTAGTAAATTTGTGGCAAAATATTTCATTTTTATTTATAAAAAAAATAGCAAATTTACAAAAAATTTGGAAAAATTAGCAAATTTCCAAATTTCAATTTCTCTACTTTCAAAATAAATAGTAATACCTCCAAAAATAGTTATTATTTTACATTCCCCATATGTCTACTTTATGTTGGCATCATTTTCTAAATGTCATTTTACTTTTTTAGGACGTCAGAGGGCTTAGAAGTTTAGAAGCCATTTTTCAAATTTTCACCAAATTTTCCAAAACCATTTTTTTTAAGCACCAGTTCAGATGTAAAGTGATTTTGAGTGGCTTACATAATGAAACCCCCCATAAATGACCCCATTTTAGAAACTACACCCCTCAAATTATAAAAAACTGCTGTTACAAACTTTGTTAACCCTTGAGGTGTTCCACAAGAATTAAAGGAAAATGGAGGTGAAATTTCAAAATTTCACTTTTTTTGGTAGATTATTCATGTTAATAATTTTTTTCTTGCAACACAGCAAGGGTTAACAGCAAACTAAACCTCAATATATATTGCTCTGATTCTGCAGTTTACAGAAATACCCCATATGTGGTGGTAAACGTTTCTATGGGTTTGTGGCAGTGGTCAGAAGGGAAGGAGCGCCATACGGATTTTGGAGGCAGATTTTGCTAAAATAGTTTGTAGGCACCATTTTGTAATTGAGAGACCCTGACGTACCCCTACAGTGGAAACCCTCAAAAAGTGACCCCATTTTGGAAACTACACCCTTCAACGAATATATTAAGGGGGGTACTGGCCACTTTGACCCCCTAAGCGCTTTACGGAATTTGGAAACACTTGGCTATGAAAATGAAAAGTTTCATTTCTTCGAATAAAATGTTGCTATAGCCCCAATTTTTTTTATTTGCATAAGGGGTAACAGGAGAAAAGCACCCCATAATATGTTACCCATTTTCTCCTGAATACGGCAACACCCCATATGTGGTGGTAAACTTCTGTGGGGGCACATGGCAGGACTCAGAACAGAAGGAGTGCCATATGGATTTTACAACACAGATTTTGATGGATTGGTTTGCGGGAGCGATTGATTTTTATTTTTTTGAGCTATTGTCTTATGTAGGGGCTCATTTTTTGCAGGATGAGGTGAGGTTTTCATTGGTACCATTTTGGGGTAAATACGCCTTTTTGATCGCTTGGTATTACTCTTTTTGTGAGTCAAGGTGAAAAAAATAGCTGTTTTGGCATAGTTTTTTTTTAGCATTTTTTTTACAGCATTCACCTGAGGGGGCAAGTCATGTGATATTTTTATAGAGCAGGTTTTTACGAACGCGGCGATAACCAATATGTCTAACATTTTTATTATTGTTAAGTTTTATACATTAGATGCATTTTAGAACAGAATTAAATCTTGTTTATGTGTTGCCATTTTCAGAGAGCCATATTTTTTTTATTTTTCGGGCGATTGTCTCAGGTAGGGTATCATTTTTGCAGGACAAGATGACGGTTAGATTAGTACCATTTTGGGTTAAATACATCTTTTTGATCGCCTGCTATTACACTTTTCGTGAGGGAAGAGGGAAAAAAATGGCTATTTTGGCATAGTTTTTTTTTATTTTTTTTTTACAGCATTCGCCTGGGGGGCCATCTCATGTAATATTTTTATAGAGCAGGTTGTTACGGACGTGGCGATACCCAATGTGTCTAACATTTTTATTTTTGGAAAGTTTTACACATTAGATGCATTTTTGAACAGAATAAAATCTTTTTTTTGTGTTGCTATTTTCTGAGAGCCATATTTTTTTTATTTTTCGGACGATTGTCTCAGGTAGGGTATCATTTTTGCAGGACAAGATGACGGTTTGATTGGTACCAATTTGGGTTAAATACACCTTTTTGATCGCCTGCTATTATACTTTTTGTGAGGGAAGAGGGAAAAAAATGGCTATTTTGGCATAGTTTTTTTTTATTTTTTTTACAGCATTCGCCTGGGGGCCATCTCATGTAATATTTTTATAGAGCAGGTTGTTACGGACGTGGCGATACCCAATATGTCTAACATTTTTATTTTTGGAAAGTTTTACACATTAGATGCATTTTTGAACAGAATAAAATCTTTTTTTTTGTGTTGCTATTTTCTGAGAGCCATATTTTTTTTATTTTTCGGGCGATTGTCTCAGGTAGGGTATCATTTTTGCAGGACAAGATGACGGTTTGATTGGTACCATTTTGGGTTAAATACACCTTTTTGATCGCCTGCTATTACACTTTTTGTGAGGGAAGAGGGAAAAAAATGGCTATTTTGGCATAGTTTTTTATTTATTTTTTTTACAGCATTCGCCTGGGGGGCCATCTAATGTAATATTTTTATAGAGCAGGTTGTTACGGACGTGGCGATACCCAATATGTATAACATTTTTATTTTTGGAAAGTTTTACACATTAGATGCATTTGTAAACAGAATAAAATCTTTTTTTTTGTGTTGCTATTTTCTGAGAGCCATATTTTTTTTATTTTTCAGGCGATTGTCTTAGTTAGGGTCTCATTTTTTGCGGGACAAGATTACGGTTTGATTGGTACCATTTTGGGGTACATACGCTTTTTTGATCGCCTGCTATTACACTTTTTGTAAGGGAAGGTGACCAAAAAATGTCTGTTTTGGCACAGTTTTTTTTTTTTTACTGCGTTCACCTGGCGGGGTGGATGACATGATATTTTTATAGAGCCGGTCGATACGGATGCGGCGATACCTAAAATGTATACCTTTCTTTTTTCACCTTTTTTTTACCATTTTTTTTAACTTTTTTTTTGAAAATGGCTTATTTTTTTTTTAACTTTTATTATTATTATTTATTTATTTTTACTTTATTTTTTAACTTTTCATTTTCCACTTTATTTAACTTTTGGGGGTCTGATCCCCTTTACAATGCATTACAATACTTTTGTATTGTAATGCATTGGCTGTAAGTGTATTACTCAGTGTAATACACTTACAGCCTGCTTCCTGTGCGATCCAGGGGGCTGGATCGCACAGGAACGCAGGGATAGCAGCCACGATGCCTAAGGAAGGCATCGGGCTGCTATCCAAGTCATCGGGTCCCTGTCACAGCAGCACGGGGACCCGATGGCCCCGCTCGCCATCCTGAATAGCGGCGGACCATGCCGCACGCCTCATGTGCCGCGGTCAGCGCTGACCGCGGCACATGAAGGGTTAATGCGCCGGCATCGGTGTTTTCACCGATGCTGGCGCATTCAGCAGGGGTCCGGCTATTGGGCACAGCCGGACCCCCGTCGCTCGTCCGTCCTGGGGCTCCCTGACACCCCTTTTCTGCAGCGCCGTCTTTAGACGGCGCTGCAGGCTGGGGACTCGCGCCGCCCGCCGTCTAAAGACAGTGGGCGGTCGGCATCGGGTTAAACAATTTTTCCGGAGGTCCACCTACAGGCCCTCTCTCCAAACAATTTTTCCGGAGGTCCACCTACAGGCCCTCTCTGCAGTTCCAGTTTCCAGTTTTATTTGCGCAAACTGCGTAAATTTTATTTTTGGGATAGGTGTGAAAAATAATATTACCTGCGTATCTATATTGCCCAACATTGGATACGGTAGCAACTAGAAGACCAAACACATGCTGCCCACAGGGTTCCGCAAATTCCTTGTTCACAATGTCAAGGAGCTCGAGGTTCTGTTGATGAGCAACAAGTCCTTCTGTGCAGAAATCGCCCACAACGTCTCCATCTACGAACCTAAAGACCATTGTGGAGAGAGCGGCACAGCTCGCCATCAAAGTGACGAACCCCAACGCCAGACTGCGCAGCGAAGATAACGAATAAATATCTCTATGGTTATTTGAGCTAAATAAAAGTTAAATAAACACAAAAAAAAAATTGATCTGTTCCTGTGCCTGATCCACCCAAGTTGAATCTGTCCCATCATGAGAAAGTCCCCCCAAGGAGTCCCCACTGTAACTTGCTTCCCTTACAACTACCTCACCCCCGACACCTGTGTCTCGCCATTGTCCACCACCTCAATCTCCATCTAAAAAGTCCACCACCACCACCTCCATCTAAAAAGTCATGCCATACTTGATCGAGCTCATAATTGACAATTGTACCGGTTGATGCTAAATTTTTAAGTTGGGGTCCTGTGTCGTCATTCTAACTACATCCGGCTGTTGTCACTACCACACACGCTAGCCCAGGGGGCACTCCTCTTGCTCTTCCAGCTCAACCTCCTTCCCCCCAGCCTGCCACCCCACCTACAGGCCCTCTCTCCAAACAATTTACGTCTTTGTCCTATCTTTCTCTCTCTCCAAACTATTTTTCCGGCTAGCTGCCATATACGGTATTAAACTGAGTAGTATACATAGAAGACATACCAAACTTGATCAATCTCATAATTTACGACTGTACCGGTTGATGCTAAATTTTTAAGTTGGGGTCCTGCGTCGTCATTCTAACTACATCCGGCTGTTATCACCACCACACACGCTAGCCCAGGGGGCACTCCTCTGGCTCTTCCAGCGAAACCTCCTTCCTCCCAGCCTGTCCCCCACCTACAGGCCCACTCTACAAACAATTTACCCGGATAGGGGACGTATTAGATATTGTACAAATTTTTTTTTGGTTCTTCTTTTAATTGCCTCCTGACCTGTGATAGGCAGAGCATGGACACGTCCCCTTAGCTGCAGTAGGAAAGACACTCCCCTGGCCAGAGCAAGCTCTTTTTCCTTTTCCGTGGTCAAAAAATCCATGAAATATATGGTCCCAAGATAGGGGACGTATACGATTTTAAACTGAGAAGAATCGATACCGTACCGGTTGATGCTACAGTTTTTCCAAATCCATCCGGCTGTTGTCACCACCACACACGCTAGCCCAGGGGGCACTCCTCTGGCTCTTCCAGCTAAACCTCCTTCCCCCCAGCCTGCCCCCCACCTACAGGCCCTCTCTCCAAACAATTTACCCGGATAGGGGACGTATTAGATATTGTACTGATGTTTTTTTTGGTTCTTCTTTTAATTGCCTCCTGACCTGTGATAGGCAGAGCATGGACACGTCCCCTTAGCTGCAGTTGGAAAGACACTCCCCTGGCAAGAGCAAGCTCTTTTTCCATTTTCAGTGGTCGAAAAATCCATGAAATATAGGTTCCCAAGATAGGGGACGTATACGGTATTAAACTGAGAAGAATCGATACCGTACCGGTTGATGCTACAGTTTTTCCAAATCCATTCCGGCTGTTGTCACCACCACACACGCTAGCCCAGGGGGCACTCCTCTTGCTCTTCCAGTGAAACCTCCTTCCCCCCAGCCTGCCCCCCACCTACACGCCCTCTCTACAAACAATTTATCCGGATAGGGGACGTATTAGATATTGTACTGATGTTTTTTGTTTTTCTTCTTTTAATTGCCTCCTGACCTGTGATAGGCAGAGCATGGACACGTCCCCTTAGCTGCAGTGGGAAAGACACTCCCCTGGCAAGAGCAAGCTCTTTTTCCGTTTTCCGTGGTCGAAAAATCCATGAAATATAGGGTCCCAAGATAGGGGACGTATACGGTATTAAACTGAGAAGAATCGATACCGTACCGGTTGATGCTACAGTTTTTCCAAATCCATTCCGGCTGTTGTCATCACCACACACGCTAGCCCAGGGGGCACTCCTCTGGCTCTTCCAGCGAAACCTCCTTCCCCCCAGCCTGCCCCCCACCTACAGGCCCTCTCTCCAAACAATTTATCCGGATAGGGGACGTATTAGATATTGTACTGATGTTTTTTGTTTTTCTTCTTTTAATTGCCTCCTGACCTGTGATAGGCAGAGCATGGACACATCCCCTTAGCTGCAGTAGGAAAGACACTCCCCTGGCCAGAGCAAGCTCTTTTTCCTTTTACGTGGTCAAAAAATCCATGAAATATAGGGTCCCAAGATAGGGGACGTATACGATTTTAAACTGAGAAAAATCGATACCGTACCGGTTGATGCTACAGTTTTTCCAAATCCATTCCGGCTGTTGTCACCACCACACACGCTAGCCCAGGGGGCACTCCTCTGGCTCTTCCAGCTCAACTTCCTTCCCCCCAGCCTGCCCCCCACCTACAGGCCCTCTCTCCAAACAATTTACCCGGGTAGGGGACATATTAGATATTGTACTGATTTTTTTTTGGTTCTTCTTTTAATTGCCTCCTGCGATAGACAGGAATCAAACCCAGGTCAACGGCTTGGGAAGCAGCTATGCTCACCACTTTACCACCAACAGCCACAGCAACTGATAAGAACAGATACTAAACTTGATGTCAGCTGCAGTGCCAGCATAGCAGTGGTGTCACCTGCAGGCGGTGATGGACCTTCGTTGCACCTAGTTGGGTGCTTCCCTAACATGTGATGGGTATTTGCCTCGCCTTTCTTGGTCTGGGTGAGCACAATTGCCATGAGGGTAACCACCAGGCTGTTGCCTGAGAATTTGGGGTAATGGTGGGATTAGGCAGCCTCAGAGGCATCCATGCATGCTGCCCCTGCTGTTTCCTGTCCATTTCCGTGGTGTTTCCATCATTTTCAGAGGTTTCCAGGTTTTCACCCAGCCTTCCCTAGGCAGAGCCTTGGTCCCCTGCAAAAATACTCGAGTCTCCCATTGACTTCAATGGGGTTCGTTATTCGAAACGAGCACCCGAGCATCGGAAAAAGTTCGACTCGAATAACGAGCACCGGAGCATTTTAGTGCTCGCTCATCTGTACTTAGCATCTCTGATGTCAGCAGAAATAAGATATGCTAATTTGTATATATTTTTCCCAGAAAACCAGAGCACAGTTGCCTGGCCTTCACTACTCATCACATATACTAGGCGCACCCCATAATGAGAAAGAGTACCTCCCCCCCAGACCCTGACAAGGCCTCTCAGCTAGCTAAGCTAATTTTCTCTGCTCTGATAAAGAGTAATCATTTAGCAAGAGCTATGTGTAGAAGAGGTGCTGGCTTAGCTAAGCCTCACTGATGCCACCAGATGAAATATACGCTAGTCTGCATGTATTTTTCCTAGGAATCCAGATAAGTATTTCTAGGCCTTTAATACTTTCCATGCATACTAGGTGCACTCCATAATGAGAAACGGTACTTCCCTCCCAGACCACTGCCAAATGTCTCTCAGCTAGCTAAACCTATTTTCTCTGCTCTAATAAAGGGTAATCACCCAGAAAGAGCTGAATACAGATGAGATGCTGGCTTGGCCTTTAAATAAGTTATGCTTTGAGACCTGTTTAACAGGATGAGTATTGACTTTGAATAGCCATGTTATACCTGGTGATGTGAGACTCTCAGGTTCCCTTTCCATTTGTAAGAAAAACTCATTTGCATGTCTCTTTCCACAGGAAATGTCACACGTTGATTCATCTGAAAGAATCTCAACAAATTCGGGTTTATCAGAATCTGATTTTTTTTTAAAATTCAGGACAAATTCCAAATAAAAGAACTTATTAGTTATTCTTTGGAACAGAGGGTTCTATACAATAAAAGTGTAGTATGGAACCAATATGATCCCAGGGAAATTATCTTGTGGGGTCATGAATGATTTTTTCCCTGGGGGTAGGGGGTGTTATGCCTTTGTATCTGAGTTTGATCTGAGAAAGGTTAAACTACATTGTCTTTTTTAACTTATGCATATATGTGACTGCAATAATGACTATATAGCCCAATAGCCATGCTGGGTTCAATCTTCCATTATTTAGTGCTGTGTTACATCGGCGGCCCATGTCTATCGCTGCCCCACTACTTCTGTTAGGAGGAACATTATTATTTGAACTACTACCCATCCCATTTTTGCCATCAGCACCACTCACCTCCTCTCCTTGTTCTGTGTTCAGTTGCATGGATGCTTCTAATTGTTAATTACTTTCTGCTTTAAATGCTGCACTGCCCTCTCACTCTTTGCCTGAGCTTAGGTTCCAAGTTTGCTAGTTGAACCACTAAAGGTGTGCTATTCTGACTACTTGCAATGGATCCAGCACAGTTCAGTAGAATCCAAGAGCCTTTATTTCAAATTTCAAATACACATGTGGACACGAAAAATCACTCCATTTAGTTGTATTGACGCGTTTCGGATGTATTCACATCATTAGTCATTGCTAAAACAGAATGTACCTGGGTCTCAAAGAAATACTCTCTCGCTCCTCCTCTCAAGGTAGAAACCCAGGAGAGGTTGGCCAATTTTGCAGGTGAAAGAGTCTCCTCCCCAGCATGGGGAGGATCCAATCGCTATTGCCATTGCTCGTCCCCATGCCGGCAAACAATGTTTTAGTTGCCTACACAGACGATCCAATTACCCAATGAAAGTGCGTTTCGCTAGTTCATCAAGTAATCGGCTGCACCTTTACACCACCAGATAATCTCTAACGAGCATTCCTATGAGCACTTGTTAGCAATTATCTGGCAGATTCTCGGCCTGTGTAAAGGGCCCTTAAATTAATGCAATCTGCACACCTAACTTTAAAGTACTGTAGCTTTGTACCTATACTTTATCTAAATAAACTTTGGTTGACCTTCATTTTTTCAGCTGTGGTAATGAGTAACACAATACTCCTGGCAGGGTTTTGTAACATTTAGGTGCTGAATATTTGCTTTTGTCATAAGATTTTATTGAGCTACATTTGTGCTTTTTTCAAATAGGTGCCTTCTGCCAATACATCAAAGACTTACAGGGTGAGATGTTTCTGTGAGTTTAAAGGAATTCAAAGTTCATAAACTCCAAATAAAATCCCTTCTTGACTAATGGGATTATATAAATGTTTAATGATGTCTTTTCTATTCTATGTATGATTGAGGGAATTCTTTTAGGTGAACTTTGCCAAGTATTGCATGTGAAACACAACAGCAGAAGTTCTCTTTGCACAATCAACCAACTGTACATTACTGACACATGAGACATATTTTAAACATGATTCTGTCCTTTGACCTCAACAGTATAGACAGGTTTCTGAAGTTATACACGGAATTGCAGATTGTAACGCTTTCTGCGGTATTGTGAAGAGTTTTTTAATTTCACATTTAAAACTGCATCAAATAATGCACCTACAGTTTTCTAAATTTGTAAAGCATTTTATAGCATTTTCAATTGGGTTTTTTCCAGCATTTTTAATTACTTTTCTGTACAGTATGTGCTTTTTTCTGAGTTTTCTAAAGCATACTGTTGAGGTCTGTGGAGATATTAGAGCACTAAAAATAAGCCACTGATGTCATAATTCAACCAACCAAAATACAATGGGGGAGATTTACTAATTCAGTCTAAAATATATACAGTGTGAAGTCTAACACCTTATTTATGTCATTCACATCCGTGTGCTGTCCACGTTCTCCACCAATAGTACACAAATCAATTAAATTCTATACGTTCAGTCATCCGTTTTTTTTTTCTTGGACTGTTGGTCCGCATGAAAAGAATGAAAGCATGCATTACTTTAGTCAGTTTCGTAGGTAGAGCACACACATTCTATTTAATGGGTCCATGAAAACCACGAACAACATATGGACAACATCTGTGTGGTCTGTTTTTCACTAATCAATCGCGTAGAAAATTTAGAAAAGATTTATAAAAATAAAGGTTGACTTTTTTTGGCAAAAAAACAAAACACTGAACTCAGAATCTTGCAGATGCAATCCTTGGATGTAAAATGGACATGGATGCATGATTAATGCCTAAAGATAAAGTCAAATTGATCACACTGCATAATTGGTGCATGCCTACAAACTTTTGTCTAACTTGACACCATTGGTTTGCAAACTTTTGGTACAAAATTTTGGCCCAATTTTGGCGCATGTTGTCTTAAGCCACACTCCTTTCTTAGCTTGAAAACCTAAAACAAACCAGCTAGGCACAGGTACATTTATAGTATATAAAAATGAGCAAGCCAGTTTGGACCGAACCAAGTTCTTTCCAGCGTTCGTTTTGGATGAATCCACTAAAACGGCTGGTAGCGCCATTTTAGTGAACATGTTGGTGGGGAAAAAAGCACTAGGGAGGAAGAAGAAGGGTTCTCACATGATTCTGAGAGGAAGCACAGGGGAGGGCCTGCCCTGATTGGCTACTGAGCCAAACAGTGCTTCAGCAGACAGAGAGGTGCCCTAGCAGAACAAGCAGAACACCATGCTGTGCAGGGCTGTGGAAGAGGGTGGTTGGGCTTTACAGTGTCTGCCAGGAAAATGATCTTAGGAAATCAGGGAAGGTAAAAAAATCAGCCAGGGAGAGTCAGAAATCAATCAAGCTTATTGACAGGCAAAGTGAAGGGAAAGTCTAGGATTCCAAAGAAGTATTGTGTGTGTTGTGTACAATGAAGAGAGGCATGGTAGCTGGCAGACAGGGAGAGAGGAGACAGGACCTGTGGCTGTGCCTGTACCTGTGTGTGTGAAATTGAAATTGAGCATCATGTCTCAATCATCCATTTATGTATTTTCACTTTCCCCATGGTCACAATTTAATGTAATTTTTTGTGAGTGCTTTCAATTTAATTAAGCAGCATATATACGTGATTACTGTAGCAATACCCACAGTGTGGCAGCAATCTACCTGTGCGTGTTATGTTGAAATAGAGTGTCACACCTCAATCATCCATTTACGTATTTTCAGTTTCCACATGGTCACAATTTAATTTTTTTTGGGGTTGTGCTTTCAACTTAATTAAGTAGCATATATACGTGATTACTGCAGCAACACCCATGGTGTGACAGCAATCTATATGTGTGTTAAGTTGAAACGTCGCACCTCAATCATCCATTTACGTATTTTCAGTTTCCATGCAGTCGCAATTTCAATTTGTTTTGGGCGGGCTTTCAATTTAATTAAATTGAATTTAATTAAGCTGCCTATATATGTGATTACTGCAGCAATACCCACAGTGTGGCATCAATCTTCCTGTGTGTGTCAAGTTGAAATCGAACAACAAACCTCAACTGTCCATTTATGTATTTTCAGTTTCCACATGGTCGCAATTTAAATTTTTTTTGGGGGGTGCTTTCAATTACATAAGCAGCATATATATGTGATTACTGCAGCAACACCCATGGTATGGCAGCAATCTTCCTGTGTGTGTTAAGTTGAAATTGAGTGTCATGCCTCAATCGCTCGTTCACCATTTACATATTTTCAGTTTCCACACAACCGCAATAATTTTTTTTTTGGGGGTGCTTTCAATTTAATTAAGCATCATATGTACATGATTACTGCAGAAAACTCATGGTGTGTCAGCAATCTTCCTGTGTGTTAAGTTGAAATTAAGTGTCATGCCTCAATTGCCCATTCTCCATTTACATATTTTCAGTTTCCCCACAATCGCAATTAAATTTTTTTGGGGGGAGGTGCTTTCAATTTAATTAAGCATTATATATATATGTGATTACTGCAACAATACCCACGGTGTGGCAGCAATCTTCTTGCTCATGTTAAGTTGAAATTGAGCCTCATGCCTCAATCGTCCATTTATGTATTTTCAGTTTCCACACAGTCACAATTTAATTTTTTAGAGGGGAAGTGCTTTCAATTTAATTAAGCAGCATATATATGTGATTACTGCAGCAATATCCACTGTGTGCCAGCAATCTTCCTGTGTGTGTTAAGTTGAAATTGAACATCACGCCTCAATCATACATTTACGTATTTTCAGTTTCCACATGGATGCAATTTTTTTTTTTTTTCGGGGGGTGCTTTCAATTTAATTAAGCAACATATATACATAATTACTGCAGCAATACCCACGGTATGACAGCAATCTACCTGTGTGTCAAGTTGAAATTGAGTGTCATGCCTCAATTGTCCATTTTTTAAATTTTTTTTTATATCTTTTTTTTTGCATTGTTAAATGTAATAAAGCCAGCAGATTTATGTGATTACTACAAGACACAAGGTATAGCAGCAATCTACCTGTGTGTATTAAGGAGAAATTAAGCTTCAGGTCTCAATTGTCAGTTTCCATGAATTCTATTTCCACACAGAATTAAAAATTTTATTGGGGGGGGGCTGCTTTCAATTTAATTAAGCAGCATATATATGTGATTACTGCAGCAATACCCATGGTGTGGCAGCAATCTCCCTATGTATTAATCTGAGATTGAGCATCACGCCTCAAACGTTCATTTACATATTTTGAGTTTCCATGCAGTTGGAATTTATATATCTTTGGCATTGTTAGGGGTTGTTCACATATCAGTTATTTGATCAGTTATTTCCATCAGTTATTGTGAGCAAAAATCAGGAGTGGACACTCAGATCAGACCCCAATGTGAATAACCCCCAATCAGATCTCAGATAAGAGCCCCATGCCTCTCATCAGCATGCATTGCCTCTAATATATGCCCCCATGCCTCCAATATCAGTCCCTAATGCCTCCTATATCAGCCCCCAATGCCTCAAATATGAGCCCCCATTCCTCCATCAGCCCCTAATGCCTCCAATATCAGCCCCCATGCCTCCATCAGCTCCCAATATGAGCTCCCGATGCCTCCATCAGCCCCCAATGCCTCTATCAGCCCCCAATATGAGCCCCCAATGCCTGTATCAGCCCCCATGCCTCCATCAGCCCCAATATGAGCCCCCACTGCCTGTATCAGCCCCCAATATGAGCCCCCAATGCCTATATCAGCCCCCATGCCTCCATCAGCCCCCAATATGAGCCCACACTGCCTGTATCAGCCCCCAATATGAGCCCCTAATGCCTGTATCAGCCCCAAATATGAGCCCCCAATGCCTGTATCAGCCCCCATGCCACCATCAGCCCCCAATATGAGCCCCCACTGCCTGCATCAGCCCCCAATGCCGCCTCTATCATCCAGCCCCCAGCCGCAGAGAATAGAAAATAAATAAAGCACTTACCTCCTGCTTACCCCACTCCTGCTCCTGGATGCCGCCGCTCCACTCCGCCAGCACTCTGCTTCCTCCACCTCGGCTGTGCTGTGATCTGACGCGCACAGCGTGAGGTCACAGAGCGCCCTCACGCTGTGCGCAGCTCTGCACAGCCGAGCGGAGGACCAGGAAGCGGTAAGTACAGCTCCTTCATCGCTTCCTGGTCCTCCAGTGCTAATGAGCACTTCCATAATGGAAGCGCTCATTAGCATTCGCCCCATAAGGCGCAGAAACATTTTTCCTCCACTTTTGCGTGTGAGTCTTATAGGGCGAAAAATACAGTAATCAACACCAATACACAGTTCAGCACACAAAAGTATCTGTGAAGGATAACAAATTCAGGCCTAAATCAGTTTCCCTTTATTTCTTTTTTCACAAAGAGTCATCTTTTTATTTATTTTTTTTAAATTGGAGACTGATTATATTCAAACTAGCAACATATATACATGATTCAAAACAACTGCTCCAAAGTCCAGATCCAGATCACAGTCAAGACAGGTGCAAATCAACCGATGGGGTCAAACATTGAGTTCATAGACAGGTCCCCTCTCTTTGCAATTTCAACCTCCCCTAAGAAGTGGAGTCTGTCCAATTAACAGACCCAGCCATAGTATGCAAAAGTATATGGGGGTCATAATGAATTTAAGCCCAAATCAGTTTCCCTATATTCATATGTTTGTAATTTTTTATTTTGAGGGGTTGTTGGTTATATTCAAACTAGCAGCATATATGAGTGATTACTACCCCAACAGACAGGATAGTGCACATTATCTGAGATGCCCAAAAATGTCCTGGCTATGGAAGGGTTCCAAACGAAAGACCCAGATCCAGAATGTGGGTAGTAGCAGCACCACCTTTCCGGCCAGAAGTACTGATAGTAGTAGTAGTAGGCCGCAGTTGGCTTCAGAAAGACACAACATTATAGTTGAAGAGAAAGAGGATGAGATAGTGGATAGATGGCTCACTCCTCCTCTCTGTAGCAGCAGGATGACATGGAGGTGACCTTACAGTCCGAAACCGTGTTGTGGAACTAGGGGTCACAGCTCCTACTGCTCCTCCTTCTTGCAGCCCCAAAGACGGCTTTCAGTGGAGCCTTCCCAGTCTTCACTGCCCCTTCCTAGAGGAGCTCCTTCTTTTTTCTAAGAAGTGGCAGAAAAACCCCACCCCACTATGGCAGATAGTCAAGAGAAAGCCTCCCTGTTGATGACTTGAGCAGTCAGTGTTTGTACTGCCCTGAGGAGGAGGTGGAGGAGGAGGCTTCAGACCCCAGGCAAAGCCATTTTGGTCGTGGTAGTAGTAGTGACACAGTAGCCACGCTATTGGCATTGGGGACAGCGGCAGTGGCAGTTGGGGAAGAGCAGAGGAGGGGGACCAAAGAACCCACCATGATATCCCACAGTCTGATGGAAGCAAAAAGAAGGGTGAGGAATATTGTGTGCTGGACAGGAATTGGGGGCCAGATGAGGTAGCTGAGGAGGAAGCAACATCAGAAAAAGAAGACGATGACGGCAGCAATAAAGAGCAGAGGCCACGTACCTCCCAAAAGAACAGCCAGAGCCACGTCTACTTCAGGATCTGGTGATGCTGCTGACACTGTGGGCGGCTTAGGCCCAAAACATGCCTGAGCTAAGCCCAGCTTGGCTGCCTCTACCCCTGTGCGAGTATCTCCTGTCTGGCAGTTTTTCTCCACACTGCTGGAAGACAAAACCATTACCTTGTGTAAGCTGTGCAAAAGCAAAATAAAATGTGGGAAGGCAAATACAAATGTAGTCACCACAGCTCTATTAAACCACATGAAACTGCACCACCCTGTCCTATGGGCAGACACTCCTCCTGGGCCAATGTTTTTTCTGCCAGTTGCGAAGCAGCACCCCGCCAATGAGACCAGATCCCCCCCCCCACGATCGTGTCGCCTTGGCTCCCACACCAGGCACTTATCTAACTCCTCTTCACTGCATGGCACATGTAATCAACCTAGTGGTGCAGCACTTTCTAAACAAGTACACTGGCTTGCGCAAGGTGGTGGAAAATTCCAGGAGACTGTCTAAGCACTTCAGCTACTCTTATGTGGCAAGGAACCGTCTCCTGGACCTGCAGCAACAGAACAGCCTGCTGCTTTGTCATGCACCATACAGCCTCAGCAGCAGGGAGCATGTGTTGCTTCAAGGTCAGGCAGCTCATCCAAGACGTCTGTCTGGTGCTGAAGCCCTCGAAGAGTCCACAATGTTTGTCAGCAGGGAAAACAGCGGCATGAACAACGCAATCCCTCTCATATTTATCTTAAACAGACGCTGATACTTATGCAGCAGGGGACCACGGCCGACGAAGAGCAGCTAACGCATCTTGCTGTCTGCCCTATAGTTGTTGAGGACATACAAATGGAATCTACCATGGAGAAGGAGGATAACGAAGATGAGGAAGACGAGGAGGAGGAGCTGCCAGTGCAAGAGGAGGAGGAGGACCATAATAAGGATGGCACCGGCCAAGACACCCAATCGTCTCAGTGGGGAGCGTAACCGGAAAGAAGTCGGTCCTCGGGCATGCTGACCAGAATGGCCACCTGTGTGCTGGCTTGCTTACGCATTGACAACTGTATTGTTGACATCAAGCAGACTGATGATTACTGGATAGCCATATTTTTAGACACTCAACAATACCAAGGCAAAATGTGGGAATGTTTCCTCTGACAGAAATGAAGGACAAATTATGTCACTACCAGGAAACACTGCGTCTGCAGCTTGCTGCAGCTTAGAACGAGCAGCCACCTGCCACCAGTGTGTCTGAAAGGGAGGCCCCCGCAGAATCAACCCCTTCCTGTTGCCATGAGCAGCAGAAGCCGCAGCAGCAGTAGCAACCATTTCAATCTCCTTAACATGATGGAGCAGTTTTTCCACATGCCACGGCCAATTGAGGACAGTCAGCAAGCCAACAGCTCCTGCCTCAATGCCTAGGTACAGGCCTACTTAAACTATCGCCAGTCTCTGTCACATACCCAGTCCCCTGACCCCATGGATTTCTGGGCAGGCAGACTGGAACAGTGGTCCGAACTGGCACAGCACATTCTCTGTCTTCTTTCTTGTCCTGCCTCAATTGTCATCTCAGAGAGGCTTTTCAGTGTGGTGACACCCAAACAGACCAAGTTGTCCTCCACCAGGGTCCAAAACATCACTTTTGTCAAAATGAACCAAGCCTGGATTCAGGAGGATATAGGCTGGTGCCTCATCTTGCCACTGTTGTAAATTTCTTTCAGGCGCAGCATAATTGTACATCTTTTCACAATCCCTGCAAATTTTAAAATTCCCTGGAGGGGTGGGGGGGATTAACACGGTAGAAATTTTAACTTTTTTTGCCCCCTCTGTTAAATTTTTTTGAAGGCACACTGGCGCAGCATAATGTTAGTGGATTCCTGAATCCATACCGTTGTTTTTTCACAGTCCAGGGAAAGTCAGAACCTGCAATGCATAATTCCACTGCCACTGATGCCTGAGGGTCAGTTTCCATGTACTCACCTTCCACGGGGTTGAAATTTAGAAAACATTTGGGGGGAGGGGGTTAAATTTATTTAAGGCTCAGTTTAAACGTACATGATCACTGCATCAATGCCAGCAATACGAGGCAAAGCTAAGACCTGCACCATGACACTAATGCCTCAATTGTCACTTTCTGTATACTGTACTTACTTTCCACATGCTTGAAATTTTACAATTTTCTTGGGTGGGGGGGAGGGGGGGATTACATTTTTTTAAAGCACAGCATAAATGTACGTGATTACTACATCAATACAGAAATGTTTTCACAGTCCAGGCAGGCTAAATGCGGCCAATAGACCTCTTCTTGCTGCCAGTGTCCCATCTTGCCACTCTTGCTGTCTGTCTATCTTCCTACCTAGCATCACGTTGTGTATGGCTGCTACATGCTGTGGTCTACATCATGCCACTTATGCCACTTTCCAATGATCACATCCTGTATGGCTGCTGCTGCTTTGGCCTGCATCATGCCACTAATGCCAACCATCACGTTCCCTCAAGCCCCTTTTTTTCAAAATAAATCTCATAACACCATGTGTGTTTAACCCCTTAATGACCGGGCCATGTTGCACCTTCGTGACCAGGCTTATTTTTGAAAATCTGACATGTATCTTTCTATGTGGTAATAACTTTGGAACGCTTTTACTTATCCAGGCCGTTCTGAGATTGTTTTCTCGTGACACATTGTACTTCATGACAGTGATAAATTTGAGTCAATATATGTCACCTTTATTTATGAAAAAATCCCAACCTCCTCAAAAATTTTTAAAAATTCACAATTTTCAAAATTTCAAAATTTCTCTGCTTTTAAAATTGAACATGATACCTCATAAAATATTTATTATTTAACATTCCCCATATGTCTACTTTATGTTTGCATCATTTTGTAAATGTCATTTTATTTTTTTGGGACATTAGAAGGCTTAGAATTTTAGAGGCAATTCTTAAAATTTTTAAGAAAATTTCCAAAACCCACTTTTTAAGGACCAGTTCAGGTCTGAGGTCACTTTTTGGGGCTTACATAGTAGAATCCCCCATAACTAATCCCATTTTGGAAACTACACCTGTCAAGTTACTTAACACTGATTTTATAAACTTTGTTAACCCTTTAGGTATTCCACAAGAATTAAAGGAAAATGGAGATGAAATTTCTAAATGTCACTTTTTTGGCAGATTTTCCATTTTAGTCCATTTTTTCTTTAACACATCTAAGGTTAACAGCCAAACAAAATTTTGCTGGACTGGTTTTTAGACACCATATCCCATTTGAAGCCCCCCAGATGCACCCTATAGTACAAACAATCAAAAAGTGACCCCATTTTGGAAACTACGGGATAAGATGACTGGTACTATTTTGGGGTACATATGATTTTTAACCCTTTCTACCCCGGAGGTTTTTTTGGTTCTGCATTTTCGTTTTGCGCTCCCTGCCTTCAAACAGCCATAACTGTTTTATTTTTCTGTTCACATAGCTGTATGAGGGCTTGTTTTTTGCGGGACAAGTTGTACTTTCCAACGCCACCATTTAATATTGCATATGGTGTAGTGGGAAGCAGGAAAAAAATTCCAAATGGGGTGAAATTGCAAGAAAACCGCTATTCCGCTACAGTTCTACGGGTTTCTTATTTACAGCGTTCAATGTGCATTAAAACTGACCAGTTACTTTCATTCTACTGGTCAGTACGAATCCGGCAATACCTAATATGTATAGTTTTTCCTGCGTTTAGATGGTGATAAAATAATTAGAAAGTTGCCCTTTTTTTTTTTTCCTTGTCATATCTTGACCCCTATAACTTTTTGGTATTTATGTGTACAGAGCTGTATGGGGGCTCATTTTTTGCGGGGCGGTCTGAAGATTTTATTGATACCATTCTGGGGTGTGTATGACCTTTTGATCACTTTTTATTTAATTTTTTTTAGAAAAAAAAGCGACAAAAAACGGCGAATCGCCATTTGGACGCTTTTTTCCGGCACACAATTCGCCGTATTGGAATTTTTTTTTAATATTTTAAAAGTATGGGCGTTTTCGGTCACGGTGATACCCATGATGTCTATATTTATTGTTATTTAGGTATTTATTTTTTACTTATATGGAAAGGGGGGTGATTTGAACTTTTATATCTTTTTTATTTTTTATATATTTTTTAACATTTTTTTAAATTTTTTTTGTGATTATTTTAAAGCTCAAATATGAGCTGATATATTGTGTTTTGTTTTTTTTCTTTATGAGCAATCATGGATTTACTAGATGCAGTTAAATCCATGAAATTGCTCATTTCTTATCCTGGCCTGCCATCTAGTGGCCAGAATAAGAATTGCAGTTTGAAAACTGTAATCCTCACCAGCGAGGATTACAGTTTTCATATGGTGTACAGACACCCCGATTGGCCAATCGGCGCGTCTGTACACCACCCGGAAGCATCCTGAGGCATCAGAAGGCCCAGGAAGTCGCCGCCGACGGAGGTAAGAAGTGGCAAGTCTCTGCTGTTAGAAACAGCAGAGACTTGCCGGCCATGACGCCCGCCGCACCCGCGAGCGGGCGTCATGTCCCCGCACCGCCCGAGCGCCGTACATGTACGGCGCCAGTCGGGAAGGGGTTAATTGCTCTATATTTTTTTTTTTTTTGGGAGGCAAGGTAACCGAAGAATGGATGTTTTGGTGCTGTATTTATTTTTTGTTTTTTATCATGTTCATCTGACAGGTTAGATCATGTGGTATTTTTATAGAGCAGATTGTTACGGACGCGATTATATCAAATAAGTCTACTTTCTATGTTTGTTTCAGTTTTACATAATAAAGCATTTTTGAGAAACAATATGTTTTTGTGTCTCCATTTTCTGAACGTCATATCTTTTTTATTTTTCTTCCAATCGTCTCGTGTAGGGGCTCATTTTTTGCAGGAAAAGTTGAAATTTTTATTGGTACCATTTTTGGGTACATATGATTTTTTGATTATTAATTATTACACTTTTTGGTGCAAGGTGACCCAAAAATTGGTAATTTTGGCACAGCTTTTATTTATTCATTTTTACTGCTTTCACCTGAGGAGTTAGGTCATGTTAGATTTTTGTAGAGCAGGTTGTTACGGACATGGCGATACCTAACGTGTACTTTTTTAAATTTATTTAAGGTTTACACAATAATATAATTTTTGAAACAAAAAAATCATGTTTTAGGCCCCATTCAAACGAACGTATTTTTGCGGGGCCACATTCAGACGAACGTATTTTTGTGGGGCCGTGCGGCCCCATAGAAGTGAATGGGGCCGCATCTATTCCGCAATTTTGCGGAATAGATGCGGCCCCATTCACACGGTCCTTTAAATGGGGCCTTAGTGTCTCCATAGTGTGAGAGCTGCAGTTTTTTATTGTTTGGGCGATTGTCTCAGACTAATTTTTTGCGGGATGAGCTGACGGTTAGATTGGTACTACTTTGGAGGGCATACGCCTTTTTAATCGCTTGGTATTATGCTTTTTGTGATGTAAGGTGACAAAAAATGGCTTTTTGACATAGTTTTTATTTTTATTTTTTTACTGTGTTCATCTGAGGGGTTAGGTCATGTGAGATTTTTGTAGAGCAGGTTGTTTCGGACGTGGCGAAGCCTAACGTGTACTTTTTTATTTATTTAAGGTTTACACAATAATATCATTTTTGAAACAAAAACATGTTTTAGTGTCTCCATAGTGTGAGAGCTGTAGTTTTTTATTCTTTGGCTCAGGTAGGGGCAAATTTTTTGCGGGATGAGATGACGGTTAGATTATTATTATTATTATGGTACTATTTTGGGGGGAATACGCCTTTTTGATTGCTTGGTATTAAGCTTTTTGTGATGTAAGGTGACAAAAATGGCTTTTATTTTATTAATTTTTACTTAATTATAAATGTGCGTATATGGAAAAAAATGATTTTTTTTTACGTTTTTCATTTTTTTACACTTTTTTTTTTACACTTTTTTGACTCAGACCCGCTTGGTTCTTGAAGATCCAGTGGATCTAATGGTTCTATAATACACTGCAGTACACTATATAGTGTACTGCAGTGTATTTTTGCTTTACACTAAGCCTGATCAGGCTCTTGCCTTTAGCATGAGCCTGGTCAGGCTTGATATACCATGGCAAGCAGGATGGCGTCCGGTTGCCATGGTAACCATCGGGACGCTGCCACAGCAGAGCAGCGTCCCAATGGGAAGTGGAGGGAGCTCCCTCCCTCTCTTCTGGCCACACCATCGGCTTCCTCCCTGTTAACCCCTTCCATGCCGTGGTCCCTACGGATTGCGGCATGGAAGGGGTTAAACGGCCGACATCACTGCCAGCAGCGATGTCGGCCGTTACATTAGATTGTCAGCTGTATGTTGCAGCTTACAATCTAATAACGCGTGGCCATCCTGAAATTGGGGGGCAGTGAACGGTGGGGGTGGTTAATTACGTGCGCTGGCGGGCGGCGGGCGGGTCCGCTCGGCCACCCTGAAAAATTAAAACATAGTAGCGCAGCCCCGATGTCCTCAAGGACATCGGAACTGCGCTGCTGAACTCTGCGATTGGTCAGTCAAATCTGACTTACCAATCGCAGGGGTTTTAAGGCAGGGACCACTGTGATTGGTCCCCAGCCGGGGGCACGGACAGCTCTGCTGTCCGTGACACCAGTTTACAGGCAAGAGTCACTAACAAGTACTGTGCACGTCATGATGCAGTAACTAACACCACATCATGACGTACATAATACGTCACTCGTCACCAAGGGGTTAAACATCATCTTCCCCCAATAAGGGACAATCTTTGGAAGCTTTGGAATATGAAAAAGCATGAGACATGTGCCGCCACTGTGTCTTTTTAAACACGTTGTATGTTAACGTCATCAAATGTGGGTTTACGCATAGCTATATATGTCAGTGTCACTCAGACACCATTTACTATTAAAGTCATTGCATTCCAGAGCTTGGAGATGGTGGAGGGAAAAAAATCATAAAAAATAAGGGAAAATAGGTGGCTAGAGGGGTTATATACCAACTGCCAGGGCAATTGGAGCAACTATAGTTTGGCCTGAATTTATTTGGGTCTGAACTGAACTTTTTAAAAAATCGGTGAACCTGACCTGAAATGAATCTTGACTGGTTTGCTCATTCTTTACATTTATATAATAAATGTGTCTAAAATGAGATGCGACATTGTTTAACAAATTCTTCAGGACTGGGTGAAAAATAAGACAGAATTCAGGCACAGCTATTAAAGTCAATTTAATTTCCAATAGGATAGCAGCACACATCTGGTTGTAGTGTTTTTGCCTCTGGAAAACACTGGAAAAAAAGTCAAGATAACACCATGAAAAACAAAGTCAACGTAAAGACACCATGAAAAAACACATTTAAATGGTAAATGTTAAAAAAGCAATGGCATCAATAGATTTAATTTATTAACTAAATAAATAAAATAAAACAAAAAAAATTATATTACCATAGGTTCGATGCCCCATAGCGTTTTAAAAAGTGCTTCAATAGAAGTGCATGCCAAACATTGGCCATATTGGCCAACTCAGGGTTTTACCAACTTCCAGCTTCTTCCGGGACATGGTCAGCAAATGTCTGTATACTCATTATGTAGGAAAGGTAAACCCATTGGACATTAATCATTTAGATGGAAAGTTCTATTTAACTCAAATGCCCAGTTTAAAACAACATATTTACACATTAAACTGACAATGTACAATATATTTAACCCTTTCGCGCCCGGAGGTTTTTTCGGTTATGCATTTTCGTTTTGCGCTCCCTGCCTTCAAACAGCCATAACTCTTTTATTTTTCTGTTCACATAGCTGTATGAGAGCTTGTTTTTTGTGGGACAAGTTGTACTTTCCAACGCCACCATTTAATATTGCATACGGTGCAATTCCAAACCGGGTGAAATTGCAAAGAAAACGCTATTCCGCTACAGTTCTACGGGTTTCTTATTTACAGCGTTCGATGTGCATTAAAACTGATCCGTTACTTTCATTCTACTGGTCAGTACGAATCCGGAAATACCTAATATGTATAGTTTTTCCTGCGTTTTCATAGTGATAAAATAATTAGAAAGTTGCCCTTTTTTTTTTTTTCCTTGTCAAATCTTGACCCCTATAACTTTTTGGTATTTATGTGTACAGAGCTGTATGGGGGCTCATTTTTTGCGGGACGATCTGAAGTTTTTATTGATACCATTCTGGGGTGTGTATGACTTTTTGATCACTTTTTATTTAATTTTTTTTAGAAAAAAAAAGCGACAAAAAACGGCAAATCGCTATTTGGACGCTTTTTTCCGCCACACAATTCGCCGTATTGGAATTTTTTTTTTTATATTTTAAAAGTACGGGCGTTTTTGGTCACGGTGATACCCATGATGTCTATATTTATTGTTATTTAGGTATTTATTTTTTAATTATACGGAAAGGGGGGTGATTTGAACTTTTATATCTTTTTTATTTTTTATATATTTTTTAACATTTTTTTTTATTTTTTTTTTTACTATTTGAAAGCTCAAATATGGGCTTATATATTGTGGCTTTTTTTTTTCTTTATGAGCAATCAGGGATTTTATAGACTTAGAAATCCAAGAATTGCTTATTTCTTATCCTGGCCTGCCATCTAGTGGCCAGAATAAGAATTGCACTTTGAAAACTGTAATCCTCACCAGCGAGGATTACAGTTTTCATATGGTGTACAGACACCCCGATTGGCCACACGGGGTGTCTGTACACCACCCGGAAGCGAATGCTTCCGGATTGAGACGCAACTAAACTCCCAGGAAGACGCCGCCGATGGCGGTAAGTAGCGGCAAGTCTCTGCTGTTAGAAACATGTATACATGAATACATGTACAGCGCTGGGCGCGAAGGGGTTAAACCCTTATAAAAACATATATAACAAAATATGTGTAAAAAATCTCAACACACCATAATATGTCACATCAGAATACACTTATTAAAATACAACCCCCAAATCAAAGAGAAGTGTGATATAATGAATAAACAATAATCATACATAGAAGTATATCAAGATCAATAAAACCAAAATCAATATGTGAAAGAAAACAAAAACAAACATAATACCGAACAATCAACAATTAATAGAAACGAAACAATTAATGCAGAAAAATAAGACATCAATAAGTGGAATAAATATACCCACACCCAAGAAAGAACATAAAAATAAAAGCAATAATTAATAAGAGACAAAGAACAAAACAACTAAAAACAAAATAACTAGACATCCAAAACAAGAGACAAATCAATATATAAATAATAAATTAATAAGAACAAACAGTGATCATTATGCTACTAATAAATAGGATACAAATAAAATTAAAATCAATTGGAATAAATTAAACACTTACCAGTGAGTTTTGAGGCAGATGTGCATTCCTTTTCTTGGGAGAGGACTCCACAAAAACCTGGGGAAGAAACAAACAACAAAAAAGGAAGGGAATAAAATATGGAATACAAAACATAAATCTGTGACATACAAAAAAACAAAAAAACAAAAAAAGATATGAATACGCTTCTATCAAGAGACATCAACAGCTAATAGCCATTTCACATCCTGGAAAGGCATCATTTATAACATATGAGACACAATAGATGCACAAAAATGTCCTCTACATATAGGATGTAGGAATTCACCATATATTTCCTTCCTCAATTGATCATTATTGTATACCAGTATAATAATTGACTATACATTACATTATACTACACTTATCATGATACTTATTGACAGGTTGGACTATATGAAGGAATACAATTACAACTTGTGTCTCCTAAATATATGCGATGCTTTAATGTTCCACATACAAGGGGTTAATGCAATGAAGAACTAAATCCCTCAGGCAACTAATTAAGCTAATTTCCAACAGTTGAACCTATAAAAACCCAAAAGACATCAGATCCCACTACCATTGAAAAAGGGGCAGAACAGACCCCCGAAACGCGTTTGGTGAAGGGATTTGCTATTTCCTAGAAGAAGAGACCTCACAAAAATAATAAGCACCACGGAGAAATTATATTGTCAAAAATGACAAACAGTATAATATAATTATTTTCCACCAACTTAGACCGGATGAACACTGAAAGATAGGAGACTCACGAGACTCCCATACAGCTTAAGCGCAGAAAATCCACGTGGGACGCCACGTGGAACGCCGAAGCTCGGAAGAAAAGCGCGCGCTTACATACCAGCCTGGGATAGGAGCCGGGACATGGGGACCACGTCGCTCCGGGACTCTCCAGCTCTGGCGGCATCGGAGTGGTAATGTACTGAAAAATATATACAAAAAATTTATACAGAGATTGCATACATTGGAGATACCCTTATTCTTCTGTAAGGAACTATCCATTGCCACTATTTTCAGCTCAATTTAATCATAAGACTGCGCTATTTATTGCCATAGGAATCCGGATATAGAGACTATATACCACACAGTTTACTATTTAACACTGTATCAAAAAGGTGAAACTATACAGCAGTAAGTTTCCTGCTGGATACAATATAATATACAAACTAACTCTGCCATAAATATCTACGTGGTACCAAACAAGGAGGACTCAGTTCTACTCTACATTTTTATCTTTATTTCTCATTTTTTCTATTTTATCCTTTAATTTTTAATTTTAATCTTTATTTTTATTTTTATTTTTGTTTTTACTATTTTTCCTTATTAAATTTATCTTGGTTTTATAAAATCTGGGCCCAGAGAATTATACTTAAATAAATGCTATTTTAAATTGAATACTGTTTAGCACTATAATTATCAGCACTGTTGTCACCATATGTACTAACACTATTAGCACCATCTTTGTAGAACATATACCAAATACACTTGGAGACTATTCCTCTATACAAAGACCAACCTGAATGAGAGTGTGCCCACCCATTCAATATTATTCTAATAAACAATAGTGTTGATTGAGCACCAAAGTGCTCGGGTAGAACACTTGGTGATGCTCGAGTGCTCTACAGAGCACCCGAGCTCAATGGAAGTCAATGGGAGAACCAGAGCACTAAATCAGGCTGCTCTGAAGAGGGAAGGGTTTCTGGTTCACAGGAAAAGGTCAGAAAATGATGGAAACATCATTGAAATGGTTTGGGAACAGCATAGGGAGGATGTTTGGATGTATCTTGGACTCCCAAGTATTTAGGATGTTCAAACGTTATACAGCAGACGTAGCACAGGGAATATCGCCGTCACTAACGGAAGAAAAGAATACACTGGATGTCACAGGTATTTAGGATGTTCAAACGTTGTACAGCAGAATGTAGCGCAGGGAATGTCACCTTGATTAGCAGCAGAAAAAAATACACTGGATGTCACAGGTATTTTGGATGCACAAATGTTATGCAGCACACATACAGATGCGTCCACTCTTAACTTATCTCCAAACTCAGAGTGGTGTCAGTTTTGCCCTGACAGGAAAACAACATGATGTGAGAAATCTATCAGCAGACCCAGCTAAATGTGGTGAGATCTATTGAGAATGTTTAATGTGCTAAAGTCAAACACATGAGAAAAAAGGAAAACTAAATCCAGAATCCAAACCTCATGTGTGATACTGCCTGCTGGGCTGTGTATCTAATCCTATCATATGTAATACTGTCTGCAGAGTCGTGTATCTAAGCCTATTGCGTGTGAGACTGTCTGCTCAGCAGTGTATCTAATCCTGTCATGTGTGATACTGTCTACAGTGTTGTGCATCTAAGCCTATTTTGTGTGATACTGCATGAAGAGTTGTGTATCTCATCATATCATGTGTAATACTGTCTTCAGAGTCGTGTATCTAATCCTATCCTGTATGAGATACTGTCTGACGAGCTGTGTATCTAATCCTATCATGTGTGAAACTGTCTGCTAAACTGCATATCTAATCCTATCATTTGTGATACTGTCTGCTGAGCTGTGTATCTAATCCTATCCTATGTGATACTGTCTACTGTGCTGAAGAGTTGTGTATCTAATCCTATCATGTGAGATACTGTCTGCTAAGCTGTGTATCTAATCCTATTATGTGTGATACTGTCTACTGTGCTGTGTATCTAATCCTATCATATGTAATACTGTCTGCAGTCATGTATCTAAGCCTATTTTGTTAGATATTGTCTGCTCGGCAGTGTATCTAATCCTGTCATGTGTGATACTGCCTGCAGTGTCATGCATCTAAGCCTATTGTGTGTGATACTGCCTGAAGAGTTGTGTATCTAATACTATCATGTGTAATACTGTCTTCAGAGTTGTATATCTAATCCTATCCTGTGTGAGATACTGTCTGCCAAGCTGTGTATCTAATCCTATCATATGTAATACTGTCTGCAGAGTCGTGTATCTAAGCCTATTGTGTGTGAAACTGTCTGATCAGCAGTGTATCTAATCCTGTCATGTGTGATAATGTCTACAGTGTCGTGCATCTAGGCCTATTGTGTGTGATACTGCGTGAAGAGTTGTGTATCTCATCATATCATGTGTAATACTGTCTTCAGAGTCGTGTATCTAATCCTATCATATGTGATACTGTCTGCAGTGTTATGCATCTAAGCCTATCATGTGTGATACCGTCTGCTGAGCTGTGTATCTAATACTATCCTGTGTGATAATGTCTGCTAAGCTGTGTATCTAATCCTATCCTGTGTGATACTGTATTTGAAGCTAATGTGTTTATCTGTATAGAGTGTGATACTGTCTGCTGAGCTATGTATCTTATCCTACCTTGTGTGATAGTTTTCTGCTGAGCTATGTATCTAATCCTACCTTGTGTGATACTGCCTGCAGAGCTGTGTATCTAATCCTATCATATGTAATACTGTCTGCAGAGTCATGTATCTAAGCCTATTGTGTGTAATACTGTCAGCTCAGCAGTGTATCTAATCCTGTCATGTGTTATACTGTCTACCGTGTCGTGCATCTAAGCCTATTTTGTGTGATACTGCGTGAAGAGTTGTGTATCTCATCATATCATGTGTGATACTGTTTTCAGAGTCTAATCCTAATTCTAATCCTATTCTGTGTGAGATACTGTCTGCCGAGCTGTGTATCTAATCCTATCATGTGTGAAACTGTCTGTTGAGCTGTGTATCTAATCCTATCATGTGTGATACTCTCTGCTGAGCTGTGTATCTATTCATATCATGTGTGAAACTGTCTGCTGAGCTGTGTATCTAATCCTATCATGTGTGATATTGCCTAAAGATTTGTATACCAAATCATATCATGTGTGATAATGCCTGCTGAGCTGTGTATGTAATCCTATCCTGTGTGAGATACTGTCTGCCAAGCTATGTATCTGATCCTATCTTTTGTGATACTGTCTGCTGAGTTGTGTACCTAATCCTATCATGTGTGATACTGTCTGCAGCGTTGTGAACTTAATCCTATCATGTGTGGTACTGCCTGCTGGGCTGTATATCTAATCCCATCATGTGTCGTACTGTCTGCTGATCTGTGTATCTAATCCTATCGTGTGTGAAACTGTCTGAAGTGTTGTGTATCTAATCCTATCAAATGTGTTACAGTCTGCTAAGCTGTGTATCTAATCCGATCATGCATGATACTGTCTTCTCAGCAGTGTATCTAATCCTATCATGTGTGATACTGTCTGCTAAGCTATTGTGTGTAGGCTACCTTGTGTGATAGTTTTCTGCTGAGCTGTGTATCTAATCCTATCATGTGTGATACTGCCTGAAGAGTTGTATATCTAATCCTATCATATGTAATACTGTCTGCAGAGTCGTGTATATAAGTCTATTGTGTGTGATACTGTCTGCAGCGTTGTGCATCTAAGCCTACTGTGTGTGATACTGCCTGAAGAGTTGTGTATCTAATCCTATCATATGTAATACGGTCTTCAGAGTTGTGTATCTAATCCTATCCTGTGTGAGATACTGTCTGCCAAGCTGTGTATCTAATCCTATCTTTTGTGATATTGTCTGCTGAGTTGTGTATCTAATCCTGTCATGTGTGATACTGTCTGCAGCGTTGTGCACCTAATCCTGTCCTGTTTGATACTGCCTGCTGATCTGTGTATCTAATCATATCATGTGTGATACTGCCTGCTGGGCTGTGTATCTAATCCTATCATGAATGATACTCTCTGCAGAGCTGTGTATCTAATCCTATTCTGTGTGATACTGTCTGCTGAGCTGTGTATCTAATCCTATCATGTGTGATTCTGCCTGGTGGGCTGTGTATTTAATCCTATCCTATGTAATATTGTCTGCAGAGTCGTGTATCTAAGCCTATTGTGGGTGATACTGTCTGCTCCTCAGTGTATCTAATCCTATCATGTGTGATACTGTCTGCTAAGCTGCATATCTAATCCTATTATGTGTGATACAGTCTGCTGAGCTGTGTATCTAATCCTATTCTGCATGAAGAGTTGTGTATCTCATCAAATTATGTGTAATACTGTCTTCAGAGTCTTGTATCTAATCTGATCCTTTGTGAGATACTGTCTGCCAAGCTGTGTATCCAATCCTATCATGTGTGATACTGTCTACTGAGCTATGTATCTAATCCTATCCTGTGTGATAATGTCTGCTTAGCTATGTATCTAATCCTATCCTGTGTGATAATGTCTGCTGAGCTGTGTATCTAATCTTATCCTGTGTGATACTGACTGCTGAGCTGGGTATCTAATCCTATCCTGTGTTATACTGTCTGCTGAGCTATGTATCTAATCCTACCTTGTGTGATAGTTTTCTGCTGAGCCATGTATCTAATCCTACCTTGTGTGATACTGTCTTCAGAGCTGTGTATCTAATCCTATCATATGTAATACTGTCTGCAGAGTCATGTATCTAAGCCTATTGTGTGTAATACTGTCAGCTCAGCAGTGTATCTAATCCTATCCTGTGTGATACTGTCTGCTGAGCTGGGTATCTAATCCCAAGTGTTGGGAGTGGAACTGAGGGAGGTGGGAGTTTTGTTAAACAGTGGCTCATTTTAGTTTCCCAGGTTTTCCTATCTCTCTTTCTTACAATTCCCTCTTATCTATGAAGGTTTTATGTTGCAGAATAGATCTGAACAGGAGGTCAGATGGAGGGAGAGATAAGAAGTTCCTTGTTGGGTGCAGGGATTTATGGTGTTTTAGGCAGTGCAGGAAAATAGGGGGGATAGTTGTGGGAAGCAGAAACAGTATTTGCAGTGAATATTTCATTAGTTACAATTCTGGTATAATTAGATTTTGTCCACTTTTGGTTTAGTTTGTATTTTGGATGAAGATGTCTCTGAAGAACTAAAGCCTTACATTTACACGTCTAGGTGTGAACAATAGAGAGACTGTTTTTCCTTAGGCCTCTTTCACAGTAGCGGCAGCACGGATCCGACAGGTGAAGGGTGCCGCTGGATCCGTGCTGCTGCAGGTACATGTGTGGGGCCGGAACTGTGCTCTGGCCCCACACATGTCACATAGTACAAACACACACAGACATATACACATACAAATACACATACATACTTGCATGCTCCCGGCAGGTCTCCACAGCGCAGGAGGAGCAGGAAGTCAATGGAGGACGGATCCGTTTACCATTGTGTCACACCAAACGGTACCGTCCCCGTTGACTTTCATTGGGGGTCATGATGGATCCGTCTTGGTGCGGATTCCTGGACCAAAGAGCAAACTCCGGTCTGAAGACGGAACGGAATGCTTTTAGGAGCATTCCGTTGTCTTCAATTCAGTTTTGTCCACATTGACAATGAATGGGGACAAAACTGAAGCGTTTTATTCTGGTATTGAGCCCCTATGACGGAACTCAATACTGGAATTAAAAAACGCTAGTGTGAAAGTAGCCTTAATCAGGGACTAATAAAAGAACAGCTGGATACAAGGGTGAACAGTCAGGTAATAAAGACACAGGGAATGAAGACTGGAACCTTCACATAAGCAGTAAATATGAGGCCTGGACACTTAGATGAGTGCTAAATGCTAATATACCAGGGCTAAACACAGACGATTTTCATCCAAAGCCAGAAGTATAATTCCTTCCTTTATATTTCTAATTCCTTTCCAATCCATTTCTGTTGCAGGTCTGCTTCAAATCCTCATCCAAAAAACTTTATGTGTATTTAGCCTTAGTGCATTCACATGACCATATTTTTGGTCTGCATCAGATCCATATTTTTGAGGACCCATACATTTCAATAAGGGCAAAAAAAGATGTGGACAACACCATGTGCTGCCTGCATCTGAATGTCTGCTCCATGGCCCCACCAAAAAATATTGAACTTGTCCTATTCTTGTCTGTTTTGCAGGGGGGACTTCTCCATTGGCAATACAGGGTGGGCAATATACACTCACCGGCCACTTTATTAGGTACACCATGCTAGTAACGGGTTGGACCCCCTTTTGCCTTCAGAACTGCCTCAATTCTTCGTGGCATAGATTCAACAAGGTGCTGGAAGCATTCCTCAGAGATTTTGGTCCATATTGACATGATGGCATGACACAGTTGCCGCAGATTTGTCGGCTGAACATCCATGATGCGAATCTCCCGTTCCACCACATCCCAAAGATGCTCTATTGGATTGAGATCTGGTGACTGTGGAGGCCATTTGAGTACAGTGAACTCATTGTCATGTTCAAGAAACCAGTCTGAGATGATTCCAGCTTTATGACATGGCGCATTATCCTGCTGAAAGTAGCCATCAGATGTTGGGTACATTGTGGTCATAAAGGGGTGGACATGGTCAGCAACAATACTCAGGTAGGCTGTGGCGTTGCAACGATGCTCAATTGGTACCAAGGGGCCCAAAGAGTGCCAAGAAAATATTCCCCACACCATGACACCACCACCACCAGCTTGAACCGTTGATACAAGGCAGGATGGATCCATGCTTTCATGTTGTTGACGCCAAATTCTGACCCTACCATCCGAATGTCGCAGCAGAAATCGAGGACTCATCAGACCAGGCAACGTTTTTCCAATCTTCTACTGTCCAATTTCCATGAGCTTGTGCAAATTGTAGCCTCAGTTTCCTGTTCTTAGCTGAAAGGAGTGGCACCCGGTGTGGTCTTCTGCTGCTGTAGCCCATCTGCCTCAAAGTTCGACGTACTGTGCGTTCAGAGATGCTCTTCTGCCTACCTTGGTTGTAACGGGTGGCAATTTGAGTCACTGTTGCCTTTCTATCAGCTCGAACCAGTCTGCCCATTCTCCTCTGACCTCTGGCATCAACAAGGCATTTCCGCCCACAGAACTGCCGCTCACTGGATGTTTTTTCTTTTTTCGGACCATTCTCTGTAAACCCTAGAGATGGTTGTGCGTGAAAATCCCAGTAGATCAGCAGTTTCTGAAATACTCAGACCAGCCCTTCTGGCACCAACAACCATGCCACGTTCAAAGGCACTCAAATCACCTTTCTTCCCCATACTGAAGCTCGGTTTGAACTGCAGGAGATTGTCTTGACCATGTCTACATGCCTAAATGCACTGAGTTGCCGCCATGTGATTGGCTGATTAGAAATTAAGTGTTAACGAGCAGTTGGACAGGTGTACCTAATAAAGTGGCCGGTGAGTGTATATTCATTGGCAATGCAAGCAATATGAGGAGGGAGGTCGAAAGAGGATTGTATACTGGCACTAGGTTGAAACGCAGGAGCATTATACACTGGAACTATTAAATATATCTACAGACATTTCAGAAGGCATTATGTCAAAAGAAAAAAGGTACCATGTTAGCCAGTAGTGAGAAATTTTGCTGCTCTCCAAAGGAGAATCAATATAAAATATCGTAATTTGAAACCCTTTAGTGGCTAACTAAGGGCTTGTTCACATGGCCGTTGTGTGGCCATGGCCATATTGCGGCCCACATACGGCGGGTCCGCAATACATGGGCACCGGCCATGTGAACCCCGCATCACGGATCGCGGACCCATTCTTTTAAATGGGCCCGCAATCACGGAGATGCGGTGCGGTACAGAACTGAGGCACGGATCGGAACCCCACGGAAGCACTAATGAGTGCTTCCGTGGTGTTTATGTCCGTGCCTCCGCACCGCAAAAACATAGAACTTGTTCTATGTTTTTGTGGTACAGACAGTCGGATGCAGATCGCGGATCCCATTGAAGTGAATGGGTCCGTGATCCGCATGCGGAAGCACCACAGTAGGTGCCTGTGCACTGCGGACCGCAAATTGCAGCATGTGCATGGCCACACAACAGCCATTTGAACAAGCCCTAAAATACATGATGTTATAAAGTGGCAAGCTTTCAAGACTCTGAGATCCCTTCTTCAAGGCTAGGAATGAAAAAATCTCTGAAGAAACATGGATATAAGAACAGAGAGGTGGAGTAATAAATTGCAAAACACCAACAATAAGAGGAATGGTCTTGGAGAAATAGTCCTCAATTAGTTCACAGATAAACTGTGTGAGAGTTGGTTAGGCTACTTTCACACTGGTGTTTTCATTTTCCGGTATTGAGCTCCATCATAGGGGCTCAATACCGGAAAAAAACGCTTCAGTTTTGTCCCCATTCATTGTCAATGGGGACAAAACTGAACTGAAGATAATGGAATGCTCCAAAAAGCATTTCGTTCAGTTCAGTTGCGTCCCCAGGCCGGAGGGCAAACCACAGGTGTGCATGAGCCCTTATAGTGTGAGAGTGAGATTTTATCCTTGCTCTCAGTGTCTGCCCTGTTTCCCCTACATAAAAACCCTGAGTTGGGCATTTTGTGCACATAATGAGATATACCACATTGAATGTAGAACATACAGTATGAATGTTCCAGGAATCTTATAGTATTCCTGTGTGTTGGGGATATGTAACCTGTCTGTGGACAGTATGTGTGGACAGGTTTTGCAGCTCCTCACATTTATTACTCCACCTCTCTTTTCTTTCCTGCTTATATTCATGCTTCTTCAGAGATTTTTTCATTCCTGGCCTTGAAGAAGGACCTCAGAGTCGCAAAAGCTTGCCTTATAACATCATGTATTTTATTTAGCCATTAAAGGGTATCAAATTACATTGATCATCTGTATAAAGTCCTTCCATTAGTGATAGAAAAGAAAGGCAATGCCACTGGCATGTAAAATTCTGTATCACTAAAGCTTTTCATGTTAGGCCTCCTTCACATTAGCAGCAGCACGGGATCTGGCGGGTGAAGGGTGCCGCTCGATCCGTGCTGCCGCAAGTACACGTGAGGAGCCAGAGGCAGCGCTCCGGCCCCACACGTGTCACATACACATACACACACACACACACACACACACATAAGACATACACACAGACATACACAGACATACTTACATGCTCCTTAGCATGCTCCGCACAGCACAGGAGCACATAGGAAGATTCCCCACAGCGCCCTCTGCTGGAGGAGAATCTTCCCATGTGCGGCGCAGTCCTCCTCCTCCTGTGATGTGCAGAGCTGCTGGGAGCATGTAAGTATGTCTGTGTATGTGTATGTCTGTGTATAGTCTGTGTATATGTGTCTGTCATGTGTGGTGTACTGTGGACGGATCCGTCATGAACTCCATTTGAAAGTCAATGGAGGAAGGGATCCATTTACTGAGTTTGTCACTCTGAACAGATCCGTCCCTATTGACTTGCATTGGGGGTCATGACGGATTCGTCTTGGTGCGGATTCCCCAGGACGGAGAGCAAACCGCAGCATGTTGCAGTTTGCTCTCCGTTCTGGAGATGGAACGGAATGCTTTTAGGAGCATTCCG
>ONZH01002610.1:72500-97991 GCA_900303285.1 Rhinella marina | reverse complement strand
ATCCCGTCAAACTCTACTGGTTCAGAGTTTTATCTAATGCTTCAGGGTATGGAACCTTCAGGGGCAATTTATATGATTGCATTTTACTCATTTTGGGCTAAAAATCACTAAAATTGTTCTTTATTAAAAATGTTCAGCTGTTTTACAGGTACAAGGGTTAAAAATCAGTCTGTTTGCAGCCTGTCATTGATATGAATAAGGTAAGAAGATAAGAGCTACACATGAGCCTTCAGATGATGGGATTTAAAGAAAACACACTGTGACTTCTTGCAAACAGACTCATTTTTTTAACCCTTGTACATCAGAAACGGCTGAACATTTGAATAAAAACGAACTGGAAGAATGATTTGTAGTCCCAAATGAGTAAAATCAATCATAAAAAATTGCCCCGAAGTGGGACAAACACAATCACAGGACAGAGGACAAGTGTCACCGGGGCCCCCAGTAATCCCAGATATGAACGTTTACCTGAATGGGGCTGAGCTGCTCCTAGGCCACATCACTGATGAACGTGATGTCACTGGCCTCGAAAAGCTGAGAGAAGGCATCAGCGCTAACGGGAGTGCTGGTGCTTTCCTAAACAGCTGATCGGCGGGGGTCCAATTCCCGGAAAACCTCTTTAAGGAACCCCTGTTCTCATGATCTATGAGGATTCCATATGGTGCGCCCTTCTACGCTGTACAGAGCTGGATTTTGGCAGGGATGTCAGTCACGCTGAATTACAGAGTGCGGTCAGTTTGACTTTGCTCCCCAGAGATGCACTGGGAATCAGAAGCTGCCTGTATAGGGAATCTGTGAGAACTGTGATTACAGCAGCATCAGCACTGATTGAATTAAGCAGTCTCCCGCTCTACAGTGTAAGAAGGAAGGAGGGGGAAGTGTAATGTCAGCTGGCAGGCTGTCCACAGTATACATAACCTGTCAGACTATGAGATCTTCTTTTCTCCCAGGTGCATGGTTGTACATACGTGACTTGTATCATCTTCTCTTATTACACTCCAGCACTATTATAAGGACGTCCTCCTTTACTCTCTTGTGTCTGTCTTTCAGGTTTGTGTCGGGGAAACTCTGTGGAGAGGAAGATTTACATCTCATTGAACAGCACAGCCCCGTGTGTCCGGCTCCTCAACGCCACCCACCAGATAGGCTGCCAGTGTGAGTCCTCCATCCTTCCACTTCTATGGGGGTTTACTACTTTCTATAGTGGACACAGAGTGAGATAGTGCTTCTTCCCACTATTACACCGTAACACCTTATGTTTCCTTTCTCCAGTTTTTCCAAATTGAATGAGAAAACGCACCCTGATAATACATTGGATGTCGACTGTACTGACAATCCCTTTCTACTATGGTTATTTTCTAGCCTCCAGGAATGGTGACACCGGTGTGATTCATGTTGTGGAGAAGGAAGAAGACTTAACCTGGGTGCTGGAGACCGGGCCGACCCCTCCGTACATGGTGCTTCTAGAGGGCGACTTGTTTACTAAGTAAGACACACCTAAAAAAGTCTTTTAATTGCTTAAAAATAACAATCCATCATATCTAAACTGCACCACATGATGAATGTTTCCTCTCCAAAAGGACACTCTGCAAAGTTTTAAGGACAGCTCTAGATATCAGGATACGGTAAGTACCACTCCCCACCACTGAAGCTTCCTTGGACCATTCAGTCCTAATGATGGCTTTGTGAGTTAACTTCACAAGTAATAACTCTATACACTGCCCGTATACAAGAATATAACTGCTTACTGCCTATGTACAGGAATATAACTACTATAATACTGCTCTTTACAGAATATACTGACTACTACTAATACTGCCCTATGTACAAGAATATAACTACTATAATACTGCTCCTATGTACAGAATATAAACTACTATAATACTGCTCCTATGTCCTATGTACAGAATAAACTACTATAATACTGCTCCTATGTACAAGAATATAACTACTATAATACGCCTCCTATGTACAAGAATATAACTACTATAATACTGCTCCTATGTACAAGAAATAACTACTATAATACTGCCTCCTGTACAAGAATATACTACTATAATACTGCTCCTATGTACAAGAATATAACTACTATAATACTGCTCCTATTACAAGAATATAACTACTGTAATACTGCTCCTATTGCTTATGTACAAGACTACTATAATACTGCTTCCTATGTACAAGAATATAATACTTAATACTGCTCCTATGTACAAGAATATAATACTGCTATGTAAACTTACTGCTCTATGTACAAGAATATAACTACTATAATAACTGCTCCTATGTACAAGATATAACACTATAATACTGCTCCATTACAAGAATATAACTTACTATAACTACTGTAATACTGCTCCTATGTACAAATATAACTACTATAATACTGCTCCTATGTACAAGAATATAACTACTATAATACTGCGCTTATGTACAAGAATATAACTACTATAATACTATGTACATATATATAACTACTTATACCTCTCCTATGTACAAGAATATAACTACATAAATACTGCTCCTATATACAGAATATAACTACTATGCCCGTATCTACAAGAATATAACTGCTATAATACTGCTCCTATTACAAGAATATAACTACTATAAACTGCTCCTATGTACAGAATGTAACTACTATAATACTGCTCCTACAAGCTCCTAGGAATATAACTACTATATATACTACTGCCTCCTATGTACAAGAATATAACTACTATAATACTGCTCCTATGTACAAGAATATAACTAACTATATACTGCCTCCTATGTACAAGAATATAACTACTATAATATGCTCCTATGTACTAGAATATAATACATAATACTCTCCTATGTACAAGACTACTATAAACTGCTCCTATGTACAAGAATATACTACTATAACTGCTCCATGTACAAGAATAAAATAATAATGTACAAGAATATAACTACTATAATACTGCTCCTATGTACAAGATATAAACTACTATAATACTGCCTCCTATGTACAAGAATATAACTACTATAATACTGCCTCCTATGTACAAAATATAACTACTATAATACTGCTCCTATGTACAAGAATATAACTACTATAATACTGCTCCTATGTACAAGAATATAACTACTATAATACCTGCTCCTATGTACAAGAATATAACTACTATAATACTGCTCCTATGTACAGAATTAAACTATAATACTGCCTATTACAGAATATAACTACTATAACTCGCTCCTATGTACAAGATATAACTACTATAATACTGGTCCTATGTACAAGAATATAACTACTATAATACTGCCTCCTATGTACAAGAATATAACTACTATAATACTGCCTCCTATGTACAAATATAACTACTATAATACTGCTCTATGTACAAGAATATAACTACTATAAATACTGCTCCTATGTACAAAATATAACTACTATAATACTTGCCTCCTATGTACAAGAATAAAACTACTTATTAGATATGCCTCCTAATTGCTAGTAAGAATATAACTACTATAATACTGCTCCTATGTACAAGAATATAACTACTATAATAAACTGCCTCCTATGTACAAGAATATAACTACTATAATACTGCTCCTATGTACAAGAATATAACTACTATAATACTGCTCCTATGTACTACAAGAATATATAACTACTATAATACTGCTCCTATGTACAAGAATATAATATAACTACTATATATACTGCTCCTATGTACAAGAATATAACTACTATAATACTGCTCCTATGTACAAGAATATAACTACTATAATACTGCCTCCTATGTACAAGAATATAACTACTATAATACTGCCTCCTATGTACAAGAATATAACTACTATAATACTGCTCCTATGTACAAGAAATATAACTACTATAATACTGCTCCTATGTACAAGAATATAACTACTATAATACTGCCTCCTATGTACAAGAATATAACTACTATAATACTGCTCCTATGTACAAGAATATAACTACTATAATACTGCTCCTATGTACAAGAATATAACTACTATAATACTGCCTCCTATGTACAAGAATATAACTACTATAATACTGCCTCCTATGTACAAGAATATAACTACTATAATACTGCCTCCTATGTACAAGAATATATAACTACTATAATACTGCTCCTATGTACAAGAATATAACTACTATAATACTGCTCCTATGTACAAGAATATAACTACTATTAATACTGCCTCCTATGTACAAGAATATAACTACTATAATACTGCCTCCTATGTACAAGAATATAACTACTATAATACTGCCTCCTATGTACAAGAATATAACTACTATAATACTGCCTCCTATGTACAAGAATATAACTACTATAATACTGCCTCCTATGTACAAGTAATATAATATGACTAACCTATAATTACTACCTCCTATGTACAAGAATATAACTACTATAAATATAACTACTATAATACTGCCTCCTATGTACAAGAATATAACTACTATAATACTGCTCCTATGTACAAGAATATAACTACTATAATACTGCCTCCTATGTACAAGAATATAACTACTATAATACTACTCCTATGTACAAGAATATAACTACTATAATACTGCTCTATGTACAAGAATATAAACTACTATAATACTGCCTCCTATGTACAAGAATATAACTACTATAATACTGCCTCCTATGTACAAGAATATAACTACTATAATACTGCCTCCTATGTACAAGAATATAACTACTATAATACTGCTCCTATGTACAAGAATATAACTACTATAATACTGCTCCTATGTACAAGAATATAACTACTATAATACTGCCTCCTATGTACAAAATATAACTACTATAATACTGCTCCTATGTACAAGAATATAACTACTATAATACTGCCTCCTATGTACAAGAATATAACTACTATAATACTGCTCCTATGTACAAGAATATAACTACTATAATACTGCCTCCTATGTACAAGAATATAAACTACTATAATACTGCCTCCTATGTACAAGAATATAACTGCTATAATACTGCCTCTATGTACAAGAATAAACTGCTATAATACTGCTCCTATGTACAAGAATATAACTACTATTAATACTGCCTCCTATGTACAAGAATATAACTACTATAATACTGCCTCCTATGTACAAGAATATAACTACTATATACTGCTCCTATGTACAAGAATATAACTACTATAATACTGCTCCTATGTACAAGAATATAACTACTATAATACTGCTCCTATGTACAAGAATATAACTACTATAATACTGCTCCTATGTACAAGAATATAACTACTATAATACTCTCCTATGTACAAGAATATAACTACTATAATACTACCTCCTATGTACAAGAATATAAATACTATAATACTGCCTCCTATGTACAAGAATATAACTACTATAATACTGCCTCCTATGTACAAGAATATAACTACTATAATACTGGCTCCTATGTACAAGAATATAACTGCTATAATACTGCTCCTATGTACAAGAATATAACTGCTATAATACTGCTCCCTATGTACAAGAATATAACTGCTATAATACTGCCTCCTATGTACAAGAATATAACTGCTATAATACTGCTCCTATGTACAAAGATGTTATAACTGCTATAATACTGCCCCCTATGTACAAAGATATAACTGCTATAATACTGCTCCTATGTACAAGAATATAACTACTATAATACTCTCCTATGTACAAGAATATAACTTACTATAATACTGCTCCTGCTCTACTATGTACAAGAATATAACTACTATAATACTGCTCCTATGTACAAGAATATAACTACTATAATACTGCTCCTATGTACAAGAATATAACTACTATAATACTGCTCCTATGTACAAGAATATAACTACTATAATACTGCTCCTATGTACAAGAATATAACTACTATAATACTGCCTCCTAATGTACAAGAATATAACTACTATAATACTGCTCCTATTGTACAAGAATAACTCTATAATACTGCCTCCTATGTACAAGAATATAATACTATAATACGCTCCTATGTACAAGAATATAACTACTATAATACTGCTCCTATGTACAAGAATATAACTACTATAATATGCTGCTCCTATGTACAAGAATATAAACTGCTATAATACTGCCTCCTATGTACAAGAATATAACTGCTATAATACTGCCTCCTATGTACAAGAATATAACTACTTCTAATACTGCCTCCTATGTACAAGAATATAACTGCTATAATACTGCCTCCTATGTACAAGAATATAACTGCTATAATACTGCCTCCTATGTACAAGAATGCTATAACTGCTATAATACTGCCTCCTATGTACAAGAATATAACTGCTATAATACTGCTCCTATGTACAAGAATATAACTACTATAATACTGCTCCTATGTACAAGAATATAACTGCTATAATACGGCTCCTATGTACAAGAATATAACTACTATAATACTGCCTCCTATGTACAAGAATATAACTGCTCTCTTCTCCCCAGGACTCTACAATGATCACCATGGCTCCCAGTACTCACACTGTAACGGTACACTCTGGAATCCCCTGGGTAGTGGGATGTCCTATGAAGACTTCCAGTTCCCCATCTTCCTCCTGCAGGATGAGAATGAGACGGAGGTCATTAGACAGGTTGGTGGCGGTGGCTCCGGGCTCTCCTGCTCCTCTGCCGCTATCCCGCTGACTCTTCTCTCTCTCCAGTGTTACAGGGAGCACAACATTCCTGGTAACGACTCTGCGCCCAGACACCCGCTGTGCGCCATGCAGCTGATATCTCCTATGCACGCTGTCACCAGCACCGTCACCTGCATGAGGCGCAATTCCATCCAGATGTCTTCAGCATTAACCCTGGTGGGTGTGTCTGGGGTGTCACGAGGGATTTGTAGTACCATCTTAAAGGGGTTCTCCACCTGATAGTAGTAGCTATAGTAGAGGGAGTATTTACTTCCCCAGTGATGCATAGTTAAAGGAGCACTCCAGGTAAAACTAGAGAATTGTCTGAGAGGCGGAGCATGACACTGATTCAGAGAGCTCCGCCCATAAATTTTAGGACTTGGCATCATCTTAGCATGGCATGTTCCTTTAAGGCTTTCTAGGCTCTTGTCTCGTTCTGTGGCAGATCCCGGGTGATGTGAGCCCCCCGATCCCCCACACATGTGTATAGTACTGTAAAGCTCCGCCCCCACATCTGTGTAGTGACATCATCACTCTCTTTTAGAAGTTGTGTGTGATTCTCTCGCTGGACACAACGTCTGGAGCAGCGTCAGACCCATCAACATCTCGGGGACCCTGGCGCCAGAGGATGAGGTGGTCGTGTCGGCCGCCAGGGTAAGTGACATGGGTGGGGGACTTAACAAACTTTCTAATGATGTTCTGTGTCAGTCCTCACTGTTGATTCATGAACCAGGAAGCCCAGGATGAGCAGCACTGTAGGTCCCTCCCTTACGTTTTATAGTAAATTGAGATAAGGGTGTCCAACCCCTTCAGAAGTGTTGCTCCATAACTGTAGGTTGGATTTAAAGGGGATGTCCACATTGGACCCTCCCCCCCGTTCGGTGACTACTGCCCTAGAAGAAATGTTGCCGATATGACGCTGTGGGGCCAGTGACGACTTTGACGATATCCTTGACGAGCCTTGATACGCCCCTCCTTGAGCTGAGCAGAGTAGACCTCCCCTCGAAGTCATGTACTGTACCCTGCAGACCGGTTCTCCTCTCAGTTTTGTGACCTCTTTACCCTCTCAGCTGGACGGCCGATCCTTCTTCTGGAACCTGGCACCCGCGGCCGAGAGCACCGTGTCCAGTCTGGTGACCCAGCTGGCCGCCGCCGAGGCGATCCACAAGGCGCCCGACTCCCAGTCATTACCCAGGAATATCATGTTTGCCTTCTTCCAAGGGGTAAGATGCATGTGATAGACAATCGCTTGAAGAGCAATTCCTTGTGACGTCACCTACACCCAACATAGCCTTCAGCTGTTGCTTGCTTTCTCTTTCTGTTCTGAGCATGTGTCAGTCTTCACTGAAGTTCCGACGTTCTATTCAGCAACCAGGAACGAGCAGGGGTTCTGTTTGCAGGCTGGGAGTTTTAGTTCTACCACTGTGTGGTACATGTCTACCTGTGTGTCTCCTTCAGGAAGTGTTTGATTACATCGGGAGCTCGCGGATGGTGTACGACATGGAGAAGGGGAAATTTCCCGTCCGGCTGAACAACATTCACTCCTTCGTTGAGCTTAGTCAGGTAATTCGCCTGTATTAATTTCTGTCCCTCATGCTTTACACTGCTGGTCTACTCCGTCAGGGCACAGCTAGGATCTGCGACTCTAAGTCATCTGCCTTTTTTGTCCTCCAGGTGGCGCTGAGGAACAGCTCTGCTCTATGGATCCACACTGACCCAGTGTCTCGAGGCAACGAGAGTGTGAACGCTGAGGTAGGTGCCCAGGTGCTCCTTCTAGTGGCCGAGTAGTGGAACAGCACCTTAACATGTTCTCCTCATCCAGGTGGAGCAGCTAATCGAGGTTCTGAAAACTTCCAGCCAAGACACCAATGTCACCCTGCAAGAAATCAACCAGACCCAGGCCCTCCCTCCAGCCTCCTTCCAGCGGTTCCTGAGGGCCCGGAATATTCCAGGTGTGGTGCTGACTGACCACAGAACAGCGTACCACAACAAGTAAGGCTGCCACTACTCTCATCATCCCTTCTGAAATTCTGTTTATGCAGGCGGTACTTCTTAGTTACCGCCATCTTGCCCTGACACGTTCCATTCACTGCCACCACTAGGGGGCGATACGCAACCAGCTGTGTAATCTCCGTTAAAAAAGGGTGAATGGCAGGAGCCTAATAGCGTACCTTCATCCAGCAGGTGGCAGCACCAGTAACTGGTCTGTATGTGCTCTCCTCCTGCAGGTACTATAACAGTATGTACGACACCGCCGCCAGCATCAACGTGAAGTACCCCAGCGGACTGTCTACAGAAGAGGCCCTGGACTATGTGACAGACACTGCTCAGGTGCACGCGGGGACCGCTTGTGACATCAGTGCAGGGGGGTCCCACCTTATCGCCCCAAACTGGTAGAATTGGGGAGCCCCCTGGAAAAATATGGTTTGTGATTCTAAACCCCAGAGCGGACCCCTAAGTGATGCGGACCCCTAAATGAGTCAGACCCTCAGAGCGGACCCCTAAATGATGCAGACCCTCAGAGCAGACCCCTAAATGAGTCAGACCCTCAGAGCGGACCCCTAAATGAGTCATACCCTCAGAGCGGACCCCTAAATGAGTCATACCCTCAGAGCGGACCCCTAAATGAGTCATACCCTCAGAGCGGACCCCTAAATGAGTCATACCCTCAGAGCGGACCCCTAAATGAGTCATACCCTCAGAGCGGACCCCTAAATGAGTCATACCCTCAGAGCGGACCCCTAAATGAGTCATACCCTCAGAGCGGACCCCTAAATGAGTCATACCCTCAGAGCGGACCCCTAAATGAGTCATACCCTCAAGAGCGGACCCCTAAATGATGCAGACCCTCAGAGCAGACCCCTAAATGATGCAGACCCCTAAATGATTCTGAACACCAGAGCGGACCCCTAAATGAGTCAGACCCTCAGAGCGGACCCCTAAATGAGCCTCAGACCCTCAAAGCGGACCCCTAAATGAGTCAGGCCCTCAGAGCGGATCCCCTAAATGAGTCAGGCCTCAGAGCGGACCCTAAATGAGTCAGGCCCTCAGAGCGGACCCTAAATGAGTCAGGCCCTCAGAAGCGGACCCCTAAATGAGTCAGCCCCTCAGAGCGGACCCTAAATGAGTCAGGCCCTCAGAGCGACCCTAAATGAGTCAGGCCCTCAGAGCGGACCCCTAAATGAGTCAGGCCTCAGAGCGGACCCTAAATGAGTCAGGCCCCTCAGAGCGGACCCCTAAATGAGTCAGGCCCTCAGAGCGGACCCCTAAATGAGTCAGGCCCTCAGAGCGGACCCCTAAATGAGTTAATTGTCAGCTCCTGAAACCAGGCATGTGAACGGCTAGGGCTATATAATAATAAACTAAATATGGCTTCCTCCTTCTCACCAGGCTCTGTCAGAAGTGGCCACACTGCTTGCGAAAACCCTGTACCTGCAGGCAGGCGGTAAGAACGCATCCGAGATCAAGGCAGATGTTAAGACGGTAAGAAGCTCCGAGGACAACTTCAAGGACTTCTCCACCTCTGCTTATGTCTTTTCTCCATTCAGGTCTGAAGCTACACGCAGACGTCTGCTACCAGACAGCGGTGGGAGCTCAGATGAGTTACCCAGTCTGGTGGCTGGAGGTGGAGCTAAATCACTGTCTGTTGGCAGGAGGTGGAGCTAAATCACTGTCTGTTGGCTGGAGGTGGAGCTAAATCACTGTCTGTTGGCTGGAGGTGGAGCTAAATCACTGTCTGTTGGCTGGAGGTGGAGCTAAATCACTGTTGGCTGGAGGTGGAGCTAAATCACTGTCTGTTGGCAGGAGGTGGAGCTAAATCACTGTCTGTTGGCTGGAGGTGGAGCTAAATCACTGTCTGTTGGCTGGAGGTGGAGCTAAATCACTGTCTGTTGGCTGGAGGTGGAGCTAAATCACTGTCTGTTGGCTGGAGGTGGAGCTAAATCACTGGTTGGGGTGGAGCTAAATCACTGTCTGTTGGCTGGAGGTGGAGCTAAATCACTGTCTGTTGGCTGGAGGTGGAGCTAAATCACTGTCTGTTGGCTGGAGGTGGAGCTAAATCACTGTCTGTTGCCATGGGAAACCGGCAAAGTTTTAAAGGCGGCTTTGGATGTAAATGGAGCAGATGACAAAATAGCTCAACTTTTTTCTAGAAATTGTGATTTTCATATTTTTAGACGTGGCAGCCATCATGTTTTCTGTCTCCCTACAGGTGACTCGGATGTTATACGGGTTCCTGGTGATGTCCAACAATAGCTGGTTTCAGTCCATCATTAGGTCTGACTGGAAAGGACATCTGGGTAAGACTGGCCAAAGCAATAAAGGTGCAGTCGTCTCCGGATTGTGGTTCTTCATCTGGAGCCATGCAATTGGTTAAAATCAGAATAAGAAAGAAAATAAAGAAATGTAAAAAAAAATAATAATAATATAAAAAAAATACTCAAAAATGCAGTAAAGACTAAAAGGCACAGATGAAGAATAAAAAAAACAATATATTATTAAATGTTTCATGACGAAACGAAAGAGCGTCTGTCAGCAGAATCAACCCCATTAAACCAGGCTTACTGGGAATGATCCTGTGGATTCCAACAATACCTTATTAGCTCTGCCTTCAGGAGGAACACTTGTTCCCTATAGACAGTTTAGCCTCCTGGAGTACAGAGGGGCTGGCACGAGCCCTCGGAGCAGCAGTTCATCAACCCCTCGCTGCTGAAGACACTGCTTCTTGATTGACAGGACCAGACGTCTTGGCCAAGGGGAGTTTCTGTCTTCAGTAGCGTGGTTCTTGAATATCTGGTGCTCCGAGGGCTTAGGCCAGTCCCTTGGTGCTCCGGGAGCCTAACTCGCATATTAAAAGGAACAGATTTGTTTCCTGAAAGCAGATGTCATTGGAATCAGCAGGGTTAACCCTATAAGACAGACATTTAAGGGACAAATTCTGAAGTTGCGTCAATTTTCTTTTTGTAGCAGACAAACCCTCTCAGTATTATGTGACGGCCTTCTCGATGGGAACCAAGCAGTCTCCAAACCCCCCAACCAGCTTCCTCATCTCCATCCTCGCCAACCTCACCGGGCAAGTCGTAAATTACACCAAAGAGGAATGCCTGAGCCCAGACAAAGCTACAGATTCTAAGAAGGAGGCAAGTACAGTGACGTGTGTATAAATATTATCACGTTCCAGAGCTGCATTCACAACTCTGCGGGCTGCAGAGCTGAAATCTCCCAACGTTCCCTGTCTGTACAGCGCTACAGTCTATGTACAGTCATGCAGGAAGAGCAAACTTCCCTCTGCATCATGGGAGCTCAGCTAAGATGACTAACTTGCTGACTGTTTCCATGAAAAACTTTAATTACCTTTTTGTAAATTTTACAATTTCTCTTTTTTTTCATCTTCAGTTGTATGAATACTTATGGGTGCAGGGTCCTCTGGTTGAGAATTCAACTACCCGGTCCCCATACTGTGTGCGCAGCAATCTTCGTAGCCTCGTGGCCGAGTCTCCCGCCTTTGAATTGAACGAGTGGGATTCCACAGAATATTCCACCTGGACGGAAAGCCGCTGGAAGGAAATCCGGGCCCGCATATTCCTTGTGCCCAGTTACGAGCTAGAGGTGGGGGTCACCAGGTGATGTCACCAGACCATAAGATATGCGATGTCTAACGGTCAGTGATGCATTTTTCTCTTTGCCCGCAGGTGATCACGCTCGTCGTGGGCATAGTCGTCCTCCTTGTGTCCTTCGGAGCCCCTACTTCATTAACTCCAAGGCAGACATACTGTTCAGCAGCACACAGGATAGCGGGTCAGTGGCCTACTAGACTCTGCTGCCCCCTGCTGGATGGAGGACTGTGATACCTGCTGCTTGCACTGGTTGGGTGGGAATGCCCATGCTGCTTTCTTTATGGATCCACACTGGAAGGGACTTCAATTTTTTTCTCCTTCAGTTCAAGTAGCGTCCATGACAAGGAGGACAAATCCTTACCCCACTGATAGGAGGAAGGGCAACGTGATGACAGCAAATATCCAAGACGGAGTCTCAACTCTGGGACCAAACTCATCCTCTGTCTTTACCTGCTTTACCATGCAGCTTCCAAAAGGTTAATTATTTTCCTTCCCCCCAAAAAATGAATCCAGCCTATTCCTCCCAATTTAATTACTGATTGTTTCCCAATTCAGCCGAAAACCTGAGATCAGAACGATCCAGTGTTGTGCTGTCTGCTAACCAATGGAAAGGCTGGTTGTAGGGGAGTACTGCTTGTCGACCAATAGAAAGTCTCATCCAGTGTGCTGCCAACCAACCAATGAAAAGACTGGTTAGTAGGGGGTGCGCTGCCGACCGACCAATGAAAAGACTGGTTAGTAGGGGCGTGCGACCAACCAAAAAGACTGGTTAGTAGGGGGTGCGCTGCCGACCGACCAATGAAAAGACTGTTAGTATGAAAAGACTGGTTAGTAGGGGGTTGCCGACCGACCAATGAAAAGACTGGTAGTAGGGGGCGTGCTGCCGACCGACCAATGAAAAGACTGGTTAGTAGGGGGCGTGCTGAAGACCAACCAATGAAAAGACTGGTTAGTAGGGGGCGTGCTGAAGACCAACCAATGAAAAGGCTGGTTAGTAGGGGGCGTGCTGCCGACCAACCAATGAAAAGACTGGTTAGTAGGGGGTGCGCTGCCGACTGACCAATGAAAAGACTGGTTAGTAGGGGGCGTGCTGCCGACCAACCGATCGAGAGACTGTTTTGTAGGGGGTGTACTGCCAACTGACCCCATGGACAGACAGTTTGCTGGGGGAAGGTGGGGGGGGTTACCTACTGACCAATTGTAAGACTGGTTGGTAATTTTTCAGATTTCCACGGAATTTTTTGTCCCCAGGTGACTTTGATGAACCACGTTCAGGATCGTTCATTGTTTTTGAGTTTTATATGTTGTTGGCCCTTTCCGAAAATGAAATAAAAGGACTAAAAAAGCCTAAAATATTCCTCATTCTCTGGATCTCATGTGGGAGAAGGATGTAATTAGGGATGAGTGAAACATTCAAAGTCTATTTGCATAAAACTTTGTTTAAATATTGTATGGAGCGGGAGCGCCGTACAGTGTTAGAATGTATTGGCTATGATGAGCCCAAGTTATTACTTTTCGAAGTCTCACGAGACTTTACATAATAACTTCATAAATTAATTTCTACTGTAAAAAAACATATCCCGAACTTGGGTTTGGTTCCAAGTGGTATCTTGGAACCGAACACGAGTTTGGGAAATGTTTTTTTTTTACAGTAGAAATGAATTTCTGAAGTTATTATGGAAAGTTTTATGCAAATTGACTTAGGATGTTTCATCCGAAGTCGATTCGCTCATCCCGAGATGTAACGTCCATGAAAGACTTGCAGTACCAGTGTGTCACCTGTAGAGGATGCCAGTTCATTAGCTGTTGATCAGAGGCTCTGCAGCACTGCTCTGTTGTCTGGAGGTGCTGCTGTTTCCACTAAGGACCATGGACAGTCTTGTAGTACCACTCTGTAACCTGTAGGTGCTGCTGTTTCCACTAAGGACCATGGACGGTCTTGCAGTACCACTCTGTAACCTGTAGGCGCTGCTGTTTCCACTAAGGACCATGGACGGTCTTGTAGTACCACTCTGTAACCTGTAGGCGCTGCTGTTTCCACTAAGGACCATGGACGGTCTTGTAGTACCACTCTGTAACCTGTAGGTGCTGCTGTTTCCACTAAGGACCATGGACAGTCTTGTAGTACCACTCTGTAACCTGTAGGCGCTGCTGTTTCCACTAAGGACCATGGATGGTCTTGTAGTACCACTCTGTAACCTGTAGGCGCTGCTGTTTCCACTAAGGACCATGGGCAGTCTTGCAGTACCACTCTGTAAACTGTAGGTGCTGCTGTTTCCACTAAGGACCATGGACAGTCTTGTAGTACCACTCTGTAACCTGTAGGCGCTGCTGTTTCCACTAAGGACCATGGATGGTCTTGTAGTACCACTCTGTAACCTGTAGGTGCTGCTGTTTCCACTAAGGACCATGGACAGTCTTGCAGTACCACTCTGTAACCTGTAGGTGCTGCTGTTTCCACTAAGGACCATGGACAGTCTTGCAGTACCACTCTGTAACCTGTAGGTGCTGCTGTTTCCACTAAGGACCATGGACGGTCTTGTAGTACCACTCTGTAACCTGTTGATGCTGCTGTTTCCACTAAGGACCATGGGCAGTCTTGCAGTACCACTCTGTAACCTGTAGGTGCTGCTGTTTCCACTAAGGACCATGGGCAGTCTTGCAGTACCACTCTGTAACCTGTAGGTGCTGCTGTTTCCACTAAGGACCATGGACGGTCTTGAAGTACCACTCTGTAACCTGTTGATGCTGCTGTTTCCACTAAGGACCATGGACGGTCTTGTAGTACCACTCTATAACCTGTAGGTGCTGCTGTTTTCACTAAGGACCATGGACGGTCTTGCAGTACCACTCTGTAACCTGTAGGTGCTGCTGTTTCCTCTAATGTTCCTGAAGAAAGGAGAGCCTCTGATGCCACCAGATACAAGGTAGTTATCACACAAGTCGGTCCTTGGCCTTAAGAACACGACTGTTCCCATTTTTGCGGTCTGCTGATACTGGACGTCCCGCTCTTTGTTAGAATTGCCTATTTGTGTCTGCAGAATTGTATTTTATGTATTGTATATGTTTATGTATATGTAATTGTATGTATTTCTCCCGGGGCTGTGTCCCGGACAGTACACTGGCTGTCCGCATCCTGTGCGGCCCCGTGTGCTGCATCTGATCCGTAAAAATACAGGTGTGTGTCCTCCATCAGAGAAGAGCTCAATAAACCAATCCCCATCCCTCCGAGCCAGAAGGACTAAAACCAAGGAATGACCAGTGTGCCGACACGTGGGTGAGAGGCCTTCTTCAGAATTTGGCGGCACTATTTTTCCTCACCGTATATCGTGGCCTAGGATCAGCTCAGCCCTACTGAAGTGAATGGACCTGAGCTGTGATACTGAGCACAGCCGCTGTACAATGTACCGCGCGGTGAGCTGAGAGAACACCGCGGGGATACTGCATTCACCGGTGACTTCTCCAACAGCTCCCCCACCAATCACTGATGTCCTGTCCAGAGGATCCATGTCTCCAGGCATAAATTTGCTAAGACACACCCATACTCTGCTCCCTTTACACCCAACTGACGGACATGGCGTAAAATCGTCTGTGCCTAAAAGTAGTCGCAAGTCCATTAGTAAATGTGCCACACTGGCCTCCATTAAATTCAGGGAATGCAGGTTCCATATGGAGGACAGTGTGGCACCAGAGGTATAATAGTGTGAGCTCAGCATGCATGTGGGACCTTCATCCCCTGAATTTAATGGAGGCCGGTATGTCACCAGAAGAGATATAATAGTGTGAGCTCAGCATGCATGTGGGACCTGCATCCCCTGAATTTAATGGAGGCTGTTGTGGCACCAGCAGAGGTATAATAGTGTGGGCTCAGCATGCATGTGGGACCTGCATCCCCGAATGTAATGGAGGCCGGAATGGCACCAGAAGAGGTATAATACAGTGTGGGCTCAGCATGCAGGTGGGACCTGTATCCCCTAAATGTAATAGAGGCCAGTATGGCACCAGAGGTATAATAGTGTGAGCTCAGCATGCATGTGTGACATGCATCCCCTGAATGTAATGGTGGCCAGTATGGCACCAATGGATGTGTTACTTACTCCTGTCCTAAAGAGATCGCCTTGCCGGGGCGGGCAGGCACAAAATGGTACACAATAACTGACGGAAATCACTGACCAAACACTGACTTGTGAATGAGGCGTAGCTTGTAGGGGCCGTTGTTTCCAGTAATGTCTATGGAAAGGCTTGTAGTACCACCTTGTGACCTGTAGGTGGGTTGAATGTTTAAAGCACCACAGTACCTCTCTGTGACCTGCAGGTGTTGCTCTTTCAGCAGCTTTGCACTACTGCACTGTGACCTCTAGGTGTCACTGTCTTATGCACTTCTCGTCTATGCTGGAGATCAGGTTTGGAAAGGGGCGTCTAATGTAGCAGAGTTGAGTCTGTGTGAATGTCACTGAAGCCCACATACCGTGACAGTGACCCTGGCTGTCAGGTTTGTAGGGGTTCCCCAGACTAAGAGAAGACCTATCTAGACATGGAGTTGGTTCAGTTCTCTGTCGTGTCCAGTTCTGGTTTGAGACCCAGTCCTGGCATGAACTCTTGGCACTCCGGCACCATCACTGGTGGCCAGGAATACCGTCTGCTCACCTTCATATTGGACATTGACTGGACAAGGATCCAGTATCCGATCCCCTATAGTCTATGGATGGTGATGTAACCACCGCTGTGTATCTAGATGATTTACTGTATATAAGTCGGGGGGGTGGAAGGTCTTCTCCGTCTTGTGTCTTCTCAGCCCTCTTCCAGCTGCTGTCGTCCTGACCTGGGTGCCCCCTGCGGAGGGTCACGTGGCAGATGGGAAGTGAAGGGATGAGATTTGAGTTGACAGTGGAGACTGCAGGACAATAACACTCATCGTCATATGAGAGTTTAACCCCTTCACCGCTCACAACATTTTATTATAGATTTTGTAGCATTAATAAGGTGGAGAATTATAAAGCCCTGAGCATCACACCCATAGGGGTTAATTGAACATCTCCTTCCAAGACGATAACCTGAGATGGTTCCCCTTTGGTTGCTATAGAAGCCTCCATTATAATATGGTCCGGGAGATTGGAGGCCATTCACCCGCGAGGGCAGAGATTATGTTCCAGGTCATCCCAATGGTCTTGGATAGGGTGGAAATCATTTATTTGACCGGTTCGCCCACAATAAATCATATCTTTATGGCCCTCGTCTTCTTCTTCTTGGGTCATATGGAGTGTGGGACAGACCTTCCTGGACCTGGTTTATAGAAGAAGTTCATTAGAAGGTGGTGGTGTGCTGAAGCAAAGAAAACTACCTGTTTGGGATGACCACCTAAAATATCATTGAAAAATGGTCTTCTCTTAGAAGATGAGAAGTAGATGATCTAATAGAATTTGAGCTATCTTCTGATAGGAAACTTTTTCTTGGTATCTACCAAATCCCCATGTTCCTGTATCATGTTGCCAGGTGGTGAGTCCTGCTTCATCATAACATGTGTCCACTGCTCAGCACTGGTGGTGACGGCTTTACCACTGCCTCCTGGCACTAAGCGTGGAGCATTGAGGCCTACATCCAGATACTGATGGTCCTGAAACCCAGTCCAAAAAGCTGCTGATGAGCAGGTCTTGTATCATTCCAGGGCTCATTTGGGCTGCAGGAATGAAGGCAATATAGGTGCATCTTAATAAATTAGAATATCACCGAAAAGTTAATCAGCACCTGAGGGAGGCGCCCCAGAGTGGATAGCTTGGGGGACGCATGGGAACCATTCTGTGTCAAAAATGGTGAATGGTTTTATTGTTATGGCCTATTGTGTGGTGTGTGTTGTGTTTTATGTTTCAGGCTTACCTGAGGTAATCCAGTTCTAGCCGGTCTTGTTCTTCTGCCCAGCAACTTCTTATCTGGAGGCAGCTCTGTCATTGGTTGCTCCGGGCAACAGCGGGAAAATTATCAGCAGCGGATTGGCCCTTCAGCTGGCGCCGGAAACATCTGTGGGTTTAAAAGAAGGGATATCAGCGTTACTTACCTGCAGTAAAAGAAGACCTGGACCTGCGTCCCACCCTCCCTCCCTCCCTTTATTTAGTCGTGTTGCCTTTATTTGGGAGAGTTAGTCGCCCAACTAATGCTGGGTGGACGTATGGTCTGAAGTATTGGTGATTATTGAGATCGTTTATCTATTTCGTTGGTTATTGATTATTTAATAAATACTTTATTTTGGGGTTACCAATAAATAAATAAACATGGACTATTTTTATCCAACTCATGGGGGGTCATTTATCAAACAGGTAAAAAGTAGAACTTGCCTAGTTTACCAATCAGATTCCACCTTTCATTTTGGACAGCTCCTTTGGAAAATGAAAGGAGGAATCTGATTGGTTGCTATGGGCAACTAAGCCAGTTCTACTTTACACCAGTTTGATAAATGACTGCCATGGTGTCGGTTTATTTATTTGAGTTTATGTGACATGTAGCTGTATCTTCCTCAACTGGTGGTCCTTTGGAGAAGATTCACTGTATTTTGGGTAGAAAATGTTCTCCTGGTGTCCATCACACCCAGGTTCCTGCATTAAACGCTCCGCTGTGAGTCCTCAAGTGAACATGTTCTTACTGCTCAACACTACAGAGGTGATGGCTTTACAGCTGCCTCCTGGCATTTAGCGTAGTTCATTCAGGCTTATATCAAGATACTGGTTTACTACAACCCGATCCATGAAGCTCCTGATGGACAGTTCTTGTGTTGGTTCCTGAACTTATTTGGGATGCAGGAATGAGGGCCTTCGCTGACTACATAAATTACCACTAGTGGCATCTTCTTCATGTGGTGGTTTTTAGGAGATGTACAGTATTCTGATAAGAAATGTTCTCCTGGAATCCACCATGTTTCTTCTGCCTAACGTTCCACTTGTAATAGCTTTACAGCTTTCTCCTGACATTAAGTGTGCTAAAGTCACCCAACTTTCCTGCACTCCCATTACACAGCTCAATAGGATAGGGATGAATTCTTGTAGAAGGAGACTCTCAGAGGCTGGGAGTTGTAGTTTTGCAGCAGCTGGAGAACCACAGGTGTCTTTGCTGGGGCTTTTTAGATCTTGAGGGAGGTTAATAGAGAGGTGGCAGCCGTCTGATGTGGTGGTGCAGGCCGTCAGTAAATTCCTGGCGCTTGCTTTTGGGCTGTACACATGTACAGCTTGTTTAATGTCGCCGCTGCTGCGCTGTGAGTGACGCAACTCCAGGTAATGTCAGGGCTGTTATTGCCGGATCTCCATGTAAACAAGACCACGTCCACCCCAGGGACACCTCACCATGGAGCACAGCGGTGGCAGCGGGCCCGGGCAGACTGCTGGAGGCAGGTGACACTCAGCCCAGCCTCCTGCATCACCCCCAACACCAGCAGTCACTACTGCCCTCATCAGGTACCACCCTGCTCTAAACATGTACCTACCAGCGGCTCAGTAGACAGTATCACATGATAGGATTAGATACATAGCTCAGCAGACAGTATCACACAGGATAGGATTAGATACACAGCTCAGCAGACAGTATCACACAGATAGGATTAGATACACAGCTCAGTAGACAGTATCACACAGGATAGGATTAGATACACAGCTCAGTAGACTGTATCACACACGATAGGATTAGATACACAGCTCAGCAGACTGTATCACACAGGATAGGATCAGATACACAGCTCAGTAGACAGTATCACACAGGATAGGATTAGATACACAGCTCAGCAGACTGTATCACACAGGATAGGATTAGAGACACAGCTCAGCAGACTGTATCACACAGGATAGCATTAGATACAGCAGACAGTATAACACAGGATAGGATTAGATACACAGCTCAGAGACAGTATCACACAGGATAGGATCAGATACACAGCTCAGCAGACAGTATCACACAGGATAGGATTAGATACACAGCTCAGTAGACAGTATCACACACGATAGGATTAGATACACAGCTCAGCAGACAGTATCACGCAGGATAGGATCAGATACACAGCTCAGTAGACAGTATCACACACGATAGGATTAGATACACAGCTCAGCAGACTGTATCACACAGGATAGGATCAGATACACAGCTCAGTAGACAGTATCACACAGGATAGGATTAGATACACAGCTCAGCAGACAGTATCACACAGGATAGGATTAGATACACAGCTCAGTAGACAGTATCACACAGGATAGGATCAGATACACAGCTCAGTAGACAGTATCACACAGGATAGGATTAGATACACAGCTCAGTAGACAGTATCACACACGATAGGATTAGATACACAGCTCAGCAGACTGTATCACACAGCGATAGGATCAGATACACAGCTCAGTAGACAGTATCACACAGGATAGGATTAGATACACAGCTCAGCAGACTGTATCACACAGGATAGGATTAGATACAGCAGACAGTATAACACAGGATAGGATTAGATACACAGCTCAGAGACAGTATCACACAGGATAGGATTAGATACACAGCTCATCAGACAGTATCACACAGGATAGGATTAGATACACAGGTAAGCAGACTGTATCACACATGATAAGATTAGATACACAGCTCAGCAGACAGTATCACATGATAGGATTAGATACACAGCTAAGCAGACAGTATCACACATGATAAGATTAGATACAGAGCTGAGCAGACAGTATCACACATGATAGGATTAGATACACAGCTCAGCAGACTGTATCACACATGATAAGATTAGATACAGAGCTGAGCAGACAGTATCACACAGGATAGGATTAGATACACAGCTCAGCAGACAGTATCACACAGGATAGGATTAGATACACAGCTCAGCAGGCAGTTTCACACAGGATAGGATTAGATACACAGCTCAGCAGGCAGTATCACACAGGATAGGATCAGATACACAGCTCAGCAGACAGTATCAAACAGGATAGGATTAGATACACAGCTCAGCAGACAGTATCACACAGGATAGGATTAGATACACAGCTCAGCAGACAGTATCACACAGGATAGATCAGATACACAGCTCAGCAGACAATATCACACAGGATAGGATTAGATACACAGCTCAGCAGACAGTATCACACAGGATAAGATTAGATACACAGCTCAGCAGACAGTATGACACATGATATGATCAGATACACAGCTCAGCAGACTGTATCACACAGAATAGGATTAGATACACAGCTCAGCAGACAGTATCACACAGGATAGGATCAGATACACAGCTCAGCAGACAATATCACACAGGATAGGATTAGATACATAGCTCTGCAGACAGTATCACACAGTATAGGATTAGATACACAGCTCAGCAGACAGTATCACACAGGATAGGATCAGATACACAGCTCAGCAGACTGTATCACACAGGATAGTATTAGATACACAGCTCAGCAGACAGTATCACACAGGATAGGATCAGATACACAGCTCAGCAGACAATATCACACAGGATAGGATTAGATACATAGCTCTGCAGACAGTATCACACAGTATAGGATTAGATACACAGCTCAGCAGACAGTATCACACAGGATAGGATTAGATACACAGCTCAGCAGACAGTATCACACATAGGATCAGATACACAGCTCAGCAGACTGTATCACACAGGATAGGATTAGATACACAGCTCAGCAGACAGTATCACACAGGATAGGATCAGAAACACAGCTCAGCAGACAATATCACACAGGATAGGATTAGATACACAGCTCAGCAGACAGTATCACACAGGATAGGATTAGATACACAGCTCAGCAGACAGTATCACACAGGATAGGATTAGATACTCAGCTCAGCAGACAGTATCACACAGGATAGATCAGATACACAGCTCAGCAGACAATATCACACAGGATAGGATTAGATACATAGCTCTGCAGACAGTATCACACAGTATAGGATTAGATACAAAACTCAGCAGACAATATCAAACAAGATAGGATTAGATACATAGCTCTGCAGACAGTATCACACAGTATAGGATTAGATACACAGCTCAGCAGACAGTATCACACAGGATAGGATTAGATACACAGCTCTGCAGACAGTATCACACAGGATAGGATTAGATACACAGCTCTGCAGACAGTATCACACAGGATAGGATTAGATACACAGCTCAGCAGACAGTATCACACACGATAGGATTAGATACACCACCTTTTTGCCCTACATTTAACAAATACGTTTGGATAAAAAATGTGAAAGTGTATAAACCTCCATCCACACAGTCTGTTTCTACAATAGAAATCTGTCTGTCCGTCTATCCGTCAACCTGACTTGCCCGTCCCTATCTCCCTCGGATATTCCGGGATACATTGAAGGTGTCTGTGACTCCCATGACCTGTGACCCCGGCTGGCTGTGGAGCGGAGGAGGGGCGGCTGGGGAGCAGGGAGCGGTGACAGCTGCCCTGAGCCCTGAGGGGTAAGAGATGCTGGAAAAACCAACATCATGCCAAGGGAGCACATGTCCCTGAACACACGCCGCGCGGCTGTGGGGGCAGACAGGGGTCCTCCACTGCTTACCTCACAACATGGCCCCCAGCACTACCTACAGAAGGCGGCCATTTTTCCTGTAGTAAGTAGGGGGGGGTTGTTTGATAGATTTTAATTCAAATTACATAAATTCAGTCATTAATAATATTCATCAGTGTACTAGACTGCAATGATATCACCGCCTGACCGCAGGTTAAAGGGGAACTCCACAATTAGGGCTCATGACCGTGGATTTGATCGGCATCCGATCACTTTTTTGGGGGTCGGAGGTGGACCCATTCTCTTCAAAGGGGCCGCAAAAGACGCGGATAGCACACCGTGTCAAGTTCGTATCCGCATGTCCACTCCGTGCCTCTGCAAAATTATAAAAAACTGGTCCTATTATTATCCGCATTAAGGACAAGGGTATGACTGCTCTATTATGGGCTGGACGCAAAATGCAGAACGCACACGGTCGGTATGCGCAATTTGCAGACCGCAAAACAGGCAACGGTCGTATGCATGAGCCCTTACTGTGAGGGCAGAGTTGTGACAACTTTGCAGTCTTTTTTTGTGTAGACCCACTGACTTCAATGGGTCCACAGTATGAGGGGGCGGAGCTTGACACAGGGTCTCCTTTATCAAAACCGTATTATGGTATAACTAGCTCTGCTGTCTAAAACATCCAATCAGAGCTCAGCTTTCCTTTCTAAAACTGTTCTGGATAAACAAAAGCTGCATTGTGATTGGTTGCTATGGGCAACAAAGACTGGCATACTTTTAAAGAGTTTGTCAGTTTCCCATAGCAACCAACCAGAGCTCCGCTTTCATTTTTCCAAAGCAGTTTAGGAAATGAAAGCTGAGCCCTGATTGGTTGCTATGGGCAACAGAGAGTCTATTAGGCAATTTTGACATGTGAGGCCTAGTCTCCTGCACCCCACCCTGCACTTCAAGGATTGCTCCTTTAAGAATGCTTTTAGCTCCCCTGAAATCTTAAGACCTTCTTCACAATTCTCTAGTGAATGTCTATAAGAGAGATAGCAGGGGTTTGAGGGCTGGAAATCAATGTGATACGCCATGTTGTATGATATGTGATTTATCACGCAATGTACCTTTAAGACGTCAGGGAAGGAATGGTAAATGTATGTGCACCACAGTGGGTGAATCATCCTGGAAGTACTGAGACCATGGCAGGAAAGTAGAGTGATGATCTCATGACAGACTGTGACATCATACTGACTCTGAGGAAGTCATATACCTTAGGTAGAATGTAATGGACATTGTAGACATCGCACTAAAAACTAAGGTAGCGCCCTAAAGCTGTATACCGCTCTGTATAATGTACTGTATAATGGGAGAGGACGAGCTGAATGCATCTGTGTGTGCTGCCATCTACTGAGCACATGTGGTATCACAGCCAGATGGGATGATGCAGGACCTTCTGATCACCTGACCTGATTGGCAAAAGTCCTGTGCTGAAGTTACATCAGGACTGATACCTGGCAGGTCCTTCAGCTTGTGTCACTAAGTGCGGTTACCATGAGAGATAAGTGTGTGGGCACAGTGGTTGTCAGGTCACATACCACAACCTGGGCCTGTGTGTGTCACACATCGGGGTTACCACGAGAGATAAGTCTGTGGGCACAGTGGTTGTGAGGTCAGATACCACAACCTGGGACCACATGTGTCACAAAGTGGGGTTACCACGAGAGATAAGTGGGTGCGCAGTGGTTGTGAGGTCAGATACCACAACCTGGGACCACATGTGTCACAAAGTGGGGTTACCACGAGAGATAAGTGTGTGGGCAACAGTGGTTTGTGAGGTCAGATACCACAACCTGGGACTGTGTGTATTACAAAGTGCGGTCACCACGAGAGATAAGTGTGTTGGGCACAGTGGTTGTGAGGTCAGATACCACAACCTGGGACTGTGTGTGTTACAAAGTGCGGTTACCACGAGAGATAAGTGTGGTGGGCACAGTGGTTGTCAGGTCAGATACCACAACCTGGGCCTGTGTGTGTCACACATCGGGGTTACCACGAGAGATAAGTCTGTGGGCACAGTGGTTGTGAGGTCAGATACCACAACCTGGGACCACATTTGTCACAAAGTGGGGTTACCACGAGAGATAAGTGGGTGCGCAGTGGTTGTGAGGTCAGATACCACAACCTGGGACCACATGTGTCACAAAGTGGGGTTGCCACGAGAGATAAGTGTGTGGGCACAGTGGTTGTGAGGTCAGATACCACAACCTGGGACTGTGTGTGTCACATATCGGGGTTACCACGAGAGATAAGTCTGTGGGCACAGTGGTTGTGAGGTCAGATACCACAACCTGGGACCACATATGTCACAAAGTGCGGTTACCACAAGAGATAAGTATGTGCGGTGGTTGTGAGGTCAGATACCACAACCTGGGACTGTGTGTGTCACATATCGGAGTTACCACGAGAGATAAGTGTGTGCGGTGGTTGTGAGGTCAGATACTGCCTGCATATTGTGTGATACTGTGCCACGTGGAAAGATATCCATGGTGGTCATGTTATATCCTGCTGCTGTAACTCAGCCGGTGTTCTCCTTGACGGACTGTAACCACCAAGCGTGTTGCCTCTCAAAGACTGTTGTAACCGTGAGGCCGTTACCCCACATGAGCCAACTAAACACCACTTAGTTTGTTACAACTGTGTCCGCCTGGTACCT
>ONZH01002610.1:2500-67500 GCA_900303285.1 Rhinella marina | reverse complement strand
GTACTACTGTTGCACAATGTCATGGTGGTAAAGTTGAATAATGGTGACATGATGGCATGGTGGTGACATGACATTGCAATGGTCAAGTTGAATGATGTGGACTTGATGGCATGGTGGTAAAGTTGGTGGTGATATGCACAATGGTAAAGGTGAATGATGGTGACATGATGGCTGAAAGATTCTGGTATGATGGCACATGGATAGAGATGAATAATGGTGACGCGATGGCAAAGTGGTAAAGTTGAATGATGGTGACATGGTGGCATGGTGGTAAAGTTGAATGATGGCAACAATCACTTAATGGTAAAGTTGTATGATGGTTATGGTGGTACCAGGCACACTGACTGCCTTCTAATACTGAGTCATGATACTGTACCATTATTTGGTGATATCGGTGAGAGTCCTTGCCATCTTGGGAATTACAGGGTCCCCGCTTCACCTTTTAATGTGAGAGGATACTAGGTGGTCCCTCCACTGAGATCACTAGGAGTTATGGGAACCTTTATGAGATGACCGCTGTCCATGAGGCCCTTTAATACAGAGGGACTGCCCATGAGCAGCACTGAGGCTTTCATAACCCTCAAAAACAGACACTGAAACCTGGCCATCATCATGATCACTCTAAAGCTGACTTTTCGACTGCAGGACCAGTGTTTGTAGGGCACTCTGGGCTACTGGCACTACCACAGGTCATCTTTACAATCAGTAGGTGGCCACACACCTACCTACACAGATTATGAGAATGTGATACTTCCTAGCTTTACCATCTGAAATATCAAGCTCCGGAAGTTTACATTTATACAGCTGCCACTTTATAGAATCCAGCCTTGGTTTTGTTCTGATCTGTAATGGTCGTTTTTCAAAAACACTTCACAAAAACTGCAGGTGCGCTGGGCACATCCTGTCCTTCGTGATACAGCTTCCATCTGTCTTGGCAAACATGGACGTCATCCTCACCACTGGCGTCACACCGGCTCATAACTGGCAGGGTAACAGCCACCGCTCCACAATGGGGCTCCACAAATCTTTCATGTTACATTCCAGTGGATCCAAAATATGCAGGTGACATTTTTGGAGGCTGTCAAGAACAAAAAATACCTCGGTTCCACTTGATCAATGGATCTGAGATTTGTTCACGACAAAAAGAACAAGAGTTCCCAAAAATAATTCTTTTTTGGGGGAAAAAATGCAACATTTTATAAATATTTTTTCTAAATTTTGAAATGTTTGGGACTGTATAGAGAAGATGGGACCCTCCTGGTAGGACCATAATAGTACTCACCACTCTATCCATAACAAAAGGGCCTGATAGCTATCCGGCCTCCTTCTTATAGAAGGGCAGGTGGTCTGTCTAGATATCTCACCTCTCCACAATTGTCTGATAAGAATGGAATGACACTGATCCTTGGGCCTATGGGGCAAGGCCTTGTGGTCATCTGCCTCCCTTCTCATGGAACGTCTATAGGACTTCCTGGATGTCCCCACCCACACTTATTTTTATAAAACTGGAGTAACCTTGAGCCCTGGCCTGGTCTATGAGGCAATCTCACAACAAGAAGGCCTAGAGGTCATTTGCCCCCATTCCTTTGAAGTGCAATATGACACAGTCTACAGGCTAGTGCCAAGTGCCATTGATGCTTGGGCCTATGGGGGTCATTTGTTGACAACAAGACCTGGTGGCCATTTGCCAACCTTCTCAAAGAAGGACTGTAAGACTGTCTGGATGTCTTCACCCACCAATAAAACTGGAGTGCCATTGATCTCTGGGCCTATGATGCGATCTCATAACAAGAAGGCCTGGTGGTCATTTGCCCCCTTTCCTTTGAAGTGTAATATGACACAGTCTACAGGCTCCCCTCCCATAATTATTTCATAAAATCAGAGTGACATTGATGCTTGGGCCTATGGGGTTCATTTGTTGACAGCAAGGAAGGACTATAAGACTGTCTGGATGTCTTCACCCACCAATAAAACTGGAGTGCTTGGGCCTATGGTGCAATCTCATAACAAGAAGGCCCGAGGCTCATGCGTCTTATAAAAGGGCAGTATGGCTATCTGGGTACCCTGTTCTCACAACTTTTTAAGCGTCACTGATCCCTATGAGTCTTTGTTGCCATCTGCTGGGCAGCCGTACATTGGTATAGATGCCCAGCAGATGCATCAGTATATCTTTATATGGATTATATGGCCTATGTATGACAAATCTATTGTATATTCCCCTGCTGGTGTGCCCATCATAGGCCCATGAAGTGATGTGAAGAGGGTCCAAGCTGGGGTTCTCTTCTCAAGAACAGTCTGTACACTATCAGTGTCCTCTCATGCACTACGTATGGTTCTATCAGACATACAGCCGTTCGGCCCAGGCAAGGGTTAAGCATCAATCCATTCCAAAACGTGAAAGCGATTACAGTAGTCCATACTACGGAACGTAGGAAGAAGCTGGCGGCTCGTGGTGGCAGTCAGACTGATTAAATCTGATTTAGCACGCTTGGTCTTTCTTTGCATTATTAGTATTTTTTTCCTTTTGCCATATGTTATTTGGTAAATAGCGGCGACAGCTGAGCCGCTCGTCTCCCCCAGGAACACTTAGTGAACACAATGACTCATTTCTGAGGGTTCTCCGGAAATAAGCAGAATACACTGTTCACCCAAAAAGAAAAAAAAAACTGGAGGACAGTCTGTGACAGTCCCCACCCTGGAGGAGAAGGAGGTAATCACAGCCGATGGAATTTCGTCTTCTGTTTCCTCGTCTCCACGTTGTTATCTCATTTCTATTTTCTTGGCTTCTTGGGTCAATCTCCATAAACAGTTTCCGATCTCCATTCCCATCTCCGGTTATTGACATCTCATCTCCGGCCGCATCTATTACTAGCTCAGATCTTGTGCCTTCATCTATTTTCAAATCAGCTTTTCTCTTCTTATTCTGCCTCCTCGTGTGGTGTCCAACTTCTTCCAAGGGTGCTGATGTTATCATTTACCCCTTCTCCTCCTGTGCAGGTTCTACTTGATCTCCTTCGGGTTAGGTGCTGCCATGGCTTTCATCCATGTACAATGATTTCCACCCTTATCTCCTTCCTACCAATGTCCTCCTGATTTTGCTCTTCTATCCTGTCCTGGTTCTACAGTGTCTATATACAGGTCCTGACTAGAGATGAGCGAATCTATTCGTTGATTTGTTTCGAATCTTGGAAATTTTCAGCTGCGAAGCGAATCTGAATATTAGGTGATTTGCTCCGTTAAGATTCAAAAATGTTCCTAAGGCCTTCTACGCATTCGCTACGTACTTGTCCTATAAATTATACGCTATTGCTACGTATAAGTTACTGTTGTGTATGAATTCAAAGAATTAGTGAACTTTTTCTGTTAGTTCGTTATTCGTGCGCAAAAGCCCAGGAAGAAAGCGGTCACCTGACCTAGTGGGCAGGACTTGGTCTGATTGGCTCAGGCTCGGTAAGCCATGGACGCATCACTTCTGCTGCGACCGCTGAGACGAGCAGAAGCAAAGTGTGTGAAGTTCTGAGACTCTGAGACCTGTGATGTTGAAATTGGGGTGTAATTGTCCAGGGAATCCATATTACACATCAGGGATACGGCAGGGCAAGTGCAGGGCTAGTAATTAATCAGGCAGGTAGAGAGATAGGTAGAGAGATAGGGAGAGAGACAGGGACAAAGACCAGCTGCAGGGCCACAGAGTGAATTGAAAAATGTCTGGAATGGATAAGCAAAAGGGGCCAAGTTCCAGCCAGACCTCGAGCTCTAGCAGAAGGTGGCACAGGGCAGAAGTGCGAAAGGACCTGGAGCTTCTACTTGTAGTATTCACAATACTTGGCCGGTGTTCCACCAGGCTAACCCACCAAGGCGCAAAATTGTAGTGGAGGAGAAAGTGGATGAGGTAGTGGAGTGGATGGCACGCTCATCTCAGTCTCAGCCGGATGATCTGCTGTCATCTGCTGATACGGTATCCATATGTAGCCAGGGGTCAGACTCAGAACGCAATCGCTAGACAATAGTACGCTGGGGATTTGTACGCTCATGCGTACGTGTTCAAAGAAGTTGAGTATCTTTTAAAATTGAAGGTTCCTTATTAGTGTGCGAATGTTCACTAAACACCACATAATAACGTTTATTTTGTACGCAGATTCAACGAATATATTCGTCAAATATACGAATCTTATGAAAAGTTTGACGAATGTTCGGCGAATAAAATTTTGAATGATTCGCTCATCTGTAGTCCTGACTTACTCTATGTCTTTTTATCCAAACCCCTGCCTAATGGATTCTGACCTTATCTCCTTCTTGACAATTTCCTCCTGATCTTCCTGATTTCCTGCACAGGTTCTACATGTAGAGGTACTGCTGTATATCTTCCTACTCAAACCCCACTCATGTCCTTGTTAATACTAATCTGCTGTTATTATATTTGTACCTTTCTCCTCCCAAGTTCTACTTCATCTCCTTCTCTTTAGGTTCTGCCTTATGTCTTCCAGTGTAAGCCACACCCATGCCTTGCATAATGAGTTCTGACCCTATATCTTTCTTACAGTATCTCCATATACCTATATCTTCCTATTCAAACCCGACCCCTGCCCTTATGTAATGCTTTATGATCTTTCCAATCTTTTCCTAACTTTCCTCTTAGTTCCTGCTGAGGTTCTTCAGTATCTGTGTAAAGCCTGGCCTTATGTCTTGCCATCCTAACCCCACCCACGCCCTGTCTAATGGATACTGACCATATCTCCTTCTTGACAATTTCTCCCATATGTCTTGCCCTTCAAACCCCACCCATGCCCTTCTTATAGTTAATGTGCTGTCTTAAAGTAGAACTCCTGCAAAAAAATTTATTCTCTGACCTGTTAGAAAGGTGCATGATGTGATCTGTAGTGAATGCAACCTTCTCATCAGAGACTGTATTTCTGAGTTATCCCCTCTCTTTTTATTGTAGCTGGGTCATGTGACCAACTCCCTGACCTCCAACTGACCCAGGACAGAAAGCCAGTAACTGCTCTATTCATTTCTATGAGACTCAGAGTGAGGCTCTCATAGGAATACATAGAGAATTAGACTTCCTGTCCACACATAAGGTGCTGTGTCAGTTGGTGAGTCTGATTGCTGGTCACATGACACAGATGAGAAACATCAGGGAGATATAACTCACAAATACAGACACTGGTAAGAAAATGACATTCACTACAGTTTACATCATGTACATTTCTAGCAGGACATAGAATAATTTTTTTTGCGGGAGTTCTTCTTTAATAATTAGCCTTTTCTCCTCCTGTTATCTCTTTTACTTCATGTCCTGCCTGTATCTGTTGAAGTTCTGCCCCTTTCTGCTTGGGTCCTACACTATCTAGGTCTTGCTGTCTTCTTATGTAAATCCCTTATCTTCTCACGTCCAGTCTCTTCCAGACCTGCCTGACTGATAGCAGCTCCTGCCTCATTGTCCTGCACCAGCTCTGCCTCCTGGTACAAGTCCTGCCCTACACGTGCCTCACACCGGTCTGTCCGTCATCTTCCTGACCTGTATAACTGATATGGCTTAAGGTTCTGCCTCTTCCCTACCCACGTCTCAACCCTTCTAGATGCTTCATGTATCATTTCTTCCTTTCCAGCTTCTGCTCCATCTCATTAGAAGCACTGGTTCCAGTTCATATTCTTTATCTTCTGGAACAGAATTATTTGGTCAACCCTTTGCATAGGAACTGTTAGGACAGATCACCAACCGATAGATAGATATATAGATAGATATGAGATAGATAGATAGATAGATATAGTGTATAGATAGATATGAGATATATAGATAGATATATATAGATAGATAGATTAGATAGATATGAGATAGATATGAGACAGATAGATAGATAGATAGATAGATATAATAGTGGATAGATAGATAGATAGATAGATAGATAGATAGATAGATAGATAGATATAATAGTGGATAGATAGATAGATAGATAGATAGATAGATAGATAGATAAAAATCAAAAATCAGGCAGCACTCTCAAAAAAATAAAAGGCAAATCAAAATTTATTTACCCATGTGGGACGTGCAACGTTTCGGCTCGACTGAGCCTTTCTCAAGCCTTTCTATCTTAGATAGATAGATAGATAGATAGATAGATAGATAGATAAGATAAACAGATGATGGATAGATAATAGATAGATAGATAGATAGATAGATAGATAGATAGATAGATAGATAAGATAAACAGATGATAGATAGATAGATAGATAGATAGATAGATAGATAGATAGATAAACAGATAGATAGATAATAGATAGATAGATAGATAGATAGATAGATAGATAGATAGATAGATAGATAGATAGATAATAGATAGATAGATAAGATAAACAGATGATGGATAGATAATAGATAGATAGATAGATAGATAGATAGATAGATAGATAATAGATAGATAGATATCTGTATAACACCTGTATAACACCACCATTACTCTGGGATAACTGGGTTACATCCTCGGTAATGGTGACCAGATTTTCCTCTGCGTTTACTAAACCAGATGTAACTGGGGAACAGCAGAATAGAATTTGTGGTGACAGAAGGAGACGGCTCAAGGACCTGTACACTCACCCAAGATTCTTACATTTTAGGTGGTGAGGCCCTTTAAGGAATATTTTAAGGGACGTGTGAGAAAATCGGCAGCCTGGATGAAATCAATAGGTAGTAATGAGGTTAGAACGGTACCGGGAGAGGGAGGCAGAGCCGGCCACAGATGGGTGGACAATGTGAGGGCAGCCTAACAGATGGAGGTGGGAGCTGCCCGGTTTGGAGAAAGAAGGAGGCCACGGGAAGAGGTCTACATGTAATTAGATTGGATGGGATTATGGCAGACTCGATTAGTCCTATATTATGATAGGAGGCTGCTGTCACTATTTGGCTAGCGGGCCGCAGACAAAGGCAGTCAGGGGGCCAGAGAGCAATCTCATACAAGAGGAGCTGGAGGAAAACAAAGGAACGGCAAGGAGGGAGACCTCTTAAAATCTGTCATCAGAGGCAGTGACAGATTGTCTGGTTATCAAGCATGGGGACCTTCTGTCACCTAATGCACACAAAACCTGGAATCTGCAAAACAGGAGGGGGGCAAGAAAGGGACTGTGGTAACAGAGCCCGCACCTTCTGTCGTCACAGAACCAGACCGGGACCGGCCTCCTGAAGAAGTCACCACCACTGACAGAGAGGAAGGAAGGAGAGCACCGCGTCCAGAGGGGAGGAGAGAGAGAGAGATGGAGGGATGGATGGATGGATAGATAGATAGATAGATGGATAGATAGATACGAGATAGATAAATAGAGATAGATATAGATAGATGGATAAATAGATAGATGGATAAATAGTCATGAGATATATAGATAGATAGATATATAGATAGATAGATGCAGATAACATACAGATAATAATCCTGTAATATGACCACACATACTGTATGACCTCCTCCCTGAGACCCCCATCCATTTTTCTTTAACCCCTTCCTTGCAGCGCTGGCTCCTCCCTGTGTCGGAGGTGTGTACAGTGTTATGACTGGAACTGATGACAGAGCGGTCATTTAAGAACTACGGACATCGCCAGATACGTGGAGATAGATGCCAGGCCTCGGGGTGACCTGGACGCTTCTTCTGCCCATCTTCCAGCTCCTTAGTGCGGTCCATTAGGCCGCCTGCACCCCTCTGAGGTGATGGAGAACTTTCTATAGGGGGCATCATACTCAAACAGAATTAACCTCTCTCTGCCCAAAGCCCAAAATAATTCCAGCACATAAGTGACTGAGGTGTCCTCTCCTGTACAGATGGCAGGTCTCTAGGTAATATGAGTGACTACCTGTGGGAGGTGCATGGCGGCCATATTGGTTTGTAGAAACAGAAGACTAGAAATGTCAGCTGCCACAGGGGCCAGTTGTGAGGGCTTGTGGGCCGGTCCAGGAGTCCTGTACTGCCGGGGCAGGAGTCTGGGACAGCTGACCCCCAGAACAGCGCCACCCGCCAACAAATGAACGGAAGTTTTTGTCGAACCCGTGTGCTCGAGACGTTCCCAAAGCCTGGACCTCTTCTCTCAGCAGATAAAAGTCCCCAAAGGTTTGGTTACGGGCCTCTGAATGAATGGCAGGACAGGTACGGGTAGCTGTGAACACTAAACGGGGTGCACCGGGTCCAGTAGTTATAGTTCTCAGCATATAAAATCCATTTCTCTCCAAAACCCAAAAATTAACAGCTGGAAGAAACATGTGGACTTATCCTTTAAGTGCACATACAGTAATAGGGGCGGAGCCGTGACAACCTTTATTTCGCTTTAATGAGAAGAGGAGTGGAGAAATGTAGTCACTTGTTATGAGTATGAACAAGGTATACTTCACTGACCATCGAAACCAAAGGAAAGTGTCGAATGCCGCTTTAGGTTCACCTATAGTCATAGGGGTGGGGCTGTGACAATCTATCGTTTTATGAGCAAAAGGGTGGTTGTCACCATGGATTGAAGAAGCAATATCTCCAGTAGCAACAGGGTCCAGTCAATGTACTAGAAAAAGGGTGGAATGACCCTTTAAGCAAATGTATAGTAACAGAGGCGGAGCTGTGACAACCACTCTATCTCTTATAAGTGGGTGTCACCATGGACAGATAAAGCAATATCATCAGTATCAACAGTGTATACTTCAAAAGCTTAAAATCAAAACAATAAAGAAATGTGGACTTACCCTTTAAGTGCATATGTAATAAAAAGAGAAGACTGTGACAACTTCTGTTTCACATTTATGAAGAGACGGGGGGTTGTCGTCATGAATAGTTGAAGCAATATCATTAATATCAGCAAGTTATGTCTCAGGGACTCTGTAATCAAAGTAATAAAGAAAAGTGGACTTACCCTTTAAGTGCATATATAATAAAAAGGACAAGACTGTGACAACCTCTCATTTTCAAAAACAAGAGAGCGGTTGTCCCTGTTAATAAATAAATCAATGTGATCAGTATCAACAGATAATATTTCAGAGGCCTTGAAATCAAAGTAATAGAAAAATGGCCCTACAGTAACAGGGGCGGAGCTGTGACAACCTCACTTTCATTTTCAAGGACAGTAGAGAGGTTGTCGTCATGAATAGTTCGAGCAATATCCTCATCATGAACATTTTAAAAATTTACGGTAATGGAAAAATGTGGACCTACCCTTTAAGTGCACAATATGGGTGGCGCTGTGACCTTTCTGTCACTTTTATAAACAGTAGTAGTGTGGGCGGAGCTAACTTATAAGAGAAAGATTGTGGGCGGAGTTGAATTGTAACTTTTAGGCTACACCACCGTTCAGCCATCCTGTTAAGCGGGGGCGGGGCTAAGACAAACAAGGGGCGGGGCTAATAGAGGTTGGTGAAGCATAGGTCCTGGGTGCCAGTGTATTTACAGACAGGTCTCGGGCAGACTCTGCAGGGCGGTTGTCACCAGTATAACAGTTGAGTGTAATACATTAGTTTAGGACTCTGCAGACGGGTGAGTAAATGAGAGGGAATATAATTCCAGGGCTAATAAAGACACAATCTCCTCACCTGGCTGCGGTAGCCAGACCAACAGTGAGGTACAAAGGAGGCGCATCGTGTACCAGCGCGGACAAGGCGCCCGCTGGATGCGAGGGGACAAGTCCTGGCAGCAGACGAGGTGACATATTGCACAGGCACACTCAGGGGAAATCCTTTGGTCTGTTCTGTGAGGAAGAACAGACGGCTTTAACCTTTATTATGCTGGAGCAGCGGGAGGCACATTTTACCTCTGCTGGCTGCGGCCAATGAGGTGTAGTAAACAGGAGCTTAACCCCTGCTTCTCCAAGCCCCACAAATCCCCCCCCCCCCGCGTCCAGGCTCGTCAGTGGATGGTTTTTACCAGCCGTGCTGTTTACTTCACCGGAGGCGGCTGATGAGTGACAACCCCTCACAGAGGTGCACGGTTGTCAGTGCAACAACTTTTACCACACCCATTTATACAGGCCACGCCCCCGACCGATATGTGCATCAAAAAGAAGTATATATGACCCCTAACATAGCCCAAAATTAATACCGCCCCCCACAGTAATACCGACCCCTTAACCAAATGAAACCCCCCAAACTAATAAAGACACCCTGCAAACTAATAAGTATTCTGTATACACTGTATAGCAGATCTATGTAGGCACGACATGTAAGTATTATACTGTTATTAGCACTATACGGCACTATTATGTAGGTACTATATGGTAGTATTATGTAGGAACTGTATAGCCGTTCTATGTAGACACGACATATTAGATACTGTTATTAGCACTATACGACACTTTTATGTAGGTACTATATGGTAGTATTATGTAGGAACTGTATAGCACAGGGCTGGCCAACCTGCGTCTCTCCAGCTGTTGCAAAACTACAACTCCCAGCATGCCCAGTCTGCCTACAGCTATCATCCTACAGCAGGGCATGGTGGGAGTTGTAGTTTTACAACAGCTGGAGAGCCTCAGGTTGGCCAGCCCTGGTATAGCAGTTCTATGTAGACACGTCCTGTTATATAGTGTTATTAGCACTATACGGCACTATTATGTAGGCACTATATGGTAGTATTATGTAAGAACTGTATAGCAGTTCTATGTAGACACAACATATTATATTCTGTTATTAGCACTATAATGTAGGCACTATATGGTAGTATTATGTAGGAACTAGAGATGAGCGAATCATTCAAAAAATTATTTGCCGAACATTCACCGAACTTTTCCTAAAATTTGTATATTCGATGAATAGATTTGTTGTATTTGCGTACAAAATGTACGTTATTATGTGCTATTAGCGAACATTCGCTCACTAATAACGAACGTTCATTTACAAAATGTACGCAACTTCTTAGAAGACGTACGCACGTACAAATAGCTTACAAATCTCAGCGTACTATTGTCTACGTAATACGCAGGCACGTATGAGGAGAGGCCGCGGCGTGCACTCCTCAGGGGCAGAGCGAATATTCAAGACATATATATGGTAAAGTGCAAATACATTATTATAGGTATAATATAAACATTTTATATATCACCTACCTAGTATGCTCACGGACACGTTTAAGTCTCTTTTCTTCTGACGCTTGTCATAGAACTGGAGCAGAGTCCCAAACTCAGTCGCAATTTGTAATCCACATTGGTAAAATTGTAATCCAAATGGGTAAAGAAAAAGCAGCAAAGGTTCCTTAAAAAACCCTCTTTCAAGGAGCTCCCCAATAACCTGAAAAGGGGGAAAAAGGAATGAGGCGCACGAACGCGCAACTTAATTTCCTGAGTTGCCTCGTCATCCTCCCGCGCTGGAGAAAGGGGCGGAACTACCATGGAGGAGTCTGCATCGCTGAATTGAATTCATACGCAACAGCGTATAGAGTAACTAAATTATATGTAGAATAGCGTATAATTTATAGGACACACTACGTAGCGAATGCGTACAAAAGCGAAGCGAATCACCTAATATTCGGATTCGCTTCGCAGCTGAAAAATCCCAAGATTCGATACGAATCTACGAAGCGGCGAATAGATTCGCTCATCTCTAGTAGGAACTGTATAGCAGTTCTATATAGACACGACCTGTTATATAGTGTTATTAGCACTATACGGCACTATTATGAAGGCACTATATGGTAGTATTATGTAGGAACTGTATAGTAGTTCTATGTAGACATGGCATGTAATATACATAAAGGTCCTGTATGATATTGTTATTAGGACTATATGGCACCATTTAAGTAATATATATATAAGCCCTGTACCGTAGTATTATGAGCCCTGTATGACAGTATATTACACTTTGTAGGCACTGGATGGAGGTATTATGTAGACACTATACAGCAGTTCTGTATAGAGACTTCATGAAAGTATTATGTTGGCACTGTATGGCACTAGTGTAGATAAACTGTGTGGCAGTATTATGTAAGCACTGCATGATGGTGGTATGCAGGAGCTTTCTGATACAGAAAGGGGTGGAGGGCTCCTGTTCAAGAGCAGTATATGGGCCTCCATATATAATCTCCAGTATGTGACCAGAGTGCCGCCATCTCTAACAGATAGAAGAAGGCTGCTGGTGCACAGGTTACAGATATGGTATGTCCACACTGTCTCTTACAGTATATTGCAGGCATGGTAAGGCAGTATCATGTAGACACTGTTTGGCGTAATTATGTGAGCACTACATGGCAGTATTATGTAAGCATTGTATAGTACAGTAAAGTCTTTAGTAAGTACATTATGGAAATATTATGTAGGTAATATAAAGTTATTTATAGACACAGCATAGCAGTAAGTCCTGTATGGTGGTAGTATGTAAGAACGGCATAGTACTGTTATATGAACCCTCTATGACAGTAGTATTATGCAAGCACTGTATAAAAGTTTTATGTAGACAAGGCATGGGAGTAATATTAATAAACCCCATCAGGTAGTATTATGTAGTCACTGTAGGGTACTATTATGTAAGTACTGTATAAAAGTTGCAGACATGGCATGAGAGTAATAAATACGGTATAAACCCTATGTGGCAGTATTATGTAGTCACTGTATGGCAGTATTATGTATGATACTGCCATATGATCCCTGTATATTGAAGCAAATTATAGAAATATTATGTAGGCACTGCAGCAGTTGCTTATACACATGGAATATATAAACCCTATGTGGTAGTATTATGTAGTCACTGTATGGTACTATTATGTAAGCACTCTAATGCAGTGTTACACAAACCCATAGTCACTATAGAGTATTATTATATAAGCACTGTATTAAAGTTTTATGCAGTCACGGCATGGAAGTGGTAGTATTATGTAGTCACTGTGTATCCTGTCATATGAAGCCTGTATGGCAGTATTATGTAGACACAGCGCTGTCGCAGTTCCATACACACGTGGCACGTAAAAAATGCACCTTCTACCTCCGAGTTGAGAAAACTTATGAACAGAAGTGGAGAAGTTTACTAGATCTGTAATTTTCGAACATTTAATGGGACTTATGGTGTCATTAGCTGAGAGCAGAGAGGCGGGCACTATACGGTACGGTAATCGACCGCCTTCATTACCGCTGCTCCGGCGCTCACTACTTATTGAGACGTGTGCACTAATAGGGGCTTCGGTTTGGCTCGCTGCTCCTATAAAAGAGTTACAGGGCCCTATGGGCATCTTTAAAAGCTGCACCTGTGGCCCACTTAGGCTGCCCACCCCTGTTTTATGCCGGAGACCTCTGCTTGGAGGGGACTGTCAAGGCAGCAGGGTTTTATGGTGAGCGGGGAAGGCGTCCAGCTTTGGCGGTGTTCTGACTGTCACATATCCCCCCCTCCTGCTCAGGAGATGGCTCCAGGCTCTGGCCCGCTGCCTCTTCCTCCCCCGTAGTACAATGTTATGGTCAGGTTAAGCTGTCACTACTGTGCATTTAATGTGACAACTTGCCGTGAGTTACTTGCGTGCCGGGATGGCAAGAGTCCATGTTTTGCTTAACCCTAACAGTGCCAATGCACAGCCGAACGCTACAGACCATGAGGATTAAAGGGCGTGTACTTCTTTAATTGCATTGTAAATGGTGCAGGACTTAAAGGGGTCGTCAGGATTAGAAAAACGTGGCTGCTTTTGGTGCTTGTTCACACGGCACGTTCACACATTTGTACTTTTGCCGTGATGTCCAAGGCCGACCCTTGGATTCCTGTCACAGGTTGCACATCCAACCCATCCGATGGGGCCAATCCGTGGTTGCTTGGGGCGATTGTCCAATCCTCATCGACGTGAAGACGTGTGACAGGTGTGGACCAGTTTTTGGAAGAAAGTAGCTACTTCCAAAGCCCTTTTAAAGGAGATCTCCAGGACCACATCAATAAAAGCTGAAGATGAAAGTAGTGGCTTCTTCAACAAACTTTATTGATGTAATCCAGGAGAACATTCTTCACTAAGTTAAAGGGGTTCGAAAATCTTGCCTTTTTTCCCCAAAAAACGGCACCCACCTGTCCACAGGTACAAGACTCCCTCTTCGATGTCTTAAGACGTGAAGCATTTCCAAAGCTTGAATGGTTAATGGACCTGTTGCCACCTGTATTCCCTTCGGTGAGGTGAAAATAGTGGCTGCGGAGACTGTTCCATATAGGGTTACGTCCTCTTTAGCATCTCGTGTCCCTGTAGGTGATGGGTCTTCTGGGAGCCGCTCCATCTGTCAGATCTACCTGATGACTCAGCAGCAGTCAGGGGAAGGTAGGAGGTGATATTGATTGGGATATATTGTCAGATCAGCCATGGAGATGGAGGACAAGGTGTCTCCATGTTTCTGGAACACGTCTTCTCCTGCCAATATATGATGCTGCAGCGTGATTCGGTGTAATTAGTACAATATTAGGATGGAAGTGTCCCGGGATCAGTGACTTCAAGCACCAATAGAGGAGCTTAAAGGGAACCTGTCATCTCCGAAACACCCCCTGAACTAGAGTAAGCGTTGTATAGTGTAAGTGATGCTGAATCCGAATATGTAATTTTTATCTTCATACTCACTTCCATGCCGACGCTGTGCTCCCACAAACCTGCAGTAAAATGCACTGAGAGGACTCTGGTGTTCTCTCACATAATGGAGAGGACTCTCAGTGCATTTTACTGCTGGTTTGTGGGAGCACAGCGTCGGAATGGAAGTGAGTATGAAGATAAAACTTACATATTCGGATTCAGCATCACTTACACTATACACCGCTTACTCTAGTTCAGGGGGTGTTTCGGAGATGACAGGTTCCCTTTAAGCCAGTATGCTCCAGCTTCAGGTGGTCCTCCAAGGCTTGGGCCTGTCACCTTATTGTAATCCCTGAATCATTTGGCACTCATTTCCAGCACGTTATTCAGGACTTCTACTGTGAGGTGCCCAGTGGACCAAGAGGGTGTTGATGCTGATATCGAGTGCCTATTGACAGGAGAAATCATCACATGACTGATGTTCATGTCTGCGGACAACACATGGACTCAACACTGACACATTATAATCAACAGGATAATTCGCACGACCGATTTTTCTCAAGTCCAATTGGTCCATGCAGAGAAAATGGTGGCATGCTCCATTTTGGTCCAATTCTCACTGTAGCCTCTCCCATTCAATTCAGATTGTAGACAGATGGAAAACTAAGTGGTGGTGTGCAGGGCAGGGGTGTTGCTAACAAGGACTCTCATGCCCCAAGGGGCGCAATGATCCCTCTGCCACATAAGAAGGTACCAGTATTATAAATGGCCCATGGTAGATGGCAGCTCTGTTACAGATTTTGCATTAGGACCCAGGAGTTTGAAGTTGTGCTTCTACATCATTCAGTCAGGGAGGGGGAGGGGAATAGTTCTCAGCCAGCGAAGAAAAAGTTAATCATGATCGACATGGAGGAACTGTGGAAAACAGATGGGTATAGACAGTCACAATGAACAAACTGGAAGTTTCAGTCATGAAATATGCTTCCAAAGTGAGCTGACAATGCAGCCCGGCACCAGAGCCTCATCTGGCCGTGCTCCCCAGGCTGCGCATAAAGTTCCCATCGGGAATGAGACCAAGAGGACTCCATGTCACCTCCCGAAAACAGTCCTCGGTCTTCTCCACTGGCCGGCAGGATGCCCAAACTGCAGCCTAGGATCAGCTGGGAAGGCAGCTGTGATATGCTACATGCCTTCCCGGCTGGAAGGAAGAAGCAGGAAAAGAGGCTGCAGGAGGCAAATAGGAACTCGTCCCAGAAACCAAGATGTGAGGTCCCCGTGGGGCGGAGGACTCGGGTGATGATGGTCTGTGGTGCATGGAGCATGTGAAGAGTGCGGGATCAAATCTATCAAAAGTCTCTGCACCAGGCAACAGCTGAGAGGCAGGGTACAGGGTGAGGGCACGGCGGCCTCCTAAATCACTTCTTATTTATCACAAAAACTTAATGACCCCAAGAACATCTGCGTGTTCCCCAACAGTGCAACCTATCCCCCGGATGTCTCCCAGTCCATTATTCCAAGGTTACCTTGACTTGTTCTATATTAATATATCTCATTACGTTCCAAATGATCAATATGAAATATCTATCTATATTTATCTATCACATCTATCTACCCATCATCTATATTATATCTATCTTTCACTCTATCTATCTATCTACCTCATATCTATCTATTTATCTATCTCCTATCTATCTTTATCTATCTATCTATGTATCTTCTATCTCATATCTATCTATCTATCTCATATCTATCTATATCTATCTATCTATCTATCTCATATCAATCTATCTAATATCTATCTATCTAATATCTATCTATATCTATCTATCTATCTATCATCTATCTCATATCAATCTATCTAATTATCTATCTATCTATCTATCTATCTATCTATCTATCTAATCTCACATCTATCTGGTGGTGGTGTCCTCGGTGAGCACCCATGTGTTGTATCTAATCTTATCCCAGACTGACACACATTGAGCGTATAGCAGATTGTGTTTCCTCAGCCTTGTGTAGGTGTTTGTGTATTTTGTGCAGGGGTTAATGTCTAAGCGTGTGTGTGTGTCAGATGTCTGTCTAGGCGCGTGTGTGTTCAATTTCAGGGTGGGTGATGTTATTGCCACAAGCTCATTAGGCCGATATTGTTTTTTAATCAGTGCCATGGTAACGATGATGCAAGCCTGCACTCCACACCTGATCCACTCTGCCTCTCACCACCCTCTTCTTCTCTGCAGCGATGTCTCTTACTGCAAGGCCTCCGAGACCATCTGTGTCAATTTGGTGGGAGGGAGAACTTGTCCCAGCTCTTCCGCTCTGGAATTCTGACTGGGAAATAGGGCCTTGGACTCACAGTAGACTTCATACAAGGTGGCCTTCAAGATAACAGAATGTCATGGAGGTCACTGATTGATTGAAAGAGGACCTGTCATCAGCACAGATTGAGCACCAAATATGATGTGTTCCAGTGTCAGTGATATGTAGATGTTCACATGAAACATGAAAGATGTCCATGTCTTTTTACTATATCTTATCATGGAGTACCAGGTCCATATGAGACAAATGGTTCATCATGATGAATTAGCCCTCACCTCTCTACATTTTAGAACTAATCAATGTGGACCACTTCCATACCACTCTGCACTGTACATCATAGTGGGCAACACAGTCTCCATTCTAGGCCTCATCATTGGACCAGGGCTGGATAAGTTCAATACCATATTCCTACTGTCATATTATGGTGGACCATGTTGGAGTAAGTTCCATATGACTGTTACGGACTGTTTCCGTGGAAGTTGATCAATGAACTGCAATCGGTTGAATGCTGGTTTATCGGAGATATGAAGTCTAAAGAATCTCCATCACCCTTAACACCTGCAAGAAGTTAAGGACTTTCCCGATGGATTCCCAAGTCACTCTCTCCAGGCTAGTCATAGACTTGGGGCAAATAAACTACTAAGGAATGCCTGGAATAGCTCGAGGATGAGAAGAAAACAAAGCTAGGTGACTAGTTCAAGTACCTAGTCACAAGTACCTAGCAGACAAGTACCAGGTCATTAATCTCGAAAGAGCAATTTGTAGGTGAAGTTCAAAGGCTAAGGTCAAGTTCAGGTTTAAAGTCAAGGCTAAGGTAAAGGTCAGGTCTAAAGTTAAGGTAAAACAGTAGTAACTAGCTTGGAAGGATTGCACCTTATACACAGATGGTGGTATCCATCTGCATCTTTACTTTTTAAGGATCAACAAAGTGGGGTAATCATCAGGAAACCATGTGACCAAGATACGATGACTGCTGCAGAAATGTGCTGCTGCAAAGGGCCCAGGTGAGTAACAATTAGCCTTGATGGATTAGTCAAATCCACCTCCTATTCCATATATCATCATGGTCAATACATTTCCTAACAACCTCAGCTCTATATCACTTCATGATGGACAGTACTACCAGAATCCATGGTATTCCATACCTTGGTGGAATTTTGTACATCAGTTCTATCGTAGCTTCCATTGTATAACCCATCAGTGTTGACCAAACTCTTTTTGCTCACATTGTAAGTCAGATGATATAATGGCCTCTACTAGATGTCTCATCGTGATAGACCAATGTGATACCAATCTCCATTGTAAGTCATTTTATCTAGAGTCATGGTAGATCTGGTCCATCAAGATCAAGAGTTCCATAACAATCTCCAGTCCATGGTTGGTCAACCTTGATCCAATTTTTAGATACCAAACATGGTGGCCCAATCCTGCTTCAGTGTCACATCACCTTGGAGAGTCTTCATACTCGTCATGGCAGACTGGCCTGATGGCGCACTTGCTCTTAGCTACAATATGCTTTATGACAGTGCTATTATGGATGATTTCCACCTACAACATCCATTTTAAAAAGGTATCTGCACAAATTTGTGGGAAATCGATATGATCAACAGTATTTCAAAGGCAGAGTTCTAACTCTAATATCAATAGCTGCAGTCACATGCCATGTGTAAATCATCTACACATAAAGCATTCCTAATCTAATTACTAAGTGACATAGCAGTTACCCTGGCCAAACTCCAGTGCAAATTATTCCCTAATTTAACGTGGGCACAATTACATTTCCTCTCGAAATCTGTTCTTCGTATCATTAACAGAAAAGACCAAACAGTTTAGGAGAACATTTGGCCGATTTAAACAATCAGTTTTTGCATGAAGCTTCGAGATTCCCTCCGCTGTGTCCTAATTGATGAACGGATTCTTGACCTTGAAGAAAATTTTACTTATCATTTTCATTTTGTGAGAAGTTTTCTAAGTTAAGAAACAAACTTTTACTTGCTTGTGGTATGATGTTCTTCTTGCTTGAGAGATGTTTTGTACGATGACAATATTACTTACATTGGGCTGGTACAAAACCGTCAGAAATGTCAATGATCATTTCAGCCAGTGAAACGTCCCATTATTCATGCTATGAATTAACACCAATTACTGGAAATTCCACCTCCATCATCTTTGGTATCACAAATGGTTCACAAGCCCAAGTGACAGAAAATTTTGAGTGGCACCAGATAGGGCTGGATTTCTTTCAGTACTTCTGTTGCTATCTGTTGGTGGTGGTCCCAGATAATGAGTCCTGAGAGCTGATATCTTCTGATATGTCTGTATCTCACATTATCTGCCATGTGATGTTAACTTCTGACATGTCTCCATCTTCTGACATGTCACCTTATGAGAGATGATATCTTCTGACAGGCTCTTAAATGTTACCTTCTAAAGGCCACCATAAACATCATAGTATTATTGATGCTTTTGACAATTTAATACAGGAACCTCTGACTCTCCACTGACAGAAGATGGCAAGATGAGCTTGTATGTGTATGGAGGAGTCAGGAGAGCATCGACTAACAGCTACTGAAGGAGAATGGACACCTTCAGTGAAGATATCGTTTGGCATGTAATCTCCAGAGTGACGTCATCTTCTGAGTTTATATTCTAATTCTATAAGTCTCTCTTCTGACATGTCTCTGTCTCATGACATGCTATATTCTGAGTGATGTCAACTTCTGACATGTCTCTATATTCTGACATTTAGACTCCTGAGTGATGTTAACTTTTGGCATGTTGTATCCTTGCTGATGTTATCTTTTGACATGTCTTCATCTCTATCTTCTAACGTTATCTCCAGAATGATGTTAACATCCAACATGTCTCTGTTTTCCGACACGTTATTTCCTGAGTGGTTATCTTCTGATGTATTATCTCTCTTGAGTGATGTTAACTTCTGACATGTCTCTATCTTCTCACATACTGACATATCTCTATCTTCTGACATGTTATCAGCAGAATTATGTTATCTCCAGTCATGTCTCTATCTTCTGACCTGTCATGTTCTGAGAGATGTTATCTTCTCACATGTCTGGATCTGTTGACATGTTATATCCTAAGATATGTTTTTTACTTTGGACATGCTATATCCTGAGTGATATTATCTTATGACATGTCTCTGTCTTCTGCCATGTTATCTCCTGATGTTTTGTATTTTAATTAATGTTATCTTCTGACATGCTTCTATCTTCTGACAAGCCAGATCTTGAGTGATATTATCCAAGTTAACTCAGATCATGCCTCTATCTTTTGACATGTAATCCTCAGAATCATGGTCTTTTTTGGCATGTCTCTATCTCCTGACATGTTATCCTATAGCCTGTGATGTCATCTTCTGACATGTTATATACAAATTACCCAAGATATTAAAACCATCATATAATGCTGAAAATATTTCAGTTTTAGTAAAACAATTTTGAAGATTGCCTCCAAAATTTTCTTAAGGTTTCCACAAGGTTAACAGTTACCGTTAAATCACCAACATCTAATCCTCAGTTAACAAATAGTAAGTCTTTAATGGAGATGTAGCTGGTAGTAAAACAGCTGTTAAACAAGGAAAGCACGGAACACCCTCATTTCTGGCAACAGGTTGGAGAAGAAGACAATCTGTCAGCTCTGTAATAAATGACCCATTGTATTAAGAGATCAATGGAGAAGAAATAATGCTCAGCCCCATGTCTCACAAGACGCAATACTTTGTAGGAGGCTAATTACTCAAATAATAATCAAGTAGATTTTGGAACCAGAAGTCGTGATGAGCCAGCTCCATTAACGTTCTGGTCTTCTGGATTCAAGATGCTGGGACTCTTTTATGGCTTTGATTTATTTCTGTCTGCTGGGTTGATAAATTTTTGATGATCTCATTGACCAAAGGTTTATCTAAGAATTTCCAATGACTAGACTATGACCTTGGCAGGTTGACTACAGGTGGGTCTACTAGTTGATCTTTACACTTGACCTTTCTAAACGCTACTGGTTGGTTGGTTGGTTGGTTGTTGCTTGATGCAATAGTAATGGTAAGTCATTAAGGGCCTAGGTGGCTACAAGTTAAGGTAAATAAGATCTTCCTAAGGTGGCAGTAGTATAGATGTTTATCTACCGGTTGATCTTGACATATGTTCTTTTTTTTCAGGCTCAACTAAAGACCTGGTTGGCTATAAATTAAAGTAGATATGAGCTTTCCTTGTTAGTCGGTGCTCTCCTGAATGCTCCATACACCTCCAAGCTCATCTTGCCATCTTCTGTCAGTGGAGAGTCAGAGGTTCCTGTTCCTGTAGCATTCTTTGTGTAGGATTTCCTAGTCCTCCTATATACTTTACTATTTGCAGGGATTTCTTACACTTGTTCTATCGCCAGTCCACGGATATACAGCCCCAGAGTCACCACAAGTCCCTGTGCAGTAGAGTCTTCCTGTTGCTGCCATTTACAGGGTACAGATAAGACCCTGTGATAGATAGTAGTGGGGGTACAAACACTGGGGGCACCTAAGCACGCCCTGAATGTGCACCATCTTTTTATTCTTTTCCTCTTTCTATATGGAGCAGAGCTTTGTTACATGACACAATTCTAGCTACCTACTGCCACCACTAGGGGGAGTCTATGATCTCAATGTTCTATTACTGAGTTTTATGTATAACCAGTATGCTGTAAACTCTTAAGCTCCCCCTGGTGGTGGCTGCGGACAGCAAGGATTATATCATGTAACTTTATCACAAGTTGAGGGCATATTGTATACTAGACATACATTACATTCAATAATATTACAGTTAGCTCATTAGCTCACCCTAGTGATGACAGTCAGCAACCAGAATATGAATGTAGGATTCTGGTTCTTATACTATGCGTACCCCGTAGTTATCTGGCTGCCTATTGCCCCCAGTAGGGGGAGTTTATGAATGCATTGTTATAAATCAGTGCTGAATGTCACCATTAATCTCTAGGGAAGAGGCAAAATCTGCATGTTTCTAGCAGTATGTGATTTCCTACAGATCTGCAGAACATTGCACTGTCCCATCCATTTCCTGACAGGTTATGACATCACAGAGAATATCAAGGTCTGCAAAATATTGCACTACCCCCTCTGCCTCCTGACAGATACACAGTGATATATCCTGCAGATTATTACACCACTGACCTCTACAGATCTGCAGAACATCGCTCTGTCCTCTCCACCTCCTGACAGATACACAGCGATATATCCTGCAGATTATTACACCACTGACCTCTACAGATCTGCAGAACATTGCTCTGTCCTCTCTACCTCCTGACAGATACACAGCGATATATCCTGCAGATTATTACACCACTAACCTCTATAGAGATCTGCAGAACCTCGCTCTGTCCTCTCTACCTCCTGACAGATACATAGTGATGTATCCTGCAGATTATTACACCACTAACCTCTATAGAGCTCTGCAGAACATTGCTCTGTCCTCTCTACCTCCTGACAGATACATAGTGATGTATCCTGCAGATTATTACACCACTAACCTCTCTAGAGATCTGCAGAACATTGCTCTGTCCTCTCTACCTCCTGACAGATACACAGCGATATATCCTGCAGATTATTACACCACTAACCTCTACAGATCTGCAGAACATCACTCTGTCCTCTCCACCTCCTGACAGATACACAGCGATATATCCTGCAGATTATTACACCACTAACCTCTATAGAGATCTGCAGAACATCGCTCTGTCCTCTCTACCTCCTGACAGATACATAGTGATATATCCTGCAGATTATTACACCACTAACCTCTCTACAGATCTGCAGAACATCACTCTGTCCTCTCTACCTCCTGACAGATACACAGCGATATATCCTGCAGATTATTACACCACTGACCTCTCTAGTGATCTGCAGAACATCACTCTGTCCTCCCTACCTCCTGACAGATACATGTTGATATATCCTGCAGATTATTACACCTCTGACCTCTACAGAACATCGCTCTGTCCGCTCTATTCCCTGACAGATGCACAGCGATAGAACCTGCAGATTATTACACCACTGCCCTCTCTAGAGATCTGCAGAGCATTGCTTTGTCGTTGCTCCATGTATAAAGCTCCGGTGTAATCTCTGAAATATCTGTATTTAACTCCTTGCCCGCTGCGCTCCCACCTGCGCCCTTCACCTGCCCCGCAGTGCCGCAGACATCCACAACCCTGCCCTCCGTCTCGTGTGCGGTTTCCTGACAGGAAGATGCGACGCGTTTCCAAGTCGTTAAATAATTCACGCAAACTGCAAAGCGTGTTATTAGGAAAACCGAAATAGAAAGGAAGAGTAATTCCAGCATAACTCATCCCCCCATAAAGTAATAATAGTGATATTACGGGGGCGTTCATTATCTGGCGGTATAATAACCAGTCGGATTTCCAGACTTTTACTTGTTTAAAAAATGCATAGTGCTGTGCGATGCCTCCTGGTATGAAACGCGTGACACTGCTGCTTTTCGAGTACTGGAAAAGTTTACGACATCCTCTCCGAAATCAAACTTTATCACGGGCCTCGGAGTGGACGAGGTCCTAAGACTTGGTTATGTGGGGGGTGGAGGGTCACGTCTGTCACTTTCCCCTGATTGACTGTGTATCCCGGCTCCCTCTCCCTCCTATCTATCCCCCTTCTCTTTATGAAATATGCATGCTGAACAGATGTCCTCATCCCCCAGCCAGTCCTGGTCCTCTCCCTCTGCCCCTCAGCCAAGTCACAGGAGCTGTTCCAACGCCTCCCTCTCCCGTCCCCAGGGCTTTCCCATTCTGCCAGCCAATGTCTTGCCGTCCCAGCTGTTTAATATGTATGATGGAAGGCTGTGCGGTGGCCAATGAGAGCCGCCACCTCTTCCTCATGTGGTGTGCTCCGTGTCACCCTATATATATAAATATATGGGACGCCTATACACATGGGTGTAAGTGTGCAGCCGCCCTATATGTGTGTCTGGGATCCGAGGAACAAAACTTCCCCCCTGGACCTGAGGAAGGAAACTTTACCTGAGCTGCTGCGGCATACATGGATACCTGAGGAGGAGGACAATGTGCAGGTGAGGAGCGGGGATACAGACTACACCCCTACTAGAGGGTGCAGTGTAAAGTATACGGCGGAACATTCTAACACGGAATTATCTATGATCTATCTGTCTAATATCTATGTCATATCTGTTATCTATTTCCTATATTCTATTTATCTATCTATCTATCTATTTATCTATCTATCTATCTCCTATCTATCTGATATCTATCTTCTATCTATCTATCTATCTATCTATCTATCTATCTATCTATCTATCTCCTATCTATCTATCTGTCTCCTATCTATCTGATATCTCCTATCTCATATCTATCTATCTTTCTATCTATCTATCTATCTATAGCTATACAAACTATAAACTAACATGGAATTATCTATTTATTCATAAAATAAAATAGATGTACCTATCTAATTATTTATCTATTCAATATCTATGTATCTAATATCTATCTTTCCATTTTATAGCTATGCAGTATATCTATAAACTAACATGATCTATTTATGTATACAATAGAATTATCTATCAAATATTCTAGCAATTCAATATCTATCTATCTATCTATCTATCTATCTATCTATCTAATATCTATCTACACTGTGGTAGCAGACATTAACAAGTCCTTTGTTATGAAAGTTTATGGCAGTGGATTTGGGGAGAGGATGGCACTGATGGTCCCTGGGCATCTGTCAGGGTAATGTTGGAGTCATATGCTTCCTCCCGTCTCGGATGGTTTCCTCTCCACTGACAACAACAAATAGCGTTCAGAACCAAAACACAATTTCCCACATTGTCATAGGCCACAGTCCTGCGTTACCAGTATACCCAGTATACACCCCGACACAGCACCGCCAGACCTCACACGCCTCTCATTTACTGACTGACAGCTGTCAATCACACCGACACAACGCCCGCCGGGTAAACAACAAAGAACAAATGTTCTTGCCATAAGAGCTTACAATCTAGCGGGTATGATGACGGGGCAGAGCGTGGATTATATACCTATAAGGCAGTTAGCGGGGATTATAATAATCTGCAAATATGGGGACGATTTGGTAAATAATTCTCTTGTTATATTAAGTATGAACTGCAGTAAAAGATTACGTAATGTTATATGTTATATGTCTGTATTATCCCATATATTATCGTCTATTCTATTATGTACTTTTCATTATTTGCTATATTAGTTATATATCTTTATTAACTATAATAGTCATTAACCAAATCTATGGATGTTTATATGTATTATCTATCTGTCTCATATCTATTTATCTATCTATTATCAGTATCTATCTATCTATCTAATATCTATCTAATATCTATCTGTGTATCTCATATCTATTATCTATTATCAGTATCTATCTATCTATCTAATATCTATCTGTGTATCTCATATCTATTATCTATTATCAGTATCTATCTATCTAATATCTATCTGTGTATCTCATATCTATTATCTATTATCAGTATCTATCTATCTAATATCTATCTGTGTATCTCATATCTATTATCTATTATCAGTATCTATCTATCTAATATCTATCTGTGTATCTCATATCTATCTATCATACTTTATCTATCTATCTATCTAATATCTATCTGTGTATCTCATATCTATTATCTATTATCAGTATCTATCTATCTAATATCTATCTGTGTATCTCATATCTATCTATCATACTTTATCTATCTATCTATCTAATATCTATCTGTGTATCTCATATCTATTATCTATTATCAGTATCTATCTATCTAATATCTATCTAATATCTATCTGTGTATCTCATATCTATCTATCTATTATCTAATATCAGTATCTATCTATCTATCTATCTATCTCATATCTATCTATCTCTAATAGATATTTATCTCATATATCTATGTATGTTTGTATTATCTATCTATCTAATCTATATCTAATATCTATATTTCTAATATCTATCTATATCTAATATCTATATTTCTAATATCTATCTATCTCTCATATCTATCTAATATCTATCTCTCATATCTATCTAATATCTATCTCTCATATCTATCTCATTATCTATCTATCTATCTATCTATCTATCTATCTATCTATCTAGCTATCTATCAGTCCAGTGGATGTGTGAAGCTCTCACTGGCAGAGGGGCGATACTGTACACAAAGGGACAATTACCAATTCTCTACAATTGATCACTGACAGACTCCTGACTAGTGACAGATGGGCAATTCACTCCAGAGCCGTACGTCCGCCTGACAGTCTTCTCAGATCTTTGTGCCCTGTTGAATGCAGCCTTCACAACAATTTACACAATCCACAATTTTCCAATTTAATGACATCAAAAACAAAATGTCACATTAGAAGCTGTCCACAAATGCTGTCAAAATGGAGGCAAAACACAAGCGGTTAGCGCTATTATCTGCTGGGGAATGCTCTTCAGAATCCTTCAGAATTTTCCTCTTCCTCAATGTACTGCATGTATGACTCAAATCGTTCAGGTCAAGTTGTTAGAAAATGAAAAACAAAACAAAAAATCTGTCATTTTAAACTCTATTTTTTTAATACCTACACTTTCCCCAGTTTCCCTATTTTATTAATTCCTAAGTTAACAAAAAGTTATTTAAACGGTATAACCAATGAGAGGTTACACTCCCCATTTTAAAGACTAATAATTTAAGATTACAATTGTATTAGTAAAAATGAAATCTTAAAATGAGCATATGAACATAAAAGTACAAAAAAAGTAAAAGAAAATTGCTGAAAAGTTTACATTTTTTATCTCTCGCGGCCATTTCTTATATTTTTATACTGTGCATTTCTTAAAAAACGAACTTTCCACATTTTTTGTGATTAGGAATATAACAGTGCACGTTCCTTCCAAATTTGTTTTAACCCCTTAGAGGCTCATTATAGCTCTACAACTCGGAATTATGTGTAAAACGCAAGATATTCCCAACTTTCCTTCATTCCGTGGATTTACAAGCGATTAGGGAGTTTTCTCCGATCAGGTCAGATCCGACTTTCCTCGTTATGTGACTGCAGTGTTTTTTTCGTCAGCTCACATTTCATTAAGCAATAAACACCTCTAACGAGGCTCCAGTGGGCCGTGTGATTGCTTATATACAGGGACTCGGCAGCCGGTATAAACTGGATGCCTCTTACGTTTCGTTTCATAGCGCGCCGTTTTCCGGATTGAGTATGACACATGAATAAAGAAAGGAGGTTGTTCAACTTTACGACGTGTCAACGACTGTGCGCGGAGATCTTAAAACCACATTAACGCCGGCAACATCCCGGAGACATTTCACTCCATTCTTCCCATTGTCGTCACTAATGAGCTGAAAGTGGAGCTGCCTTATTCCCCTTCATAGAAAAAAAGGTCGTCTCCTCACTACTCAGAAGCCAACTTTTTGCATTTTACTCTGGGAATTCAGTTAATTTTCTTTTTTTTAAAGTATGTTGAATAAAAAGTTTAAAAATGACTAAAACTAAGTTTAGCCCTAGACCCCCATTTACCCGACAGAGGGTGGAAAAGTGTCTTTTTGGTCCCCATATAGAGGCATCTAAGAAAATACTCCCAGGTGATATGTCTGGAAATTCTCCTACAATATACCTCCAACAGACAGCGAAACCTAATGGGAAAGTATCATAAACCTGTAAAAAACCTCCACATGGGGACCATGAGAGGAAGCATTTTTTCAGTGCACCCATCATTTCCTGCCAGTCTAGTCTTACATGGTCATAAACATAGTAAACATATACTAACCAAAACTGAGTAGTGAACATAGCAAATCCGTCAAAAAATTATTGGTCGGTCTAATGGCCAAATGCTTAAAGGGGTTCTCCGGGAATTAAGAAAATGAAAATCTTAAATATTACTTTATTATAAATATATTCTCAAATACATTTCATTAGTTATAATGGCTCGTTTTGTCTAGGGAGCAATCATCAGGAGAAATAAAATGGCCGCCGTCCTATTAGTACACACAGAACCTGTCCTAATCACACAGGAGGACAAGTTACTTCACAACACTGAGGTAAAGAGCTGCCTCATCCTCCTCTCTGCTCTGCTCATCAGGGATTATGATCCTGACTACAGGTGATAAGATCTTCAGCTGAATCTCTCTAGGAAGAGGATGGACAGGGCAGACTGTGGTAATGGAGACTGCACACAAGAGCTGCTGCTCATCAACCACCTCCCACCTCCTCTCTGTACTTCATGTCTCCTCATGAGCTCCATTCCTACATAGATTCAGCTGAAGATCTTATCAGCTGTATTCAGGATCATAATCTCTGATGAGCAGAGCAGAGAGGAGGATGAGGCAGCTCTTTAGCTCAGTGTTGTGAAGTAACTTGTCCTCCTGTGTGATTAGGACAGGTTCTGTGTGTACTAATAGGAGGGCGGCCATTTTATTTCTCCTGATGATTGCTCCCTAGACGAAATGAGCCATAATAACTAATGAAAGGTATTTGAGAATATATTTATAATGAAGTAATATTTAAGATTTTCATTTTCTTAATTCCCGGAGAACCCCTTCAAGTAATGTTGAAATTAATTTTACAAAATGAAACCCTCCCCCCGACCAAATTCTTCCATTTTACTGTATTGTGCATTCTTCAAGGCCGGTGCTTACTTGTGCTGCAATATGTAATACGGAATGACCGCCGTCCTTTTAGAGTCACGTGGCACAAGTTTTGTCCACTTTGAGTCTCATCACACTTTTCTCCCCTTCGCAGAATGGAACGGAAATGTCTTAGTACCTGGAATGGCCCAGCTTCTGTGACTAGCCTATCTACAGTATATACTTATTTCTTTTCTGCTGAACTTTATTTATATGAAATGAGCCCTGACAATGTAGACACATGTGCAGTTCCTGCTGTAATGTGATGATGACAATGGTTATAGATGACGGCTGCTGAAATGAAATAATGTCTCCTCCGTGTATTCTGCACCTTAATCCCCTCGGTGTTCCCAGAATCCAATCTGTAAGATTACATTACTGGTTAGCGAGGTGCCCTGCAATCCCGAGCGCTCGGCCGCCCTAATCAGATGAAATTCCCAGGCCTGGTACAGAAAAGAGGCCATATTTATCCTGTTTTCCTCCTGACAATAGGTGTGCCCATTAATCATCCCCAGCCCCTCCGCCTACCTCCATGTCACCACGGAATAAGATGGAGAGAGGGGAATGACATACGGGTATTATCCAGAGACATAATACCAGGAGCACTTAGGATAAATGACATAGACAAGGCCCCAGATCCGCATTCTAGAGTGCACCTCACCTATGTCTGATACATAGATAAAAAGATAGATAGATATTAGATAGATAGACAGATAGATAGAGATAGATAGATATTAGATAGATAGATAGATAGGGGATAGATAGATATGAGATAGATAGATATGAGATAGATAGATAAAAGAATTGATCTCTATCTAATATCTATTCATCTATCTATATACTGTATCTCCTATCAATAAAGCTTTATTGGCACGTCCAAGTAAAACATTTAGCATTGCCAAAGCAAAAAGAAATAATAGGTATTGTGGAGGGGGGTTTGATGTGGGAATTAGGGGGTGGATCTATCTAATATCTATCTATTTATCTCCTATCTAATATATATCATCTATCGATCTAATATCTATCTCATATCTATCTATCTATCGCTCTCTCTACTTGATATCTGTCTCCTATACGCAGTGACTATATTGTTGGGTCTCGACACTGAGAGGGTTAACACTGCACCCAGCTGTTGGTGCTAGGTAAAGCATGAAATCTGGAGTTTATGGTAGATTAAGAGAACATTGTATGGCCGCCAGCCTCCCTCATCCCCCAACTCGCCTGCAGTTACGTCCCTTTGTCATCATGAAGAACCTGTGGATTCTCCAGGTGCTTCCAAATGAGGACATCTCAGTATTAGGAAGTCCAGGGACTCCGAAAACTGGGCGGAGGGAGGCTGATAGGAAAACAGTCACATATACATCAAGTCATACAGATGTATGAGCCACACTGTAGATAGATATGAGATAGATAGATAGATAGATAGATATATAGATAGATAGATAGATAGATAGATAGATAGATAGATAGATAGATAGATAGATAGATAGATAGATAGATATGAGATAGATAGATAGATATGAGATAGATAGATAGATAGATAGATATAGATAGATAGATAGATATAGATATGATAGATATGATAGATAGATAGATAGATATAGATATAGATAGATATGAGATAGATTAGATAGATAGATATAGATATAGAGATAGATATAGATAGATAGATATGAGATAGATAATAGATAGAGATAGATATGAGATAGATAGATAGATAGATAGATAGATAGATATAGATAGATAGATAGATAGATAATAGATAGATAGATGATAGATATGAGATAGATAGATAGATATGGATAGATTAGATAGATAGATAGCATATGAGATAGATATTGAGATAGATAGATAGTATATGAGATTACAGATAATAGATTAGATAGATATGAGATAGATAGATAGATTATTGAGATACAGATAATAGATAGATATTAGATAGATAGATATGAGAAACAGATTAATAGATAGATAGATCATGAGTGATAGATAGAATAGATACTGGAGATAATAGAGAATATGAATAGATACTATAGATAGAAGATAAAGATAATAGATAAATAGATGATAGATAGATAGATAGACAGATATATGGACTTGATTGTTGCTCATGGGCCATAATGGGCTATACTGGGAGGAGCGTCTATCTGTGTCACATTCCCACTGGGACCCCCATAGAGTTGAGACCTTTTCAGACACATTGCAGTAAACAGCTGTGTTGGGTTCCATATGTCTCCAGTGGTAGAATCTGTGACATACGGGCTAATTTAATATCCCCCCCCTCAGACCCATTCTCCTCCCCCTCCCTCTGCCTCTCCTTCCCATCCATCCACCACCTGTCCTGTCTCAGGAGACCCCAGAGAGAAACATGCATTTTCATTTCCATCTATCTTTATGAAATGCGCTGCGCTCCCCCCGGGCTCCGGCCGGTGCCTTTGGGTGCTTGGTTCCATCTCTCTCATTTGTCCTCGCCGTCAGCTCCACTTAGTGTGAGAGGAGAAGACACTTTACTCTGGGAATAATCTTTGACGGTGATATCAGCGCATTTTTCTCTGGCCTGTCATCCATCTTTCCCTCGTTTCTGGGTTATTTTCTCTCCATTAATGTTTCCGCCACCTTCCCCTGACACATAATATATTTGCCATTACTGTGACATCTTATTTGTCCTGACTAATGTATTATGGTGTACATGGACATATAGGTGCACACATTTCTCTCAGTCCTCTGTCATCAAATTGTTAAAGATTCAGTCCAGGCGTTTGTTAGTTATACGTTCCTGGGAAAGCTGGGTGATAGCCAATATGGCTGCCATGAGAGCTACCACAGAGGGTGCTCAGATGTTCTCCTGAAGAAGCATCCCCTCTGCTACAAGATGTCCCCTTGGTGTATAGTGACATTGTATCTGGGTTCTGGTTACGCCATGGGTCCTACATCACCCCATGGTTCATTCCCGGTTACCCACTAAACCACTGTATTTTAATACTACCTTGGACATCATACAGTACAGCTACCTCCAACTTGGAGTGATAGAAAATGTCTACTCCACATTTATGGTAAGAGCTGAATTCCATCATTGAGAAGGAATGGGCTTCACCTGGACCCCATTACGGTACCAGAATCTAAATCTCATCTAATCACACCAGGTGAAGTCAAAAATCTAAGGATGACCACACACACTTTCTGATCTTCTAATCTACGGATCTTCTAAGATCTGGATTACCCAAGGGGAAAACCAATGTCACCTTCAAGATGTCGGAAGAGGTTTTTTTCCCCCATATTGAGGTTTCTGATTCCATGCTTTTAAACCATGGAGAGAATAATCAAGCAAATCCAGCCATAGTGATCTATGTTGACAAGAGATGAAAAGTTTTATGAAAAGTTGGACCAATACAATTGGTGGGTTGGATATTGCCATTCGTGATGGTGTCTTCTGTGGGTGGGATGGTATTACGGTATGAACTCTGTTCCGACCACTTGAAACTATTTGATAGTAAGGGTAGGTTCACAATTGCGCTAAAGGGAGCCTGTTCCGGCAGAGTACCGTTTTGACAGTATTTGGCATAGCCAGATACTGCCACACACTGCCATATCCGACAGGACGAATACTGCTGCATACAGAGATATGTGACCAGCTGCTGGATTCCTGTTGAGTACCATTAAAGCCAGTGGGGATCTGGCTGTATCCAGCTATGCCAGATACGGTAACTCTAGTAGTCTCTTCTTCTTACCTTTAGCGCAGATGTGAACCTTCCCTACTGTGCCGCCATCAATGACCGATAGATTTGTCTTGCCCTGGATAAACCTCATTTAGGAGCCTCTCTTTTTGATGTTGCTCTCGATTCTTCTCTACGGTTTTATTTTTTTCCCACTACTATACTATCTTATTCCCATCACATTCGCTTTCTATCATGTTGGCACAATTCCCTTCATAGCCATTAAGGAACCCTTTTATAATTTCTCTATTTCTCTTTTGTTCCAGGGGGAAAAACAAGAACGAGAGAACAGAGAGGAAAATAAAAGCTTAATCTCAGCTCAACACTTTTACGAGTTCAATTTTTTTTCTTCTCTTAAGCGCATTGTCTGAGCCCACAAAGCGCCACGTGCCTGAAAGCAGCGCATTTCGCGGCAAAAGCACACATTCCAAGTGGATCCATGCGATCGGGAAGACGCCATCTTTTGTGAAGCACTTTATCTACTGATCCAAGGGAACCACAAACTAAAAAAAACTTGAGACAGGGATGATGTTAAACTCCGAACAAACAGAGATACCCGCTCATTCAGAGACTGAGTCTGTCTTTAGCGATTGCGGAGGTGGAGGAGGACTGAATGATGCCGGTGGCATCAGCTTATGTGGAGAAACGCGGATCTGCGACGCGAGTGATGCCGTAAAACGAGAGCTTCAGCACTTAAGTCGAGAGGAGAGGCGAAGACGGAGAAGAGCCACAGCCAAATACCGCACGGCACATGCTACACGGGAACGCATACGGGTGGAAGCATTCAATTTGGCCTTTGCGGAGCTGAGGAAGCTTCTGCCAACTCTTCCTCCTGACAAGAAACTGTCAAAAATTGAGATCCTCCGACTAGCTATCTGCTACATCTCTTATCTCAATCATGTTTTAGATGTCTGATAGCTCCCAGGTGCACTAAACGGGGTTATATCTCACCCCCTTTATTTTATGCTGCTGTATTCAGCTATAAACAAGGACATTATGACAGAGGACAACCTGTCGGACCATATGTTTTCTCCTCTGTCATGGATTTTTGTAGAGTCTCCATCTCCCAACCTAGAATGTAAAGCTCCTGCCTTTAAGCTATCACCCATTCTCCAAAACACGGTCACGGTTCAAACTCTTATCACGATATAGGGTTGTCACATGAAATCGAGACCTAGCTACCTACAAACATAGTTTACTGGGTCATTATACCCTTCTTTATCCACAGTGAATTCTAAAGATCCTCTTAAATTGCTAAAACTCTAGACTGATGGTCAAGTTGCACTTGTACATTTTAGTGAAGGCCTTCATAGCCTTCAAGAACTTCATAGCCTTCAAGAACTTGGTTTAGCTAAATGATCTCCATCAAGACAAATGCACCGGGCACACATATATATCAAGTGGTCCTGAGAAGATGAGATGGGGGCCTTTGAGTTCTTCCTCTTCACAGTCACCATAAAATGGTCAACCACAAGTCGGAGACTTATCCCCAAGGGTGAATCTGTCTCTATAACTCTTCCTAGAGCTCCATTAATTGATCCATCCATATGGCTCATATTTAAAACGTATGTCCTACGTAGAATGACCTATTGCCCTTCTTCAGTGCCCGCACCCCCTCGATGTACAGTCTCCTATTGGTATAGTTGAATCAATAGTCCGTTTCTAGGCAGAGACGTTACCGAGAATCTAGTATCAAATGTGCACTTTCTTTTCATATCAAAGTAAATATCTAGTAGATTAGTCTTTGTTCACTGAATGGTAACGAAGAAAGCTGCGTCCACAGGTCTAAGTTGCTTGTGATTGGTTGATACTTCTTAGTGGGTCATTTACCACCTCCCGAATGGGTTTACGAAACTTGAGGGACTCATCTTCAGAGGCGGATTGGCCATAGATCTTACAGGGAAATTTCCCGGTGGGCCGATGTCCAGGGGGCCGCCTGGGCCAGCGGAAGTTTTTGAGGATGTATTTTGTGATAGACTGTGGTATTTGGCTCTGTTGGGTGGTATAATGTGACACAATATGGTATTGCTGGCCCTGCCTTCCATCAATTTGGACCCGACTACAAAATGGGGCCACTTTTAGTATTTTTTCCAGGGCCACTTTAACTTCTCAGTCCGCCCCTGCTCATCTTAAACCCTCAGCCTTTAAAAGTTAAAGGTCAAATCCAGATGTTACGTTACATCGATGACATCTACGATGACCAGAAAAGTAGACCAACCCTATGATATCTCCAACCTCAAGTAACTTATGTTCTAAAGACTCAGTGCAACAACCAATACTACCTACTCTAGATAGGAGCATGATGGACAACAATGTAGATTACACGACGACCTCATAGCCAAAGGTAATATAATCTTCTCCTTAGATACTTCTCCTTAATTCTGCAGATAGAATGCTCTACCTTCTGGACAAAGGCCTTGAAAGCGGCCCCATACAACCACTACAGGGCCAGCAGGGTGGTACTGAAATGTACAGGGCAACTCCTAAATTGTGGAGAACTGGCCAGGAGGTCCTACCACCCTACAAGGAATAGGAAGGCGAGCAAGCACTAGGACCATACATGGTTATATATTTGATACTTGCAGTGGGACCTCTTCTCCTGGATCTACTCACCACTCTATGTTCTTCAAGTATGACTTCTCCTCAAATCACATAGATCCTTCTATGATCCATAAAATGTACTGAGCGATGATGAAATTTCCACCTTGAATTTCTGAGCCAAGGGTTACCTGACCCGGAGATGAAAAGTTGTGGTACCCAAGACGTTGTGAAAGAGCGCACAACTCAATGGTTGAAGGCCTATCATCCAAGTTCTCACCTCATGCTCAAGTCCATTATCTTTCCCTTCGTTTCACGTCCGCCCCCCTTTAAGAGACCCGAAATGTACGTGCCAGGAATTAACAAATTAATTTATTTTTATTTATTTATATGACTTGTTATTTATTTGCTGTCTTGTGCACTTTTTATGAGGGAAAAATAAAAAATAAAAAAATGCAGCAAAAATTTTACCGGGACTTTGGTGCTGGCCTCAGAGCACAGCTGACCAGAGCTCAAGTCTTACCTCCGTTCTGCCGCCGAGAGCCTCGAGTTCTTCTGTAGATATGTCCGATGACCTTTAAAGAAGAACTCCCGCAAAAAATGTTATTCCATGTCCTGCTAGAAATGTACATGATGTAATCTGTAGTGAATGTCATTTTCTTACCAGTGTCTGTATTTGTGAGTTATATCTCCCTGATGCTTCTCATCTGTGTCATGTGACCAGGAATCAGACCCACCAACTCACACAGCATCTTATGTGTGGACAGGAAGTCTAATTCTCTATGTATTCCTATGGGAGCCTCACTTTCAGTCTCATAGGAATGAATAGAGAAGTGACTGACTTCCTGTCCTGGGTCAGTTGGAGGTCAGGGAGTTGGTCACATGACCCAGCTACAATAAGAAGAGAGTGGATAACTCACGGATACAGTCTCTGATGAGAAGATTGCATTCACTACAGATTATATCATGCACCTTTCTAACAGGTCAGAGAATACACATTTTTGCGGGAGTTCTTCTTTAAATAAGCTCTTGATAAATGAAGAAAAAGAAGAATTTCTGTAAATACGTCGACAAGGTTTTATGTGTTTAGAACAGATACAGGCTATTTATGATTTCTTAAAAAAGTTGAAGGATTCAATTAAAAAAAACTTTTTTGAAGGAGACGCGTTTTGATCTATTTGTCACAATGACATGTTCTCATACATTTAGGTCATTTTCCGTGGTGGTCAGCGGTTCATCCATGAAGATGTCCGTGAAGGATCCGTGTCCAACACTAGGCTGAAATTTCCAGAGCATCTCCTAATGATCCATGGAAACCGCGGGACCAACAGGGATGGTGTCCACGTAGTGTCCGTAATCACAGACATGGTCTGTGGAAAACCACTGATCTGGGAAGACACACGTTAAAGTCCGTAGGTACATGTGCTGTGCGTGGAGACCACACCGACGGCACACGCCTGTGTAAAAGATGCTTCAAACAGAATACATGACTTATAAAGGTTGCGGTCAGAAGGCTTTCAGGGACTTTGTCCGGCTTACCTTGAAATTCAATGATGTAGACGGTTAGTGCGCCCCCGACAGGCAGAGGCTAGTGTGCGACTCCCGATGCTTCCCCCTGCTGGACAAGTAGGTCTATAGCAGAAAACTAGGCCGATCAGCGCAGGTAACACCTGAGAGGAAGGTAACACCTGGGGGGGGGGGGAGACACCTGAGAGGAAGGTAACACCTGGGGGTAACACCTGAGAGGAAGGTAAAACCTTGGGGGGAGGGGGAAGGTAAAACCTTGGGGGGGGGGCAGGTAACACCTGGAGGAAGGTAAAACCTGGGGGGGGGGCAAGTAAGTCTCAGGCTGGACTAAAGCTGAATCTCCAGGTACTACACTCATACATTACTGCTGTCATCTGGGGTATCTAAACCTATCATATATGTGATACTGTATGCTAAGCGGGTGTATCTAACACTACCATGTGTCATACTGTCTGCGAAACCAGTGTATCTAAGCATTCAATGTGTAATACTATTTGAGGAGCTAATCGTATCATGTGTGATACAGTCTGGTGGTTGGTGTATCTAAGCCTCCTGTGATACAGCACTGTGGTGTAGTCAGCAGTATGGCGCCTCCTGTACTCGGTGGATGATGTGTCCGGGCCTCAGGTCTACCCTTCTGTGAGGAGCCGCTGTGATGTACAGGTTCCCGCCGCCGGTGTACACAGCGCCAGTGAGGAGAAGCCGCCGGTGTACACAGCGCCAGTGAGGAGAAGCCGCCGGTGTACACAGCGCCAGTGAGGAGAAGCCGCCGGTGTACACAGCGCCAGTGAGGAGAAGCCGCCGGTGTACACAGCGCCAGTGAGGAGAAGCCGCCAGGTGTACACAGCGCCAGTGAGGAGAAGCCGCCGGTGTACACACCTGTGAGGAGAGCCAGCGCCTGTGAGGAGAAGCCGCCGGTGTACACAGCGGCCTGCTGAGGAGAAGCCGCCGCGTGTACACAGCGCAGTGAGGAGAAGCCCCGGTGTTAACACCGAGCCAGTGAGGAGAGCCGCCGGTAACACCCGAGCCAGTGAGGAGAAAGCCGCGGTGTACACCGAGCCAGTGAGGAGAAGCCGCCGCGTTGTACACCGCAGCCAGTTGAGAGAAGCGCCGAACCTGAGGTAAATGTTGAGGTTAAAATCTACAACATAGCCGCCTTCTTATAAACCACAGGGTAACAGCCTAGACCCAGAGGGCGTTATCATACATAACAGGCTGAAGATACCAACTATCTGGGCAGCACACAGTATCCACAGGACAGGCTGAGATACACCAGTCAGCCACACAGGTATCCACACAGGACAGGCTGAGATACACCCAGCTAAGCCCAATATCACACAGGACAGGCTGAGATACCAACCAGCTCACCAGACCAGTATCACACAGGACAGGCTGAGATACACCAGCTCAGCAGACAGTAATCACACAGGACAGGCTGAGATACACCCAGCTCAGCAGACAGTATCACACAGGCAGGCTGAGATACACCAGCTCAGCACACAATGTCACACAGGACAGGCTGAGATACACCAGCTCAGCAGATAGTATCACACAGGACAGGCTGAGATACACCAGCTCAGCACACAGTCATTACAACATGGATACCAGCTCGAGATACAAGGACCAGCTCAGCACACAAGTATCACACAGGACAGGCTGAGATACACCAGCTCAGCACACAGTATCACACAGGACAGGCTGAGATACACCAGCTCAGCACACAATATCACACAGGACAGGCTGAGATACACCAGCTCAGCACACAGTATCACACATGACAGGCTGAGATACATCACATCAGCACACAGTATCACACAGGACAGGCTGAGATACACCAGCTCAGCACACAGTATCACACATGACAGGCTGAGATACATCACATCAGCACACAGTATTACACAGGACATGCTGAGATACACCAGCTGAGCACACAATATCACACATGGACAGGCTGAGATACAGCACATCAGCAGACAGTATGGACAGGTTTGGATATGTTCAGTATCTCACTGATGATGTATCCGCACACCGGTACACAGTGAGTAGATACGCCTGTACATTTGGATACACCTCTGCCCGGGGGGAGCGCTGCTCTGGCGGCGTCACATCTACATAATTCAGTCGGACGGGGCAGATGTGTTTGGACCGGAGATCCCCTTCTCTGGAAATCACCGCTGATTTCGCCGCTGTCACCGGATGACAGGATTAATCAGGAAATTGAATTTATGAGAGGAGATGTGGAGCGCGTGGCGGTATTAACACCGCCACATCAAGCCTGCTGACAGAATCAATATCTCACACCTCCGCCATCTCCATCCAGACTGTAATAACGAGGCGGAGGATCATTTCCATGCAGAAGATTTACAGGGCCCCCCCTCATGTTCTCATACAGGCTGCAATCTGACACCCCATGGTCCTGACTGACACCAGAAGACGTGCCACTGTGTCGGACCGGTCCACATGTTAGAGGGTGAGGAACGCCTGTCCCCGCCCCTGAGGAGCAAACCGGACAGGCGGTACACTGAATGCAATTAAGACACCCCCTTAAAGTGATGCGGTCAGCTCTCCTGAGGGGCCAACAGTCCTAGGAATTGTTCAGAATTGGCATTGTAATACTCTACATTGTGCCATTCCTCTATTATTCCTCCTGGAAATTGATATAATTGATAGAAGGGCTATATACTCCAATCAGTGTGCACAATGTCAGATTTTGTAGGGCACAAATTTTGACAAAGGGAATAGCAACCCTCGTTTTAGCCGTACGTTTCCAGGAGGAATAATAGAGACAGAAACGGACAGAAAGCTTCTAAGTTAAGTTGGGTCGACAAGTAGTGGGGCCCCTGGAAAAGCTGAGCAGCTGAGATGGTGGCCATATCACCCAGCTTTCCCAGGAGCAGATAGAGTGACGTCCTCGGCTATTGTTCGGGCGCTGACTTCCCTCGCCCCGCTGGAGTCTCTCTCACTTTGTATGGAGGAGGGGCGAGGAGACAGGCTCCTCCACCATCTCAGGAGGTCAGCTGGGTAAGTCCTCCCCGGGGACAGCCTCGGTGTAGCTGGCGGTGACAGCAGGCCCGGGGCGGAGAGGTGCGCCCATTCATCACCAAACAAAGGGCTCGCCCGCTGAGGTGACCCGGCCCGCGCCTGATCAATACTTGTAATTGAGTCTTTGAAGTGGCTGTGATTGGTGGACGCGCCTTGTTAATATCACCCGCCATCGAGAGGAGATCTCGCCCCGGGGGTCACTCTGATGGAGTCTCATTTGTGAGCCAGCTGTCCGGATATTAACCCCTAACCCGCCGCTGTGCTCCTTACCTGTCCTCCAGCGGGTGACCACCGGGACGGCCCCACCATCCAGTCCACCTAGATATATGTGAGCAGGTATGTGGCGTCCACCTGCAGTATGGATGACAGGCTTGTGTGGGATGTCATGGCGGTCGTAGTCACATGGCACAGCGTCATCGCCCATCGTCCCTCTGTTATTCCTCCTGGAAGTGTATGACTACATCAACAACTGGGCGATACCATTCTCTTAACCATTGCAGCACTGATTGGACTGTGTCAGACTGTGCAGGGACACGTCCCCGGCTGGTAACGCCAGGAGGAATAATAGAGGAATAGTACAATGTTCTAGTACAGGTTCTATGAGAGGCTCCAGAATTGTTAGTCTGTCCATTCTCTCTGAAGGCACCAAGAATCGGACGTGTCCCCCGGATGACAGATGTCGGGGGACCTTTGGGCACCCCAAAAACTTATTAAATTAGCCTTTCTCGTCTTTATCCTTAGACACCTCTGGGAATGGAAAGAGACCAGTGGACTATTCGGACCCCTCCTTTCCCCTTCAGTGGGCCCCTTCAGCTCCTCAGTGCTTGGGCCCCTATTCCACGGGCCAGTGGAGCCGTAGAGGAACGTTCCAGATCATTGCTGGGGTAATGTGCTGCCAAAAACAAGGATTTCTGGTGACGAATGAAAGATACAACCACCCGACAAACAAGGGTCTTCTCATTTGCCGGTGATCGGTGACACAGTTACATGTACCAGTTATCGGGAATGTGCGATCACAGGAACATTCGTCCCCAATATTGTCCAGATCCTCGGCACCTGTCAGAGGGTCCTTAGATGCTGCTCAGCTGCCTGACCGCACTTTGGTCTGGTTCAGTTGTCCTCATGTAGTAGAAGCCTTGATGAACCTTCCTTCTCCATGTCTGGTCCTTCATCTTCTTCACCTCAGATCTAGACATACTGTCCCGGCATGTTTGGAAAACCAGCAGCCAAAGACGGCCACGCTAAGAAGGTCTTTGACTTGTGTCTATCCCAGATGTGTGCTGTACACACGGTGTCCAATTTTCTAGTCGGGAAATATCTCAGCAAGCTTTACTGTTGACCTTTAATAAAGACACCATGGGTGATCAAGACATGTATGTGTTACAGACATAACAAAGATTAATGCCTACCTCAATTATATTTTTGTCCAGGCATGCTTGGAAAACCAGTGGCCAAAAGTGGCCCCACGGAGAAGGTCGTTGACATGTGACCATCCCAGGTGTGTGATGAACACCAATGTCCATTTTTCCAGTCAGGAAATATCTCAGCAGGCTTTACTATTGACCTACCCTAAGTCAAAACACCATGGATGATCAAGGCAGGTATGTATCACAGATATAACAGAAATTATTGACTAGAGCGAGTGAACTGTCCAGGCATGTTTGGAAAACGAGTGGCCAAAAGTAACCCCACTGAGAAGGTCTTTGAAGAGTGTCCATCCTTAAGGTGTGCTGGACATGCAATATCCAATTTTCTAGTCAGGAGATATCTCAGCAGGCTTTACTATTGACCTACCCTATGTAAAGACACCATAGGTGATCAAGGCAGGTATGTATTAAAGGCATAACAGAGGTTATTGACTACTGCAATTAAGTTTTGGAACCTGTGGTTTTCGACCTAGAGCGAGTAAACTGTCCTGTTTGGAAAACCAGTGCCCAAAAGTGGCCCCACTGAGAAGGTCTTTCACGTGTGTCCATCCCGAAGGTGTTCTAGACACACATGATCCAATTTTCTAGTCGGGAAATTTTTCAGCAAGCTTTACTGTTGACCTACCATTAATAAAGACACCATGGGTGATCAAAGCAGGTATGTATCACAGACATAATAGAGATGACTGACTACCTCAATTATATTTTTGTATCTGTGGTTGTCGACCTAGAGAGAGTGAACTGTCCAGGCATGTTTGGAAAACCAGTAGCCAAAAGTGGCCCCACTGAGAAGGTCTTTGACGTGTGTCCATCCTGAAGGTGTACTGGACACACAGTATCCAATTTTCTAGTCGAGAAATATCTCAGCAGGCTTTACAATTGACCTACCCTAAGTAAAGACACCATGGGTGATCAAAGCAGGTATGTAATACAGACATAAAATATGAGAGTATCGACTACCTCGATTATAGTTTTGGATTTGTGGTTGTCGACCTAGAGACTGAACTGTCCAGACATGTTTGGAAAACCAGAGGCCAGAAGTGGCCCCACTGAGAAGGTCTTTGATGTGTGTCCATCCTGAAGGTGTACTGGACATGCAGTATCCAATTTTCTAGTCAGGAGATAACTCAGCAGGCTTCATTATTGACCTACCCTAAGTAAAGACACCATAGGTGATCAAGGCAGGCATAACAGAGGTTATTAACTACTGCAGTTAAGTTTTGGAACCTGTGGTTTTCGACCTAGAGCGAGTAAACTGTCCTGTTTGGAAAACCAGTGGCCAAAAGTGGCCCCACTGAGGAGGTCTTTGACATGTGTCCATCCCGAATGTGTACTAGACACACAGTATCCAATTTTCTAGTCGAGAAATATCTCAGCGGGCTTTACAATTGACCTACCCTAAGTAAAGACATCATGGGTGATCAAAGCAGGTATGTATCACAGACATAAAATAGGAGAGTATCGACTACCTCGATTATAGTTTTGGACCTGTGGTTGTCGACCTAGAGGTGAACTGTCCAGGCATGTTTGGAAAACCAGAGTCCAGAAGTGGTCCCACTGAGAAGGTCTTTGACGTGTGTCCATCTGGAAGGTGTACTGGACACACAGTATCCAGTTTTCTAGTTGAGAAATATCTCAGCAGGCTTTACAATTGACCTACCCTTAGTAAAGACACCATGGTTGATCAAAGCAGGTATGTATCACAGACATAAAAGAGACTATTGACTACCTCGATTATAGTTTTGGACCTGCGGTGTTGACCAAGAGCGAGTAAACTGTCCAGACATGTTCGGAAAACCAGAGTCCAGAAGTGGCCCCACTGAGAAGGTCTTTGACGTGTGTCCATCCAAGGTGTGTGATGGACACGCAATGTCCATTTTTCCAGTCAGGAAATATCTCAGCAGGCTTTACTATTAACCTACCGTAAGTAAAGACACCATGGATGATCAAGGCAGGTATGTACCCCGGACATTACAGAGATTATCATCTACCTCAGTGATATCATTTTTGGACCTGTGGTTATCTACCCAGAGCCAGCGAAACAGCGCATACAGCATGAAAACCGCAAGTGTGCTGATAGAGGACCTCACAGTGATATCTTCTCAGCGCCTGTGACCAGGGAGGAAGGGGTTAGTTCTACCATGGTTTTGCTTTTGTTTACCCTCAGAACATGGGGGTCCCCTCAGGGAACGAGGGCTGCAGCTGTTCGTTCAGTTGCTCCAAATTTCTTCAGAGAATCGGTTGGACACGGTAGCATCGCTTCCCAGCAGGGATGCATTAGATCAAAAAAATAGGCAACATCAGAGTGAGAAATCGAGTGAAGGAGTGTGAAATGGCCATCCGCCATCCAAGAAGATGAATTTTAATAAACGCTCCAGTGAGCGGGCAACCATCGGACCCTCTCCTCGCTTCCCGGTGAAGAAGCCAAGTCACTGGCTGGAGGTGGACCTTGCCATCTCTTGCTGTGTTCTTTAAAAGTCAATGTTTGCTAAATCCTATGACCCTCTCAAGCCACCGCATCGCCCCGGCTCCAGAGATGAAGAGTAGACGGCAACACAGAGGGGGGCATGGAGATTGAACCAGTCGCCTGGCTGAATATTTACTGTGCTGGAGATAATGTCTCGACGGGGGCAAGATGTGTCCAAGGAGCATCTCAAAGATGCATCCTGAGATCCTTAGGTAAACACCAAGGGATATTCAAAGAATTGCAAATCCGGAGATGTTAGAAGTCGCCGCTGAAGAAGAAAGATCCCGGATTAGATGCTGTTTGAGCCGACTGCGTTAAAAGAAATGGAAATTTCTAGTTTATGAAAGATTCTGCAGATGTGACCTTCAGAAGAACGACAAAGGTGATAACCACCAGCACCCATCATAGGTGTGCAGGCAGGAGGCGCCCACCTCACTGAGGTGCCATGTAAACATCAGGGCCTCACACCGCACTGCCCCCCTAGTGTCTACATATAGCAGCTACAGTGAACAAGCTGGGCTGCAGTGTAAAGCATGGAGCCTGAGCCTGTTCTCAGACTGTAGGTAGAGACCCCACCTCGTCCATTAGACAGTGCTGCTAAGATGGAGTCATTGATCACAACTGTGCTAGAGAGAGATAGATATGAGATAGATAGATAGATAGATAAGAGATAAATAGATATGAGAAAGATGAAGATAGATGGATACATAGATAGATATGAGATAGATAGATAGATAGATAACAGATAAATAGATATGAGATAGATAGATAGATATTTGATAGATATGATATGAGATAAATAAATAGATATTTGATAGATATGAGATGGATAGATAGATATGAGATAGATAAATAGATATTTGATATATAGATAGGAGATAGATAGATATTTGATAGATAGATAGATATGAGATAGATAGATAGATAGATAGGAGATAGATGATAGATAGATATGAGATAGATAATAGATAGATAGGAGATAGATGATAGATAGATAATAGATAGATATTAGATAGATGATAAATAGATATTAGAAGATAGATGATAGATCGATGATAGATAGATAGATAGATAGATGATAGATAGATGATAGATATGAGATAGATAATAGATAGATGATAGATAGATATTAGATGATAGATAGATATTAGATGATAGATAGATACTGATATTAGATAATAGATAGATAGATAGATATTAGATAGATGATAAATAGATATTAGATAGATGATAGATATTAGATATCAGACAGACAGGATACAGAGTTAGACATCAGGACATCACACACTTTGGTTAACCCCTTGATGACCACAGGCTTTCTCTCTACCACCAGCTGATCCCCTTCCTCAGGAGTCGGCTCCTTTAAGAGATGCGGGCAGTGCCCCCGGTCTCTGCCATTACCAGCTCATCAGCAGAGGAATGTATTTGTCACCTCTCATCTACATCCAGTGTCCCCTCGGCAGCTCCAGTGCTCGGACCCCTTCCCCGTCCTCGCTGCTCCCCAGCCCCAGAGGTTACATGAAGTGTGTGCAGAGCAACAGATGAGTGTGAGGAGTGAGCGCATACTGCCGCTGCTGCCGGCCTTCTGGGATGTCCATTGTTACCGCTGCTGACATATGGTCACCATTGTGCGCCACACAAAGCCTCCACTTAATGCCCATTCAGCTCCATGGTCCGGCCTCATCATGCCGACAGACTGGCTTCTCAGTATGTTCATTCCAAGAAGAAGAAGAGCCGAGGAAGGGGGGCGAGGTCCTGAAGAGGCTGCGTGAGTGGTCTCCGAGCTCGGGCACAGCTGGACTAGAGAACCGTTTTAGCGAAATGAATGAAATTCAATTGTTTGCCCAAGTCAGTTTCATTAGATATTGAAAGGGAAAGGACTGATTGAGCTGGAACCCTCTATATGGCGGCACAACGTCCCTGTGGAAAATAGGCGCACGCCAGCCCTCTACCATCAAAGCCACTCGCTTCTAGTCTCATTGTAGGGGCACGGTAAAGAGCATCTCCCCTTTAAGCTAAAAATAAATCCCCAATGTCCTCCACCCAGGGCGACGGTGCAGTGACAGGAGAGCTTCTGGATTCAGGGCTCTAGAAAAGCTGGGTGACAACCCGTGTCAGGTCAGAATAAAGGACATGGGACCAGAGGAGGTTTTGATGGCACATTGAATAAATATCAGGCAGAGGTTTCATGGTTCTCCAGTAGGGTACACATGCATCATGGTTACACTCTCACAGGCAGCGGGCACATACGCTTGATAGTTGTGGACACAGGACTAAGCCTAACTGCTGCTGTTACTCTCAGTGGTACTCAAGAAGAGGTGCAGTTACATTGAGTACAGGAGGAGCCGCTGTGAGGATGGGAGTAGTAGTGGCCCTGATGAAGTGTTGGGTCGCGGTGTACTCCCTCAGGCCGTTGCTTTCTGGGGATCGGTGCAGTGGAAATGTGGTATTGAAAAATGAGTCCAGATCAAGACGTATAAAGTCTCTGTAATGTAGAACTTCAGGACATTTAATAGTAGCTGACTCCAAGTGCAATTTTCTGGCACCACTAAGAATGGCTACAATTTAGCATGAGTATTGTACTAGTAGTATTCTGGATGATGGGTGTCTTAGCCGTAGTCCCTCACCTCACAGAAGTGTCTTTGATGCAGGTGATAGGTGGTCACTCTGCTGTCTGACTTCTCAAGGATAGGTCTTGAGCTGTTGTTCTCTCTGAATAATCCTTCTTAGGAGCAGGAGCTCGGCAGTGTGCTTCCTCTCCTTTCTAAATCTCAGCAGGAAGCAGGGCCAGCCCACTCCTACCAGAAGGAGAGGAACAGGGTGGATCCTTACTAACCATTCCCTACTGGAACAAATGGCACAGTTCTTGCAACATAATGTTCCCAAAAGGAACCTCCATTCTTCAGGGGCAGACTTGTGCTGTACAACTGGATGGCAGTTTCTGATTCGCAGCTCTGCTCGTGGCACCCATCCCCTGACAGCCTGACTGAGGCATCCAACAGGCACACTGGAGGCACCCTAGAAGTCTAGCTTCTCACTTGTTCTACTGCGGCTTTCCAGAGGTTCAACTCTACACTCTGGCAGACTCCTCTGTGGGCCAACATACTCCATCTTAAGCTACTTTCACACTAGCAGCATGCTCCTCCGGCGGGTGAACAGCCTGCCGGATCCATGCTGCCACTAGTGCATGCGTGAGGCCTGAACTCCTCTCCGGCCCCATATACTATAATGAGGGCAGGCTGGAATTCCGACTGCAGCATGCCAAACACGCCGAGAGGTGACCGGAATAAAACTACGACATGAGGAGCATACCGCTAGTGTGAAACTAGCCTTCTGTGGCCACCTTCTGGTTACTGAGCACATTGGTTGTCTCTATGCATCCAGTCAGGGACCCAAGTCTGCGGCCTGTGCTTTTAGGACCTGGTCTACAGCAGGGCCCACTTAACTCCCACCCCCAGCAGACATTGAATTGGATGTATTAATCCTGCAGAATTTTATGTCAGAATTGGCACAGTTTTGGCTCAAAATATTCCATATTAGGCCATGTCTCATTTCCGAAAAGTGACACCCTTGTCTGTTAGGCTACGCCCCTATGTATTTTAATAATAATTGAGCCACGTTTGGGGAAATTGCTCCGTTGGCAACGATGGAACTAACACTCTTGTTGGTTATCATCAGCTAAGGGGCCTCTCCTATTAGCGGTGATATGCTAGCCGCATGCCGAGGGAAGCCAGACCAGCATAGTCCACTCGTTCTGAGATGGTGCCTCGATGGTAGAGAAAGTGGAAGGTATTGTTCCCCCATCTTACAAGAAATTTGGTTACCACCCAGATATTTCCAAAATTTTTTTACCTGTATCTCTACCCATGGGAGAGCAGGGTGACAGTCATCCTGACTATAGTAGTTAGGGGAGCGATGTTCTGCAGATCTCTGCAGAGTAAATCATCATGTATCTGTCAGAAGGTGGAGTGACTGATGGCTTCACACCTGAGACGACCCCACGTGCCAAGGCCTTGAGACGTCTTGAGTTGGGCCCTTCACGTCTGCCTCAGATTTCGAGGCCTGCGCTTGTGTGGAGCCTCATCTGCTTCCTCTATTGACTCTGGGATTGAATTTTCCTGTAGAAGTCGGCAGGAGAGCAGCTGCTCCGCCGCCTCGCACACCCCCGGAATAATCTTGTGTGCACACACGGATCTGTTTGCACACTTTGTTTCATAACACGGGCCTTTGTGGCGCTGCCATCTGGGTTCCTGGACTGGCACCCAAGTACGCGGAGTGGCAGCTCATCGACTGCCGGGATAAATCACCATAGAGTGTTTTATTATCATTATTATTATTATATACTGAGGAACAATGGGAGGCCTCTGAGGGGCCCCTGGCGGCCATTTTCCCTAACCGTTATGCGAGGGCACATTTTTTAATGTGGCCGTTTAGATGCATCTGACTTGTGTAGGTTTCATCCTGTTTTCCATAACATCTGTTACACAAGATTGGCAGACACTTTCCATATTGTAGAGGTGCCAGGCTGGCAGGACACACCGTTTGGAAGCAGTGGTAGCAGAGAAAAGATTACAGGTTGCCTAGAGCGCTGCATGCCAGAGAGAGCACCCGCCCTGCACCCTCACAGAACTCTGCTCTCTTAATACACTAACCAGTAATACCCAGCATTATAGAAGATGTATTTATGTACATACAGGCGGTATTATAGTAGTTATATTCTTGTACATAGGAGGCAGTATTATAGTAGTTATATTCTTGTACATAGAAGCAGTATTATAGTAGTTATATTCTTGTACATAGGAGGCAGTATTATAGTAGTTATATTCTTGTACATAGGAGCAGTATTATAGTAGTTATATTCTTGTACATAGGAGCAGAATTATAGTTGTTATATTCTTGTACATAGGAGCAGTATTATAGTAGTTATATTCTTGTACATAGGAGCAGTATTATAGTAGTTATATTCTTGTACATAGGAGGCAGTATTATAGTAGTTATATTCTTGTACATAGGAGCAGTATTATAGTAGTTATATTCTTGTACATAGGAGGTAGTATTATAATAGTTTATATTCTTTGTACATAGGAGCAGTATTATAGTATATATATTCTTGTACATAGGAGGCAGTGTTATAGTAGTTATATTCTTGTACATAGGAGGCAGTATTATACTAGTTATATTCTTGTACATAGGAGGCAGTATTATAGCAGTTATAATCTTGTACATAGGAGGCAGTATTATAGTAGTTATATTCTTGTATATAGGAGCAGTATTATAGTAGTTATATTCTTGTACATAGGAGCAGTATTATAGTAGTTATATTCTTGTACATAGGAGCAGTATTATAGTAGTTTATATTCTTGTACATTAGGAGCCAGTATTATAGTAGTTATATTCTTGTACATAGGAGGCAGTATTATATGTAGTTATGTTCTTGTACATAGGAGCAGTATTATAGTAGTTATATTCTTGTACATAGGAGGCAGTATTATAGGTAGTTATATTCTGTACATAGGAGCAGTATTATAGTAGTTATATTCTTGTACATAGGAGCAGTATTATAGTAGTTATATCTTGTACATAGGAGGCAGTATTATAGTAGTTATATTCTTGTACATAGGAGCAGTATTATAGTAGTTATATTCTTGTACATAGGAGGTAGTATTATAATAGTTTATAGTCTTGTACATAGGAGCAGTATTATAGTATATATATTCTTGTACATAGGAGGCAGTATTATAGTAGTTATATTCTTGTACATAGGAGCAGTATTATACTAGTTATATTCTTGTACATAGGAGGCAGTATTATAGCAGTTATATTCTTGTACATAGGAGGCAGTATTATAGTAGTTATATTCTTGTACATAGGAGCAGTATTATAGTAGTTATATTCTTGTACATAGGAGCAGTATTATAGTAGTTATATTCTTGTACATAGGAGCAGTATTATAGTAGTTATATTCTTGTACATAGGAGGCAGTATTATAGTAGTTATATTCTTGTACATAGGAGCAGTATTATAGTAGTTATATTCTTGTACATAGGAGGCAGTATTATAGTAGTTATATTCTTGTACATAGGAGCAGTATTATAGTAGTTATAATCTTGTACATAGGAGCAGTATTATAATAGTTATATTCTTGTACATAGGAGCAGTATTATAGTAGTTATATTCTTGTACATAGGAGCAGTATTATAGTAGTTATATTATTGTACATAGGAGCAGTATTATAGTAGTTATATTCTTGTACATAGGAGCAGTATTATAGTAGTTACTGCTCCTATGTACAAGAATATAACTACTATAATACTGCTCCTATGTACAAGAATATATTATAGTAGTTATATTCTTGTACATAGGAGCAGTATTATAGTAGTTATATTCTTGTACATAGGAGGCAGTATTATAGTAGTTTATATTCTTGTACATAGGAGCAGTATTATAGTAGTTATATTTCTTGTACATAGGAGGCAGTATTATAGTAGTTATATTCTTGTACATAGGAGCAGTATTATAGTAGTATTTAAGGAGTATTATAGTTTTTGTACATAGGAAGCAGTATTATAGTAGTTATATTCTTGTACATAGGAGCAGTATTATAGTAGTTATATTCTTGTACATAGGAGCAGTATTATAGTAGTTAATAATCTTGTACATAGGAGCAGTATTATAGTAGTTATATTCTTGTACATAGGAGCAGTATTATAGTAGTTATATTCTTTGTACATAGGACAGTATTATAGTAGTTATATTCTTGTACATAGGAGCAGTATTATAGTAGTTATATTCTTGGTACATAGGAGCAGTATTATAGTAGTTATACTCTTGTACATAGGAGCAGTATTATAGTTAGTTATATTCTTGTACAAGGAGGCAGTATTATAGTAGTTTATATTCTTGTACATAGAGCAGTATTATAGTAGTTATATTCTTGTACATAAGAGGCAGTATTATAGTAGTTATATTCTGTACATAGGAGCAGTATTATAGTAGTTATATTCTTGTACATAGGAGCAGTATAGTATTATAGTAGTTATATTCTTGTACATAGGAGCAGTAATTATAGTAGTTATATTCTTGTACATAAGAGGCAGTATTATAGTAGTTATATTCTTGTACATAGGAGCAGTATTATAGTAGTTATATTCTTGTACATAGGAGCAGTATTATAGTAGTTATATTCTTTGTACATAGGAGCAGTATTATAGTAGTTATATTCTTGTACATAGGAGCAGTATTATAGTAGTTATATTCTTGTACATAGGAGGCAGTATTATAGTAGTTATATTCTTGTACATAGGAGCAGTATTATAGTAGTTATTATTCTTGTACATAGGAGCAGTATTATAGTAGTTTTATATTCTTGTACATAGGAGGCAGTATTATAGTAGTTATATTCTTGTACATAGGAGGCAGTATTATAGTAGTTATATTCTTGTACATAGGAGCAGTATTATAGTAGTTATATTCTTGTACATAGGAGCAGTATTATAGTAGTTATATTCTTGTACATAGGAGCAGTAATTATAGTAGTTATATTATATTCTTGTACATAGGAGGCAGTATTATAGTAGTTATATTCTTGTACATAGGAGCAGTATTATAGTAGTTATATTCTTGTACATAGGAGCAGTATTATAGTAGTTATGCTCCTATGTACATAGAATATAATACTATATAGCTCCTATGTACAAGAATATATTATAGTAGTTATATTCTTGTACATAGGAGCAGTATTATAGTAGTTATATTCTTGTACATAGGAGGCAGTATTATAGTAGTTATATTCTTGTACATAGGAGCAGTATTATAGTAGTTATATTCTTGTACATAGGAGCAGTATTATAGTAGTTATATTCTTGTACATAGGAGCAGTATTATAGTAGTTATATTCTTGTACATAGGAGCAGTATTATAGTAGTTATATTCTTGTACATAGGAGCAGTATTATAGTAGTTATATTCTTGTACATAGGAGGCAGTATTATAGTAGTTATATTCTTGTACATAGGAGCAGTATTATAGTAGTTATATTCTTGTACATAGGAGCAGTATTATAAGTAGTTATATTCTTGTACATAGGAGCAGTATTATATGTAGTTATATTCTTGTACATAGGAGCAGTATTATAGTAGTTATATTCTTGTACATAGGAGCAGTATTATAGTAGTTATATTCTTGTACATAGGAGCAGTATTATAGTAGTTATATTCTTGTACATAGGAGGCAGTATTATAGTAGTTATATTCTTGTACATAGGAGCAGTATTATAGTAGTTATATTCTTGTACATAGGAGCAGTATTATAGTAGTTATATTCTTGTACATAGGAGCAGTATTATAGTAGTTATATTCTTGTACATAGGAGCAGTATTATAGTAGTTATATTCTTGTACATAGGAGGCAGTATTTATAGTAGTTATATATTCTTGTACATAGGAGCAGTATTATAGTAGTTATATTCTTGTACATAGGAGCAGTATTATAGTAGTTATATTCTTGTACATAGGAGCAGTATTATAGTAGTTATATTCTTGTACATAGGAGCAGTATTATAGTAGTTATATTCTTGTACATAGGAGGCAGTATTATAGTAGTTATATTCTTGTAACATAGGAGCAGTATTATAGTAGTTATATTCTTGTACATAGGAGCAGTATTATAGTAGTTATATTCTTGTACATAGGAGCAGTATTATAGTAGTTATATTCTTGTACATAGGAGGCAGTATTAATAGTAGTTATATTCTTGTACATAGGAGGCAGTATTATAGTAGTTATATTCTTGTACATAGGAGGCAGTATTATAGTAGTTATATTCTTGTACATAGGGAGCAGTATTATAGTAGTTATATTCTTGTACATAGGAGGCAGTATTATAGTAGTTATATTCTTGTACATAGGAGCAGTATTATAGTAGTTATATTCCTTGTACATAGGAGCAGTATTATAGTAGTTATATTCTTGTACATAGGAGCAGTATTATAGTAGTTATATTCTTGTACATAGGAGGCAGTATTATAGTAGTTATATTCTTGTACATAGGAGGCAGTATATAGTAGTTATATTCTTGTACATAGGAGCAGTATTATAGTAGTTATATTCTTGTACATAGGAGCAGTATTATAAGTAGTTATATTCTTGTACATAGGAGCAGTATTATAGTAGTTATATTCTTGTACATAGGAGCAGTATTATAGTAGTTATATTCTTGTACATAGGAGCAGTATTATAGTAGTTATATTCTTGTACATAGGAGCAGTATTATAGTAGTTATATTAGAATTAACACTATAATAGCTCCTAGCAAGAATATATTATAGTAGTTATATTCTTGTACATAGGAGCAGTATTATAGTAAGTTATATTCTTGTACATAGGAGGCAGTATTATAGTAGTTATATTCTTGTACATAGAGCAGTATTATAGTAGATATTTCTTGTAACAGAGGAGCAGTATTATAGTAGTTATATTCTTGTACATAGGAGCAGTATTATAGTAGTTATATTCTTGTACATAGGAGCAGTATTATAGTAGTTATATTCTTGTACATAGGAGCAGTATTATAGTAGTTATATTCTTGTACATAGGAGCAGTATTATAGTAGTTATATTCTTGTACATAGGAGGCAGTATTATAGTAGTTATATTCTTGTACATAGGAGCAGTATTATAGTAGTTATATTCTTGTACATAGGAGCAGTATTATAGTAGTTATATTCTTGTACATAGGAGGCAGTATTATAGTAGTTATATCTTGTAGCATAGGAGCAGTATTATAGTAGTTTATTCTTGTACATAGGAGCAGTATTATAGTAGTTATATTCTTGTAATAGGAGCAGTATTATAAGTTATTCTTGTACATAGGAGCAGTATTATAGTAGTTATATTCTTGTACATAGGAGGCAGTATTATAGTAGTTATATTCTTGTACATAGGAGCAGTATTATAAAGTATATATTCTTGTACATAGGAGCAGTATTATAGTAAAAGTTATATTCTTGTACATAGGAGCAGTTATTATAGTAGTTATATTCTTTGTACATAGGAAGTATTATTAGTATATTCTGTATAGGAGCAGTATTATAGTAGTTATATTCTTGTACATAGGAGCAGTATTATAGTAGTTATATTCTTGTACATAGGAGGCAGTATTATATAGTAGTTATATTCTTGTACATAGCAGATTCATTATAAGCATAGGAGCAGTATTATAGTAGTTATATTCTTGTACATAGGAGCAGTATTATAGTAGTTTATATTCTTGTACATAGGAGCAGTATTATAGTAGTTATATTCTTGTACATAAGAGGCAGTATTATAGTAGTTATATTCTTGTACATAGGAGCAGTATTATAGTAGTTATATTCTTGTACATAGGAGCAGTATTATAGTAGTTATATTCTTGTACATAGGAGGCAGTATTATAGTAGTTATATATTCTTGTACATCGGAGCAGTATTTATAGTAGTTATATTCTTGTACATAGGAGGTAGTATAGTATAGTAGTTATATTCTTGTACATAGGAGCAGTATTATAGTAGTTATATTCTTGTACATAGGAGCAGTATTATAGTAGTTATATTCTTGTACATAGGGGCAGTATTATAGTAGTTATATTCTTGTACATAGGAGGCAGTATTATAGTAATATTCTTGTACATAGGAGCAGTATTATAGTAGTTATATTCTTGTACATAGGAGCAGTATATAGTAAGTTATATTCTTGTACATAAGAGACAGTATTATAGTAGTTATATTCTTGTACATAGGAGCAGTATTATAGTAGTTATATTCTTGTACATAGGAGCAGTATTATAGTAGTTATATTCTTGTACATAGGAGCAGTATTATAGTAGTTACTGCTCCTATGTACAAGAATATATAACTACTATAATACTGCTCCTATGTACAAGAATATATTATAGTAGTTTATATTCTTGTACATAGGAGCAGTATTATAGTAATTATATTCTTGTACATAGGAGGCAGTATTATAAGTAGTTATTATTCTTGTAGCATAGAAGCAGTATTATAGTAGTTATATTCTTGTACAGAGGAGCAGTTATTATAGTAGTTATATTCTTGTACATAGGAGCAGTATTATAGTAGTTATATTCTTGTACATAGGAGCAGTATTATAGTAGTTATATTCTTGTACATAGGAGCAGTATTATAGTAGTTATATTCTTGTACATAGGAGCAGTATTATAGTAGTTATATTCTTGTACATAGGAGGCAGTATTATAGTAGTTATATTCTTGTACATAGGAGGCAGTATTATAGTAGTTATATTCTTGTACATAGGAGCAGTATTATAGTAGTTATATTCTTGTTACATAGGAGGCAGTATTATAGTAGTTATATTCTTCGTAACATAGGAGGCAGTATTATAGTAGTTATTTCTTGTACATAGGAGGCAGTATTATAGTAGTTATATTCTTGTACATAGGAGCAGTATTATAAAAGTTATATTCTTGTACATAGGAGCAGTATTATAGTAGTTATATTCTTGTATATAGGAGCAGTATTATAGTAGTTATATTCTTGTACATAGGAGTAGTATTATAAAAGTTATATTCTTGTACATAGGAGCAGTATTATAGTAGTTATATTCTTGCTACATAGAAGCAGTATTATAGTAGTTATATTCTTGTACATAGGAGCAGTATTATAGTAGTTATATTCTTGTACAGAGGAGCAGTATTATAATAATTATATTCTTGTACATAGGAGCAGTATTATAGTAGTTATATTCTTGTACATAGGAGCAGTATTATAGTGGTTATATTCTTGTACATAGGAGGCAGTATTATAGTAGTTATATTCTTGTACATAGGAGCAGTATTATAATAATTATATTCTTGTACATAGGAGCAGTATTATAGTAGTTATATTCTTGTACATAGGAGCAGTATTATAGTAGTTATATTCTGTACATAGGAGCAGTATTATAGTTGTTATATTCTTGTACATAGGAGCCGTATTATAGTAGTTATATTCTTGTACATAGGAGCAGTATTATAGTAGTTATATTCTTGTACAGAGGAGCGTATTATAGTAGTTATATTCTTGTACATAGGAGCAGTAATTATAGTAGTTATATTCTTGTACATAGGAGCAGTATTATAATAATTATATTCTTGTACATAGGAGCAGTATATAGTAGTTATATCTTGTACATAGGAAGGCAGTATTATAATATTATATTCTTGTACAGAGGAGCAGTATTTATAGTGTTATATTCTTGTACATAGGAGCAGTATTATAATAATTATATTCTTGTACATAGGAGCAGTATTATAGTAGTTATATTCTTGTACATAGGAGGCAGTATTATAATAATTATATTCTTGTACATAGGAGGCAGTATTATAGTAGTTATATTCTTGTACAGAGGAGCAGTATTATAGTAGTTATATTCTTGTACATAGGAGCAGTATTATAATAATTATATTCTTGTACATAGGAGCAGTATTATAGTAGTTATATTCTTGTACATAGGAGGCAGTATTATAGTAGTTATATTCTTGTACATAGGAGCAGTATTATAGTAGTTATATTCTTGTATATAGGAGCAGTATTATAGTAGTTATATTCTTGTACATAGGAGGCAGTATTATAGTAGTTATATTCTTGTACATAGGAGCAGTATTATAGGAGCAGTGTTATAGTAGTTATATTCTTGTACATAGGAGCAGTATTATAGGAGCAGTATTACTCGTAGACTTGGTAAGATAGCGGGAGTGCACATGCCCACGAATGCCCTAACAAACAGTACAGGACCCTGAGCTGAAGCACAAGCTCTGCTCTGAGCTGGAAGGAAGAGCCGACACGCGGTGTAGATACAACAGTAAAGCTGCCTGTACTTGTCAGTGCGGTGTGCAGGAGCAAGTGAAAGAACCCAAGACCTATGTCTGCCTGTAGGGGCAGCAGCACAGGCACGGAGAGCTTGGCTAACAGTACCCCCCACCTTATGCCCAGGGGCGTAGCTAAAGGCTCATGGGCCCTGGTGCAAGAGTTCAGCTTGGGCCCCCCTTCCCTTAGTGCTCTGCATATCTTCTTATGTGACATAAGAGACTTTGGTCCCCCTCAGACTCCTGGGCCCAGTAGCGACTGCTGCCTCTTCACCCCTATAGCTACGCCCCTGCTTACGCCCCTTTACCCAGGCCTGGCCCCAGACAAAAAAAAATTTAAAAAGAAGAGGGGCATTGATGTTCTCGTTTGGTTCCCAAGATCTTTTCTCAGGACCAAATCCTTTCCAGTCCATGAGAAACAAGGTCTTACCTCTACTCTTATTCATGCCCAGAATACTTTCGACCTTGTAGACATTCTTCTCAAAGGAGCAGGAGTAGAGAGAGGTTTTTTGAAGAAACATTTGAAGACGACCAGCTTCAGCAGAGAGATATGGAATAAATTCAGCAGACATTTTAAGAAGACATCCAGACCTTATCGCTGGGATGAAATTGAGGAGGCTTGGCCGACATGATTGTTAAAGGAAAATTCCGCCCAAAAATTCTTCAAGATGAAGATTAACAAAATGGCTCAGAAAATTTGTCAGGATCTGGTTGACCCGCTCTACTTGGCCATTAGACTGAGGATGATATTCTGACGAGTCCAGGGACACAATCAACAACTTGCAAACCTAGAAGTGAATTGAACACCTCTACCGGAGATAATACGATGAGGAAAACCATGGGGATGGAACATGTGCTGGATGAAACTCTTGGCCATTTGTGGAGCTGAAGAAGGACCTGGCAGAGGGACAAAATGCACCATTTTGGAAAAGCAGTCTGTGTCTACCCAAATGACGGAGAATCCAGAAGAAAAAGGCAAATCTGTGATAAAGTCCATGGCTATTTGCTGCCAGGGAACCTCAGGAATAGGAAGCAGGAGACCAGCAGAGTGCTTTTTAGGTGTCTTAGGCCACTTTCACACTAGTGGCAGCACGGATCCGACGGGTGAAGGGTCCCGCCGGATCTGTGCTGCCGCAGGTGCACGTGTGGAGCCGGAACCGCGCTCCGGCCCCACACGTGTCAGACACAGTCTCACCAAGCCATAATTACCGGCTCCTGGTGTCCTGGTGGCTTCTGGTTGTCAGAGGCCCCAGCAGCTCCGGACAGCACAAAGGAAGAGAAGATTCCCCACAGTGCCCTCTGCTGGAGAGGAGGGAGCTGTGGGGAAAAGTGCAGGTGACGGATCCATCATGAACTCCATTGAAAGTCAATAGAGGACGGATCTGTTTACTAGTGTGTCACACCAAACGTATCCGTCCCCATTGACTTGCATTGGGGGTCATTCCGGATCCGTCTTGGTGCGGATGCCCAGACCGGAGAGAAAACCGCAGCATGCTGCGGTTTGCTGTCCGGACTGAAGACAGAACTGAATGCTTTCAGGAGCCTCCGTTGTCTTCAGTTCAGTTTTGTCCCCATTGACAATGAATGGGGACAAAACTGAAGCGTTTTATTCCGGTATTGAGCCCCTATGACGGAACTCAATACCGGAATTATAAAACGCTAGTGTGAAAGTAGCCTTATTCTGTTTACACAAGGCACAGGCCGAGACAAAATCTCGAATATCCTTCCTCATGGACGGGCACCAGTATCGTTGAGCGATGAATTGGAAGGTCTTTTGCTGACTGGTATGACCCACAACTTTTGAGGAGTCACCCCAGTGTAGGACCCGTCTCCTGGGTGATATCTCAGATAACTTAACAGGGTAGACAGCAATTTTTGCAGGATCAATAATGTGTTGAGGCTCCTCCTGATCAGTAGAATCAAAGGACCTGGAAAGAGCATCTGCTTTGACATTTTTATCTGCCGCTCTGAAGTGGAGAATGAAATCAAAGCAAGCAAAAGGACAAGGACCATCTGGCTTGACAAGGATTACGTCTTCGTGCAGACTGTATATAGGTAAGATTCTTGTGGTCAGTACAGGTCACCGCAAGATGAGCCGCTCCGACCAGAAGGTAACACCATTCTTCCAGTGCCATCATGATGGCCAACAACTATCTGCCCCCAATCGGGTAGTTGTGCTAAGGAGCAGAAACTAAATGAGAGGGTCGATACCCCAAAAAATAGTCACTAAGGGTCACCCTTAGTGTGATAACATGTAACTTTTACTATTTATGATAAAATACAAGTGTGATCGGTTAAAACTATTGGGGTAGCGCTGTCACTGTATTATATTATGGTGTACAGATCTTGTCTTGTCTAGTTTGGGTTGTGGAGAAGGCCCTGGAGAAAAAGCCACAAATTGTCATCTTGCCAGAGGAAGATTTTTGTGAAAGCACTGCCCCGGCTCCAATATACCATGCATCCACCTCACGAAAACGTAGCTTAGTAGCATCAGGACGATGGAGCCAGGAGTCGCTGTCAGGGACGAGAAGTGTACACCAACTGGTGAAATACTGGTGCTTCAGATCGAGGCCACTTTAAAGTCCTGATCTCTCTGAATTCTGCCCCTGTAGGTCTGACATGGCGGCTGATTGCTACTGCCGTGCCACCATCTTGATCACTGCCTCCTCCAGGCATTACCCTGCACTCCCAGATGTGAGATGTGGCATCATGGACGTGGAGGATTAGATATGTCAGAAGATGAGAAAAAAACAATATCCTATAAAAAAAATTGTTGCATCATTTAGGCCTCATGCACACAATCATATGTATTTTGCAGTCTGCAAAAAACGGATCCGCAAAAAATACAGATGACATCCGTGTCCATTCCGTAGTTTGAGGAACGGAACAGCTGTCCCCTAATAGAAGAGTCCTATCCTTGTCTGTGATGGAGACATTAATAGGACATGTTCTATCCTTTTGCGGAACGGACATACGGAAACGGAATGCACACATAGTAACTTCCGTTTTTTTTAAATGAATGGTTCCGCATACGGTCTGCAAAAAAAACTGAATGGACACGAAATACGTTCATGTGCATGAGCCCTTATGCATAGGATTGCATTGGATCCATTTTTTTACAGGATCATTTCCATCTGAGATCCGTTTTTTTAGGCGGGGGGGAGAAGTACTGCATGCAGTAATGGCTCAAGCGGATAACAGTTCTTTTTGGCTCTCTTTCTTCTGATGGAGGAGAGTGGAACGCTAAACGGTCATGTGAACTCAGCCTAACAGGATCCATATTTGTATAGGATCTGTTTTTTTACAGGATCCGTTTTTGTATAGGATCTGTTTTTTTACAGGATCCGTTTTTGTATAGGATCTGTTCTTTTACAGGATCCGTTTTTGTATAGGATCTGTTCTTTTACAGGATCCGTTTTTGTATAGGATCTGTTCTTTTACAGGATCCGTTTTTGTTATAGGATCTGTTTCTTTAAGATACGTTTTTGTATAGGATCTGTTCTTTTACAGGATCCGTTTTTGTATAGGATCTGTTCTTTTACAGGATCCGTTTTTGTATAGGATCTGTTCTTTTACAGGATCCGTTTTTGTATAGGATCTGTTCTTTTACAGGATCCGTTTTTGTATAGGATCTGTTCTTTTACAGGATCCGTTTTTGTATAGGATCTGTTCTTTTACAGGATCCGTTTTTGTATAGGATCTGTTCTTTTACAGGATCCGTTTTTGTATAGGATCTGTTCTTTTACAGGATCCGTTTTTGTATAGGATCTGTTCTTTTACAGGACCCGTTTTTGTATAGGATCTGTTCTTTTACAGGATCCATTTTTGTATAGGATCTGTTCTTTTACAGGATCCGTTTTTTTGTTGTGTCCTTTTCATGGATCAGAAGAAAGGATAATGGAACCTGGGTTCACCTATAGGGACTGCGCTGCCCGTGGATTCTGTGATGAAGTTACAATAACGGATCCGGTGTCTGGAGAGCGCTTTGTTTTGTGCGGCCGTATTCTTGGGGTTGCACGCCCATCCGTGCCCTTTACGTGTAGTATTATAGCGCTTACCCTTTTCTGCCTTGTAGCAGTATTATAGTAATGATACTCCTCACCTAGTGGGAGCTGTACGGTTTATGTTAGGTAATATACAGGGTAGGAGAATACTGTCAGTATCAGTACAGCTTCTAATTCTCCATCCAGCCTCACGTGCTTCATTGTTCTTCTCACCTTTCTGGATCCATCTATTACTGTATTGAGTGTAGATGCTGTAAATCTGGTCTAGTATTCAGTATATTAGGGATGTAAAGCGTATTAGATGCTGGAGCAGTTTGGATATTGCACAGTATTATCTTATTATTTTGGTTATTATTATCCGGGTGACGCGCCCTGATAGAGAGTTCTTATTCTTACACTGCCACCTAGTGCTCAATGGGGGGAATACAGTCACCTTCAAGTAGTAAAGACTCTGTCAGCGCTACATCTGGGGAACCCCTGGATAAATAAACTCACTGACAGCGTCATTAATAATGACGTTACTTACTGTGCCCCCAAATCATAGTGACATCGTCTATGGCGCAGAAGTCCATTCTGAGTAAAATATTGCATAATATACTTAGATTTGGTGACACAGAGTCATATTTTCTGTAATGTAAATTTCCTTGTACTAGGTAGCGGTATTTGTGGGTGCGCGGGGTGATACAAGACGTGCTGTTTGGAGATGGCTAGCGGATTACACGAGATATCTGAGGATGCTTTGTGAGGTAAGTTAAGCTTTATTCTCTCATTCATGTACCTGTATGCTACCGAGTATAGAACAGGTATAGAAGTATTATATTATCACCCCCTATGTACAATAATAAAGGGGTGACACCACAACCACTGTCACTGACCAGGATGCGGCTCAACACCAATGAGCCACCCCCAGACCAGTGATAGTAGTCATGACATCACTTCTCAAACAGCTGATGGATGGGGGTCCCTGGTATCCGACCCCCGCCGATCAGATGCCGAAACATTAGCTTATTGGTAATAGAAAGCTACAGATCCCCTATAATATTAACTCCTATGAACAATGGTCACCGCCACCACACGTACCACTGGGTCAGCTCTGTCCCTACTGCCTGCTTTCTAGTCAGGCCTCTTCTCCTCTGCCCATAGGGTGCATGCTTCCTACAGCTCTTAAAGGGCCAGCATGCGCACACCCTAATCTTCACTAACCGATGGCTAACAACTGTACTTATAGGGGTTGTGCTGGGGTTTTATATTGATGACCTATGCTCATTTTTTGGGGTTCTGTGCAATGTACACCTCAAACTATATGTTGTTTCCAGCTTTTTAACCCCCTGTTTTGCCAGAGTGGAGCTCCAGCAGTGGGAAAAGTAGCTACCTGGACGAGGACAGACCACTTTAGATGCTGCTACCTCCTGAATGGTAACAGTTAGAAACATGATCTTGTTTGAAAGAAGACATTTAAAGCTTTCAGACGATACCAACATGACATCAATATGTTCAGGACAGAGGAAGATATCACTGATAGAAATCGGGGTGCTGTGAATGCAGCTGAAAGCGAAAGTAAAAACAGGCTTTATTTGCGATTATTCCAGACTTGATTTCTAACAGTGATTTCTTCTCTGTTTCTTGGACTTTAGCTGTCATTTTGTATTAAACACTGGACTGTCAGCTTTCAGACAAGACCAGTTGCATGTCTCTAGCTGCTACCATTGAGGAGATATCACCATCTAAAGCTGCCCTCCCCCCTTCAGTTAGCTACTTCCAGACTGCCTGAACAGTTAGGTGGTTAAAAGGTTCTCTCTCTTACGCCTCCTTTCTCTGTGTTGATGTGGAGGGGATTGCAGGTGTAATCACGATCCTCAGTGCGGGTTTCACTGCCTGTTTTCAGTGGTTGTCAGACAGTCCATAGCCTTGTCAGTGGGAGGAGCTTTGACACTGGGAGCTCCTCCCCTCACTGGTCTGTAGGACGTTGCATCAGCCCTGCTGGTTGGTCAGGGCCAAATATTACCTTTGAGGTCCACCCCTGGACAGCCTTAGTAGGAGCAGCAAGGCCTTGTTCAGCACGGAAGACGGGTGGTTGAAGTCTTTTCTTGTTGGGTAGCAGGCAGGTCATCGAAAGCTGTGTCTTACCTCTATAACACTATATGTAAATAACATCTCCCCATGGCCCCATAGAGGTCCTCTGCCAAAGTAAAATACACTCTGCGAAATCCTAAACCTCATCCAATTGTATCTGCATTTCAGAACAGACCTATACATTCATCAATGTATACATCGTAATCATCCTCGTCTCCGCTCTGTGTTAATACATTGTGTTCAATGGCCGTTGTCAAAAATAACACTGTGACATTCATCACAGTCTCTTCCAGTTATGTTTCATTTGTATGAAACCTATTTGGTGGTCTAAGACCAAAAACATAAATTTGTTGTAATGTGTCCTCCTTCATGGGTTCATCTCCTTCAATGTAAACCCGTGTACATCAGGGGCGGACTGGGAACTTAAAGTGGCCCTGGAAAAAATACGAAAAGTGGCCGAGTACGAAAAGGGCCAACACAAGTAGATGGGGCCAGCAGTACCATATGGTGCCACATTATACCCCCCAACAGAGCCAAATACCACAGTCCATCACAAAATACATCCCCAAAAACTTCCACTGGCCGACAGTGAGTAGGGCTCACCCGGCCCCCCGGGCATCGGCCCACTGTCAAATTTCCCTGTAAGGTCTATGGCCAATCCGCCCCAGTGTAGATAATAAAACACAGCACCATTGATATCATATTTATTCATGAACCTTCTAAGATACCCAGTGTTGTCTGGTGTTACTCTGCACATAATACTCTTTGGTATATGTACCCAGCTTGTCTTGATGTTGAGACAAATAGACTTTTTCCTTGAAGGCATACACCAGAACACAGGTCTTATTTCATGGGGGCGTCTTTGTGTCTGTGACGTCCACCCTGTCCTCCTCCCTCCCTTCTAGGTCATGTAGTCCACCCCTTTCGGTCGGACGGTGCGATCCTCCCTCGTCTAGTCCATCTACTCATAACCATTCATGAGGACAAATCTCTGGTGTTATCAGTCAACATATAACAAGTAGCCACAAACATAGAAACAAACAAATCTGACGGTAAAGAAATGAACACATGAAGGACCCAAAGGAAACATTTCCATCACATTTGTCTATTAAATTCAATAAAAATTGTAGAGCTTGATCAAAAACTACTATAATACTGCTCCTATGTCCAAGAATATAACTACTATAATACTGCTCCTATGTACAAGAATATAACTACTATAATACTGCCTCCTAAGTACAAGAATATAACTACTATAATACTGCTCCTATGTACAAGAATATAACTACTATAATACTGCCTCTATGTACAAGAATAATACCTATAATACTGCTCCTTGTACAAGAATATAACTACTATATCTGCTCCTATGTACAAGAATGTACTAACTAATAATACTGCTCCTATGTACAAAGAATATAACTACTATAATACTGCTCCTATGTACAAGAATATAACTACTATAATACTGGCCTCCTATGTACAAGAATATAACTACTTTAAATACTGCTCCTATGTACAATAATATAACTGCTATAATACTGCTCCATGACAATACAATGTATATATACTAGTACAATAATATAACTACTATAATACTGCTCCTATGTACAAGAACTACTATAATACTGCCTAACTACACTGCTCCTATGTACAAATATAAACTACTATAATACTGCTCCTATGTACAAGATATAACTACTAATATACTAGCCTCCTATGTACAAGAATATAACTACTATAATACTGCTCCTATGTACAAGAATATAACTACTATAACACTGCTCCTATGTACAAGAATATAACTACTATAATACTGCTCCTATGTACAAGATATAACTACTATAACCTACTATAATACTGCTCCTATGTACAAGAATATAATACTATAATCCTGCTCCTATGTACAAGAATATAATACTATAACTCCTATGTACAAGAATATAACTACTATAATACTGCTCCTATGTACAAGAATATAACTACTATAATACTGCTCCTATGTACAAGAATATAATACATAATACTGCCTCCTATGTACAAGAATATAAACTACTTTAATACTGCTCCTATGTACAATAATATAACTGCTATAATACTGCTCCTATGTACAAGAAAATAACTGCTTAATACTGCTCCTATGTACAATAATATACTACTATAATACTGCTCCCTAGTCAAGAATACAACTACTATAATACTGCTCCTATGTACATATAACAAACTACTATAATACTGCTCCTATGTACAAGAATATAACTCTATAATACTGCTCCTAGTACAAGAATATAACTACTATAATACTGCTCCTTGTACAAGAATATAACTACTATAAATACTGCCCCATGTACAAGAATATAACTACTTGTATACTGCCTCCTATGTACAAGAATATAACTACTATAATACTGCTCTATGTTACAAGAATATACTATTATAATACTGCTCCTATGTACAAGAATATAACTACTATAATAATGCTCCTAGTACAAGAATATAACTCTATAATACTGCCTCCTATGTACAAGAATAAACTACTATAATACTGCTCCTATGTACAAGAAATAAACTATATAATACTGCTCCTATGTACAAGAATACAACTCTATAATACTGCTCCTAGTACAAGAATATAATACTTACTTTACCACGAGCGGGAGACTAATGTCTCCCGACGCATCTACAGGCTGGACTCGGCACGGACAGGGTCGCATATATGCGATAAGTGCCGAGTCCAGCCTGTAGATGCGTAGACATGCGAGTCTCCGCTCGTGTGAAACCATAATACTGCTCCTAGTACAATATAACTACTATACACTGCCTCCTATGTACAAGAATATAACCACTATAATACTGCTCCTATGTACAAGAATATAACTACTATAATACTGC